>JANAVB010007397.1:19835861-20435861 GCA_029216955.1 Iris pallida
ACCGAGTATGTTTTTGATGTTTGTTTCAGCGTCCGGAGTTGTTTGGAGATTGTGACGTTTCTTGGCTGACATTGTGATTTTCGGGACTTGCCACTTTGCACCATCAGGCAAGATACCTTGCCATCTTACTCTGTGATTATTATATTTCTTATTTTGAGTTGTTATTTTCAGCATTTCTTATTTCTTTGATATTTAAACTATGCGTCCAAGTGACACTTGGATGCAAGCGACTCTATCGGTCGTTTTTCTCGCTTTATTTATTTCTCTTGCATTGACTTAGTCTAATAAACCCATTGATGATAAGGTATTGGTATATCTCGTACGACCTTGACACTTGCTTTGCCACGTGATGTGAGTCACATGTAGGACACGTACCGCGTAGTCGGCTTGCCACCGATACGTATAGAGCGTGCGATGGATAGGAGTAACTGCCAATTGAATTGCATGCTAGAAGACTTGACGATTACCAGAGGTACATATCAGTCATGGAGATGATGATACTAGGCATTGGGTGGGTAGAACAATACCTGACGTATGGGCTTCGATTGCACTTTCCTTGTAACCCGGAAGCTTCGCTGGAGATACGGGTATGTTTAGCCTCTCAGGTTGGCCACTGTCGTTCTTGGAACGTCATGCGCTTGGTCATTGGTTTCCAAGAGGGGACTATACCGGATCCTATATTCAGCCAGGGCTCATGCGTCGAAGGTTTGTATTTCAATTGCATATTCACAGTAGAATGGTCAGGAACCCGATTGCATGTATCCTTTTTCTTTCTTATTATATTATCACCGTTTATATTGGCATGATGTTTTCTTGTATCTTGCTACGTCCCTCTGAGGACCTGGTTATCTCTCCAGGGTTAGACAATTTTTCACAGGAGTACGGAGCGGCATTGGAGCTATCTTACATCGATGACGAGGCAGGCCCTACTGATTTCTAGTCCTTCTTTATTGAGACATTAGTGGACATTATTTTTACATCTCTGTAGGGTATGAAAATTATGACACGCTGACATGAGACTCAGTCAAAGCCATACGCTCTAGGCTATACACTCAGTCAAAGTCATACGCTCAGTCAAAGCCATACGCTCGAGGCTATACGCTCAGCCATAGCCATACGCTCATCCAAAGGCCGTACGCTCAGTGAATATTTTATTATTTTCTGAGATGACAGCACAGCATGTATTTAATAAAGGATGAATCTGACACTTCGTCTTTCGTGCAAAGACAGCTGTCCAATGAAGACTAGCTGTCCTATAGGTTTTCGAAGAGTCGGTTTTGTCTTTTACGAGGACAGCTCAGTATCTCTCATAAATGTAAAAGCCATCATTACTGTCAGTTTTGACAGTCTGTCAGCCATCATATCCGCAGTCACGACGCTCGAGAAGATTTTGTCAGTTATTGGAAGATATGGCATATCAAAGAAGATTGATGATGGCCACGTGTCTACTTATTCAAACATGTCACGTGTTTACTTATTCAAACATACGACTCCTTGCCAACCAAGTGAGCGTATGGATTCCATACGACTCCTTGCCAATCAAGTGAGCGTATGGATTCCATACGACTCCTTGCCAATCAAGTGAGCGTATGGATTCCATACGACTCCTTGCCAACCAAGTGAGCGTATGGATTCCATACGACTCCTTGCCAACCCAATGAGCGTATGGATTCCATACGACTCCTTGTCAAGTGAACGTATAGTTTCCATACGACTCCCTGTCAATAATATGAGCGTATCATCTTTATATGGTTCTACGCTGTCCAAGTCAGCGTATGCAAGACATGTGCCTTCAAAAGTTAGCGTATGACTCTTCTTCTAAGGCAGCGTATCACAGCAGTTGTGTCCAGAATGATTTTCAACGTGCAGTTAACACACGTTCTCACGTGTCCTGCACTCAGTTATCTACTTCTTCAGAAGTTATGCAACGTGGCATTCATGCCATCAATCTCTCCTGAATATGCTCCACTACTTTCAACCGCACGCTAATGTGTCTTCATCAGAATTTGCCACGCGTCCCTGCAGTTATGCACACGTCAAGTAACTACCTGAGCGTATGCTTAAGGACAGTTATCCTGAACTCTATAAAAGAGAGTTTCTTTATCTTCTTCAGAGACTACAGTCAATTTCAGAGAGAACAGAGAGATTGCCCAGTTGCTGTCCAAGTTCTTCAAAGTTCGAGTTTTCTTCATCGCATCGTCCAAGGGATAAAGTAATCGTCTTCTAGATTAGATTCCTACAGTTGTAATTTTCTCAGATACAAAATAAATAAAGTGAATTTATTTATGGAAAACAAATTGGCGACTCTGCTGGGGAAAGTTGTCTCCTCCAACGAGATAGCAACAACTCAATGCGATACTTCGTCGATCAGCTCGATGAAGAAGACGATGGTCGTACAATTCGACCAATCTGCTTATGAAGAAATGCTCAAGGCGAAGGAGGGCCGAACTGCTTCCTCCGCTCTTCCTGCTGCCAAGAAGAAGGGACACTCTGTCTATGTCCCTAAGTCTTCTTCAACAGCCCGAGACGCTTCTGTCACTTCTCACGCTGACAAGAACATGTCTTCAACTTCCACGAAGCACACTTCGGCTTCCCTGAACACGGCAACAGTGGCTTCTCCTAGTCACGCTGACAAAGTTGGTTCTTTTACCAAGTCAGCATGTACAAGGAAAACCATCTCTGGACATGTCAAAGTCCCTTCTCCCTCTACTCTTACGACAGCATTCGGCTCTTTAGCCATTGATGACTCTGTGCATATGGCATTCAAAGGGCAGCGTACGGCAAAGGCAGCATACAAAAGCCAACATCAGGCAGCGTACGCTAAGCCAAAGCCAGCGTATGCTAATAAAAAGGCAGCGTATGACCAGAAGTCCAAACTGAAGTCAGCATATGCTAACAGATACAGTCCTTTGACTGTTTCTCAAAATCAAGCTGGGGGTTCTCTTCCACAGAACATACAAATGATTCCCTCTCAACTTGCACATCTTGTGCCAACCAAGGAGAAAGACTCTTTAGTCAACTCCTCTACTCCTAAGGTCTTTACCTCTGGAGTTAATTTGACTAGTACTCTTACTAGATCAAACAAAAGAAAACGCCTTTTGGCTAATTCCTCTAAAGATGGATTATTACCGACTCCCAGTCGAAATAATACTCATCTTCCTTCTCTCAAAATTTCTCGATCTGAGAAAGGCAAATTACAAGTATCCAAGACTGATACCAAAGTCAGATCTCCTACGGATCTTCGTAACAAGCTTAATCAGAATCGTCTCGATTCCACTGAGACAAGTATATTAGACCCTGATGCAGAATATGCCAAAAATTATGTGGCTCAAATTAATCAGTCTTTATACACTCAAGAACCGAGAAGACAGAAGAACAAAAGACAAGTTTCCACACAGAAACTATCTTCAAGAACTTCCCAATCTGTTCCTACAGATCTCCGAGAATATTTGCAAAATAAACGGAGAATTGACACTCCATCAGGCTATGATATTGCTCATATTTGCCATGAAAAGCATGGTTGCAACTTCCAACCTCGAGTTGTAATTCAATGTTGTTGTTCATCAAAAAGACAATCTATTTTCGAACGGATTCAATATGAACCAATATTGGATGATGATGAACCGCTTTATGCTTCTGTCAACATGACCTCCAGAAATATTGGGGGTAGCCTACGATCTGATGCTATATCAGATTCTGAAGATGGTGTTTATCTCGGCACCCGATCCAGGACCGGAGCCTTGGCTAGGATCTCTTCTTCTTCTCATCCAAGTGGTAATCCGGAGATCACAGAGGACTTCCTTAGAGAATCCAACTTTCCAGTATTGACTTCCGTAAATAGCCCCGGAAAAGATACTGATTCACACAGTGATGATTCAGAACAGACTGTTTCATCATCTATTCCTCGAATGATTACTACTTACATGGCAGAGGGCAATCATGAACCTTCAACTAGCACCGAAGCTCATGAACAAAGGATTTATTCCTTAGAACAACAGTTGCGAGCTATGGCAGATACATTGAATGCTATGCACACTCTTATGCAAGCTCAGCATCAAACTCAGAAAGTCCAACAGACAGCTCCTTCAGTTGTATTAAATACTCCTATTGTTCCAAACCCGGAACCCTCTACTATTTCAGGAGTACAATCCAATATTCCTGTACAACCCACTCCAAGTCAGTCTGGAGCTGGGGGTGGTACATATGCTGCAGTCCCTCCTCCCAATTACACTCAACAAGTTACAACTCCCCAATCTTCTGGAATTGTTACTGAAGAGTTAAGGAATCTCCGAACTCAATTTGAAGCATTCAAACAGAAGAATGGCTTACAAAGGTTAGGTATCAAGCAACCTTACCCGATAGAATAGAAGCAAGTATCATATCCTCCTAAATACAAGCCTCCGACTATCTCTTTCTTTGATGGGACAACCTCCCCAAGTCAATTCATTAATCACTTTGAAGTAATGACTGATCAACTGCAACCAAGTGACGCCCTCCTTACTCGGGTGTTTGTTGGGTGTCTCAAAAGAACGGCTTATAAATGGTATAGAAGCCTCCCTGATGGGTACATTACCTCATTTGCTGGTTTCAAACAAATATTTCTTGAACGATTCTATGAAGGGCTTAATGACATGACTATGTCAGCTCTCATAAGAATTAAACAGAAAAATAATAAAACCACTGAGGACTTCATTGAAAGATTCAGAAGAGAAGCCCTTAAAATGCCTCTCGGAACTCCCGATGCTGTTACTATCGATACTTGCAAGTCGAATCTCTTACCAATTATCAGCATGTGGACAGGGTCCACTCAGTTCCAAGATTGGCCTTCTTTCATTGTCAGTGCCAAGGCTGCTGAAGTCAGTGCTGAGACCTTCAAAGGTCTGGGGGTACAAATGGCTCCCAAGGAATCAAATCAGAGTGCTAGCAATAGTACTCGACCCAACAATCGCAAAGGGAAAGAAGCTCTTGAAATCAATCTCCAAAGCAGTAGTCAAGAAGTAAAGACTACCCAAGCTACTCCAGCTCCAACAAATCAACAACAGAGACCTCCTCGGCCGAAGGAAGAATATTCTTTTGACGATGACGATGTTCAGGGTATCTTTGAATGCTTGCTCAAAGGTAATAAGATTCAATTGCCAGAAATTAAAAAGCCTGATGAAGCCAATAAGACAGATCATCCGAAATACTGTCCATATCATAGAATGCTGGGTCATACAATCCGGTCTTGCTATGTATTAAAAGGGAAGATTCAAGAGATGATTAAATCAGGAGCTGTGATACTAACACCCAAAGACAAAACAGTCACAGCAAATGTAATTACAATGCAGTTCGGCGACTTCCCTCCCTTAATGGTAGAAAGTGGGATTGTTCCTATCCCCAAAGCAACTCTCAAAGTTGTAAACATCCCACCAGCACAGAATGACGGACTTGTTCCTGTCACAACTAAGAAGGGAGAGATCATGTGGATTCACCCAGATTTAATGACGGAGTTTGAAACGTCTTCCTCTTCTCCTCGAAGATTCTCTCATCTAAAAAGAAGCTCGGGAAGACTAAGTCATGCAATGTGACTTCTAGTTTCACACCCAATTTTTACCTAACCTCTACTTTCATCTTGGCAGGAAATTCACTCCCTACGGAGATAAAATCTGTACCTCAATTTGAAGATAGGTACAAGCCTGCTTTTCATCTATACAGTTTACAATCTCGTGAATTGATGGCGAAGATGGATTATGATCTAGCCACTGCTCCTGGTTTGAACTCGGGCAAAGGACTCCGAGCACCTTTAGCCATCACTATGAGGCATAATCAATCTCGTGTTGGCCTTGGTTTCTGGAATGAAGCTCTCATCAAACATAAAAGAACCAAGAGCAAGGTAAAGAATTGCCGCATGGTTTCCATAGACCCTGAACCAGAATCTGAAGTTGAAGTTCAAGCTGGAACTCGGTCAGGAAAAATATATCTGAAAGATTATGCTGAAATTTTTGAAGAAATTCCTTATGTCCCTCCGGTTACAGCTCCAACACCAGTCTCTACTGAAGAGCCTTCAAATGTTCCTGTTGAGACAGTTCCTTCTAAACCAACAGCAGCTGACAAAGGCAAACAACAAGTCCACTTCGACAAACCATTGAAGAAGTCATCTCCTACAGGACTTGAAAAGCCTTATAATTTTGATATATTGGCTCAACTAGCCAATACCCCAGCTAAATTATCAATCTTCGAGCACTTACGCCTCTCTAAAGAGACTCGAGAAACTCTAAGTGAAGCACTGCTGCAAGCAGAAACCTGCCTAACTCTTCTCAAGAAATTGGAAACAGAATCTGTTTCTCATTGCCATAATGTATTGGAATTTATTCCAAACATTACCTTTACGCAGGACGATATGCTGCTAGAGGATAATCGACATGACCGTCCTTTATATCATACAGGATATATTGATTCTATGAAGGTTGATCGTCTCCTGATTGATCCAGGATCCGCTCTCAGTATTATGCCAAAAGCTATGCTAGATGCACTGAAGATACCTGTGCATAGTCTTTCCAGCACTATCACTACCATTTTGGGATTCAATCAAGGAAAAAGTGAGCCTTTGGGCAAGATTCGCCTCAAATTTCAAATAGGCGATCTTCGCACTAAAGTTACTTTTTACATCATCGACAATCATGGTTGCTCATACAATGCTCTATTGGGGAGACCATTCTTGCATGAACATAATGTCGTTCCTTCGACTCTTCATCAGTGCTTCAAATATGTTGATGATAATAGGAAAAGTTCAAAAGGAGGTTGCAGATCTCTATCCATTTAAAGGAGTTGAAGCTTACTTCAATGACGCTCGCATGTACAAAGATGAATACTCAAAAGTCTTACAAGCTATGGATAATGATGATGAGATAGCAAAAGTTGGCACTTTTGTTATTCCTGTAAAAGGGCGTATCACTCCTCCGCAGTCTGTTCAATCATCCGAAGAAGGCTCACTGGTAATTCCTGTCAGTGGACGTACTACTTCATCACCTGCCCAGGCTCCACAAGGCTCACTGATAATTCATGTCAGTGGACGTACTACTGTGTTGTCTTCCCAAGCTCCACAAAGTTCACTGATAATTCCTGTCAGTGGACGTACCACTCCCCCTCCACCTTCTCAGGCTAGACCAGATACTCTAGTCATTCCAGTCAGTGGACGTACCACTCTCCCTCCACCTTATCAGGCTAGACCAGATACTCTAGTCATTCCAGTCAGTGGACGTACTACTTATCCACAATCTTCTTCAAGGGAGCTCACCTCTTCTGAGCCTTTTGTTATCGATCTTAATCGAAACAAAACTTCTGATCACTCTTCCTCTTCCCCTTTTGTTATTAATTTGACTAAGTCTGATAAGGCTCAGCCTTCTGTTGTAAATACAGTATCTAATATTAATGAAGCATCTCCTTTGCAGTATATTGATGTCTGTAATCACGTACAAAGTTATTTACAATTGCTAGATAGCTTATAGTCACTAACTATAGGGGTTGTTCAAACTCTTCATACAAACGTATCATTGGAGTCCATACAAAAATCATACTTCGTGGTCCCTGCTAGAAAGAAGGGAGAAAATCCAATCTTCTTTTATAAAGGACCCCAGAATCCTCCTAACTGGAAAGAAGATGACACAAACGACGATACTGGAAGGTTACAACTGCGTCGCTACAGTCAGCAATCTAAAAATATCATCAAGAATATAGGGTTATGACTTTAGAACCAGTCTCAATAATGGAAAAGGAAGAAGAATGCATGTTCGAATTCCTCCATTAAAATACGGAAGGACAAAATGTGGTTTAGGTTACATTGCTCCTACCTCCTTTATCAACATCGTCCATAAAGATTCAAAATCCGATGAAGACGAACGATCTGAGTCTTCTGATTCCCTCTCTTGGGATTCTGACACAAGTATTGGCGATCTCCATCGCTCTATTTTATCCATCAATATGGTCTCCGTTGGTGGCCCGCAAGAAAATGATGAAGATCAGGATGATTTTGAAATATCACCTGAATCAGAACAATGGGCTCAAAGATTAGATAATCAATAGGAATTCAGGTTCGAGCAGAGGGAACCTCCTACTGAAGATAAACTGATCCAAATTGATGTTGGGGAAGAAGGGTCCCCTAAACCAATATTCATCAGCAAAAATCTTTCAGAAACAGATAAGCAAGACATGATCAAGCTTATTCATGAGTATATTGATGTCTTTGCCTGGAGTTATGAGGATATGCCAGGATTAGATCCAAAGATTGCAATGCACAAACTTAATATCATGCCAAATGCTAAACCAGTCAAACAACAACAGCGACGATTTCGTCCAGACATTATGGATGCAATTGAAGCTGAAGTCAATAAGCTTATGGCTTCCGGATTTATTTGAGAGGAACAACATCCTGAATGGGTGGCTAACATCGTTCCTGTCCTCAAAAAGACTGGCAAGATCCGAGTCTGTATAGACTTTCGCGATCTCAATACAGCTTGTCCTAAAGACGAGTTTCCTCTTCCAATTACCGTTGTCATGATCGATAACACATGTGGCTTCGAACGAATGTCATTCATGGATGGATATTCGGGATACAATCAAATCAAAATATTTCCAGACGACGAGAGACATACTTCCTTCAGAACGCCGATCGATACATACTGTTATACAGTGATGCCTTTTGGTCTCAAGAATACAGGGGTAACATATCAGCGAGCAATGAGCACTATATTCTGCGAACATCTCCAAAAAATAGTCGAATGCTATGTTGATAATATTGCAGTCAAAAGTCGACGAAAGGAGGATCATATCCAAGATTTGAAGACTATCTTTGATTTAATGTGTCAGCATCAACTTAAAATGAACCCTACTAAGTCTTTCCTGGGCGTCTCTAGTGGTAAATTTCTCGTCTTCGTCATTACCGCTAAAGGTATACACGTGGATCCCGAGAAGATCAAAGCCATTCAAGAGATGCGTCCTCTACACACTTAAAAGAGCTACAAGGATTTCAAGAAAGAATTGCTTATATCAGGAGATTCATTTCCAACTTATCAGGACGCTGTAGACCATTCAATAAACTTTTGAAGAAAGGTGTATCTTTCGTCTGGAACGAAGAATGTCAAAAAGCATTTGACGATATCAAACAGTATCTCATGAACCCCCCGGTTTTGGTACCTTCCGTCTCGGGAATACCATTTCTTCTATATGTTCGAGCCATGGATCATTCTCTTGGTGCATTACTCGTCCAGAAAAATAAAGATGGCCATGAACAGGCTATTTATTACCTCAGTCGCACAATGACAGGTGCTGAACCGCGTTATTCTCCAATCGAAAAAGAATGCCTAGCATTAATGTTTGCTGTTCAGAAAACGCGACATTATATTATCGGTCAAACAATTCACGTCATTTCCAGAGTGAATCCCATCAGGATTATGATGAAAAAACCCGGTATTCTCAACTCCAGACTAGCTAATTGGGGAATCTTGTTAGCTCAATACGATATGCATTATATTCCTCAAAAGTCAGTTAAAGGACAAGCTCTTGCTGATTTCCTGGCAGCTCATGCAGTTCCAGAAGATTCTAAATTATATGATGAGATTCCAGATAAAGTTCTGGATTCAAATCTGGTTTCTGAGGAAATACCTACCTGCCGTCTATTCTTTGATGGAGCATCTAGAATAGGTCCTAACGGCGATATTGTCACCGGAGTTGGGATTATTCTTGTATCCCCAGAAGGATTAACTATTCAAAGGGCTTATTCTCTAGATCAATCATGTTCAAACAATGTAGCCGAATACAATGCATTACTCATCAGTCTTCAACTTGCTAAACATCTAGATATTCAATATTTGGAAGTTTATGGAGACTCCAAGCGTATCATCAATCAGATCAGAGGAACGTATGAAGTTCGTCATCAGGATTTGATACCTTATAATCGAGCAGCACTCTCTATAGCCTCATATTTTGAAGGTTTCTTTATTGAACATGTTCGACGAGCCTATAATGCAGAAGCTGATGCTTTAGCTAATCTTGCTGCTGTATTAGCTATACCAATCAGACGTCAGCAAGTGATAGTGGTTTATAATCGAGAACTATTCTGTGTTGAGAATAATTTGGCTTTGGCTTTTCCCCATAATCCTAATGAAGATTCTCTCAACCTTAATGCTGGATTAAAATTTGACAAAGTGTCATCGTCTTCTTCCGATTCTACTATAGAATATGTCTTTTCTAATGAAACAGAAGCCATAACTGAAGACTGGAGACGCCCATTTCTAGACTTTGTATTATATGACATACTTCCCGATAATCCGAGTGAGGCAGCGTCTATTCGGCGTAGATCTCTCAGATTTTATTATAATCATACTACGAAGACATTGTATCGTCGGGCCTATGACGGTCTTCTTCTCCGATGCATCGCTGGTGAAGAAGTACAACAGATTGTTCGTGAAGCACATGATGGTGTTTGCGGAGCTCATCAACCAGGTCCTAAACTTCAAGATCGTATCCGACGTATGGGTTATTATTGGCCCACGATGGTGGCTGACGCTATTCAATATGCTCGAAAATGTAAAGCCTGTCAAATTTATGCAGACTTTATCCATCAACCGTCAGAGTTCTTATACCCAACAGCGGCATCATGGCCCTTTGAAGCTTGGGGCATGGACGTCATTGGTCCCATCAACCCACCATCATCAAGAGGACATCGGTTTATTCTAGCAATAACCGATTACTTTTCTAAATGGGCTGAAGCAATCCCGTTATCTGAAGTGAAAACTTCTAGTGTTATCAACTTCGTCAAACATCATGTTATCTATCGATTTAGTGTTCCTCGGCGTATTATCCATGATAACGGACCGCAGTTCATCAGTCAGAAATTTACTCGATTCTGTGACGATCATCGGATTAATAATTTAGCTTCTACAGCATATAATCCAGTAGCTAATGGATTGGCAGAAGCTTTCAATAAAACGATCATCAAACTCTTGAAAAAGTTCGTTTCTTCCAACAAACGCAACTGGAGCGAGAAGCTTGGTGAATGTTAATGGGCCTACCGCACCACAGTTCGCAATGCGACTGGATGTACGCCTTTCTCTTTGGTATATGGGTGTGAAGCTGTTCTTCCCCTTGAGATCCAGATTCCTTCTCTGAGAATTACAATCTCCAATGAACTTACAACAGAAAATAATGATCGTCTTCGACTTCAAGAATTGGAAGCTCTAGATGAAAAACGATTGTATGCTCAACAAAATATCTAGCTGTATCAGGCCCGAATCTCAAAAGCTTTTAACCGGAAAGTCAAAGTCAGAGCATATCAGAAGGGAGAACTGGTCCTTACTGTCAGACGTCCTATGACCATGACACATATGAGCAAAGGCAAATTTGATGCGAAATGGAAAGGCCCATTCATAATAAACAAAGTCTTCTCTAACGGAGCATATCAACTTGCCTCTATGGATGGGAAAGTCACGATGATGCCTATCAATGGCAAATTCTTGAAGAAATATTATGTATAATATTTTCATCATTCCCCAGCAAATATGAAATTAAAGTTAATTCTTCTTTACAAAAGTTATCTCGATATCGTTATCCCCAGAGGAAACTGATATTCCACCATGTATCATCTTTCCAGAGAATTTGATATTTTGTTTTATTAGATCCCCGGTGGTTTTAATAAAGATCTTGAATAGAAAATCATGTCCATATTACCTCTGAATTTTCTATCTCAGTATGTATCATATTTTCTATTCTATGAAAATGATATCTCGTCTTTTGATTTTCGAATCCAAAGATCATGGAAAATAGAATCTAAAGATATCTTTATATCTGAATTATGTTTTCTCTAATCAGTTTTAAACTAAAAATCTTTGGTTTAATATCATGATAGAGTTGCAAAGTTTATTTGTATATTCTATTCTATTGAAATATGTCATGTATTATTTATCTATGAACATGTTTTCTACAAAAATATTATCCACAAAATTGAAATCAAGCCAAGATGTTCATTTCTTTAATTAGAATCAAAATATTGATTACAATTGGATTTCAAAAATTCAGTACATAAAAATGTAAAAGAACTATTTAGGAGGAGTAATGATCTCCTGAATACGAACGATTACATTATTCATCTTTTCATCATGAGCTTTCTTGATTCGCTCTGCTGTTTCCGCTCCAATCATCCGTTGGTCATATTCTACAATAATAGAGCTACGGCGATTGGTCTCTTCAATCTAATTGGTTTGCAGCAATTCTCGCTCCTGCTGTAAAACTTGACAGCGTTCAGTTGCAGATTTACGATCAGTAGCAATCTCTGATTGTTCTTTTTCCACAGAGGCAATTTGCTCCTGAATACGAGCTAGCTCTTCCTTCAGCTTTCTAAGCTCTTCAGCTTTTGACGCTTCATCTTTCTCTAGGCGTTCCATATTCTTACGAGTACTTATTATTTCTTCGTCTTTCGCCATTAACTCTTTGGAAGACTGAGCGAGGAATTCTGTCAGAGCAATGTGCTGAGCTTGAGCTTCATTTTCCAATTGAGTAATCTCAGCTTCAGTCAGAGACTCAATATCCTCCTTTTTAATCTCCCAATATTTGTGGATATTTGCTTCTAAATCATTCAGGAGATGTTCAAAAAAGATACATTGGGCCTCATAACCGGCTTGTCTCAAAGCTGAAAGTAGAAAACTAGTCGCCTCTCGAAGACTCGAAAAGGGCATAGTCTCATCCTTCATAAGTCGTCTTGAGAATGTATCCAGATACGAATAAAGAATATCTGAATACATCCCCATGATCTTCGCTATCCCTGTGTCAAAACCGGGAGTCGCTGCAATAGTAGAGGAAGGAGCATGAGGTGCCTCTATTCTGGGAGCCGAAGAGAGTGCTTTTGGAGAACTCGGCAGATGTGAACTCCCCTCACCCACATCAGTTTGAACAAGTGTGGCTTGAGTAGAACTCATAGCCGGTGCAGTTCCTACAGCTGTTAGGAATCAAAAAAGCATGATCAAAACCAAAAGACAATAAAGCAGAGACAAGACAAAACTTTGATGAATAAAATATTACCTGGAGCTGGTTCATATTCAGTTTCCTTCGGATCATTCAGCCCGGCTCGTAGTCTGTTCAGAGTACTTTCTGACACGGGGTTTATTTCACTGCTTCCCGCCCCAAAAGTACTCGGAACTTGAACTTCTATATGCCTCTCCGGCTCTGGTGTCAACCCTGAGTGTTGACCAATGGTCTTCAGTACATCAATTGGAGCCTTAGACGGTGATTCATCGTCTATCTCCATGTCTTCTTCTCCAGAAGAATGAGATGACGGTTCATAGTCAACTTGTTCGCTCTCTGAAGCTTCAGCAATTGGATTAAGAGAAGTGGCTTCCTTCACTGATTCTTCCAAAATCAGTAAGTCATTAGCCGTTTCAGTCTGATGCTCGGCCTCTACCGCAGGCTGACTAATTTCCTGCGCATCATCGGTCATTTGTGGAACTGAGCCTATATCAGAAGGCATGGAAGACCCAGCAGGTTCAGGAATATCTTCTTCAACAGGTTCTGCCTTCACAGAAAAATCAAAAGCAGCTTGTTTTTCTGAAGCCAATCGCATAGCACGATCGGTAGGACTCTCTGCATCCAGACAAATCACGGATTTAGTTTTTGAAACTATCACTTTCCTTCCTATTCTTTTAGTTAATGGAACAGTAGGATAATTGTCTATTGGATCACTACCTGCTTCATCAACATCTCTGACTCGATTAGACACAGGAGAATTCCCTGGAATAGTAATTCCTCCGCGACTTCGAGTCTCTGCTCGAGTAGCTCTTTTTGCAGCAGGACCAGCAGCACTTTTACCCCGCTTCTTCTTCGGGGTATTATCAATAGATATACTCTCTTCAGCACTCCCGATGGGTACATACAATGGTTGATGAAGGTCATCAGAGAAGAAAGTCTCCAAAACATCATCATCAACTTCATCAGTGGACAGAGGATCTTCTTTGTCATGACAATCTCTAGGCAAGGCTGATTTGGTTGATCTCTTTTCAACATGAATAAAGCTTCTGCCTAAGATGCTAAATTTTTCATCAAAAGTATTAGCTGATACATAGAATCTGGCATATGATGCCAATATTCTAGCTCCTCTCCGATAGCTGACCGGATCTAGCATAGAAAAGGTAGCCCATGTACCTTTGGCAATGTAATATAGCCAAGCTCTGGCACCATCAATCAACCCTCCTTGATAACCAAAACACGTCGTTGTATTGCCTACATGCAACTGATCGTAACCAAATTGCCGAGCAAATTTGCTCGAGAGATATGGCTCTAGATAAGTGATGTTGTCACGGCGGCAGATTAAATGAGATGGCCTGATTCTCTTTAGCCATTCATGTTGGATATCATCCAACTTATTAGCACCAACGCCGTCAATCAATCTCCCAGGCATGCTCTCATAACCAACAGGTAGAGGAACACAAGTGAAGCTCCATAGTTCTCCCCTGTTTAATATAGTTCTGCAATCGGTCAAAGTGTCATATCTCCACTTCGGTATGTGCTTGTACCTTTCCAGAAAGGTATCATCTGGTCTAGCCATTCCTGCACTCATGAGAGATTCGAAATGCAGAAGCAGCCATCCAAATAAATATGTAAAGGGCATTTTTACCCGAGGAAAGGATGTAAGGCTCTTCCTTGCCAATTTGAACATTCTGTCTGTGTATGCCCTTAATCCAGCATTCAGATGGCAGGTCATTGCTGTCAGTAAATCCATCTTATACCCAAAAACCAGACGGACTGCTGCGAAGACAACTCCTCTGTGCATCCTGTCTGCTGAACAGGTGCCAGATACTACAAACTTTCTTAGCCAGAGAGATATAAAACCGGCCAGATGACCTTCCGCAGATAATTCTTGGCCACCCTGCTTAATATAGGTCTCTAACCTATCACCGGCTTTGTAGGTGTCTATATCTTCTTCGACGATAATGTCGTCATGATTTGTCTCCCGGATTAATCTGTTAATCTCGGCTTGACTCAAGGGTTTAAATTTACCAATATACTGATCAGTCTTTTTCTTCTTTTGAACTTTGTCAGTACGGCCTTGAAACAAATAAGCCATCCACTTCGAAGAATAGCAGTTGGAGTCCCCCTCTCCACCTTGTCCCTTATAAAAAGCCTTACATATGCTGTAATGGCACATTAATTCTTCAAATACATAAAGAATCAGTGGGTTAGCTTCAGAAATCGTATTTATTTCATCAACAAAAGGGATATACTCTTCATATGGTAAATCTGCTGTTGGTAGCTGAGAAATATATGCCATTTCATGAAGGGCAAATCCCATCTCGCCCCTAGGGGTCATGAAGGTGCCGGTACGATAGTTATATCTCTCCGCTAATGCCAAGAACAGATCCGGGTTTGGCTTAAAACCATAAGCAGTACACTTAATGGCATCATATAGGCCTATCGCCTTTAACTGTGTACCAAAGTTTTGCAGAATCCATCTCACTAGAGCAGTCCATCTAGTATTTTCCGGGTTCACCAGGCCGGTAAGTCTCATAGACTGTTTTGGGTATATGGCATTTTTCAGTTGAGCAAATTCGTTTGCAAAAATTGGGACTCTGACTGGCTTCAGCAGTGCCGAGTCCTCAGGAGGAATGGTGGCAGGTAGCAGTCCTCGCAGAGATGTGACATGTGGTTCAGTACCACTGCGGAATCTTCCTTGACGATATCCGATCCACCCAGCCTTTGCTTGTCGGGATGGAGTGATATCCCACTTCATCTGTCTTTGTTGACCCGAGTGGAATAAACGAGCTATATTGATGCTTTTTGTCAAACCAGTTAGATATATGGGCTGATTCACATTACCATCCCTATGATAAGAATATGCTACTTTGTCGAGAACAGGCTGGGAGTTCATGTCAATAGCATCTCCAAAAAGGAATGCTGGCTTCAAGTGGGTAACACCATCCACACTCTGTAACGGCAGTCCACTCATCAAGTTCAGCAAAGTATCATCTTCCTGATTTGTCAAAAGAGCTATTCTTGTAGAAGGTCCATCGAATTGGGGAAAACGAACATATGATAGGTCACTTCTATAGTTATTTCCTACACTTCCTTCAAATTCTGCCTCCTGAGCTAGAATATCCACTACAAATGAAGAATAAAGTATTAGAAATCTTCAACGTCAAGAGAGGATAAAGTTTAACATACGCTCAGTTTTTACTAAGCGTACAGCTCAACATACGCTCAGTTTTACTAAGCGTACAGCTCAACTTACGCTCAATTTTTACTAAGCGTATGGCAGACTCAAGGTTCAGCATACGCTCAGTTTTCCTTAAGCGTATGGTAGATTCAAGGTTCAGCATACGCTCAGTTTTCCTTAAGCGTATGGCAGACTCAAGGTTCAGCATACGCTCAGTTTTCTTTAAGCGTATGGCAGACTCAAGGTTCAGCATACGCTCAGTTTTTCTAAGCGTATGGCAGACTCAAGGTTCAGTATATGCTCAGTTTATCTTAAGTGAATGATTTTAAAAGTTTAGTTTATGATCAGTTTGAGCGTATCAGCGTATGGTTGACAAGATGATCATCAAAAATTACGCTAACACAGGAGTTAGCGTATCTCAATGAGACAAATTGCCATAGCATATTCTTTTAAGATAGCGTATTTTGATATCTCTATCAAAAATACGCGTATCTTACAGATATACGCTCCAAACATATTTTTCGTAAAAACGAAAAACATGGAATACGGCTAAAACCTAAAGAAGGAAGCGTATTTGCTGACGTATTAACCCTAAAGAGGGATACGTTTTCTGAGTTTTGTTCTAACCAGAGCCCTAAAAAAGGGAATAGTTATTTGTTCATCATCTTCGTCCTCACCATAGAGAGGTTTCAATGGCCGTTCACTGCGTGAAATACGCTGACTGGCCGTCTTCTTGGTGGTGGCAGTGTCGATGGCAGGATGAGACGACTCCTCAGGGGCTTTCCCCTTTCCTTTCGCAGAAGCATCAGCTTTAGGCGCCATTAATGGAGGTTGAGTCGAAGACGAAGAAGGGGAAGAAGGATTTTGAGTTTCTGAAAGCACTTTTCTCTCTCGAAAGCAAAAGCTGTGGTAAAGAAATAAAATAGGTTTTGGAAGACCTATTTATAGAAGAAAGGAAGAAGTTCAAACGGCGGATATTCTTTAAACAAAATCCCTAAAGATTTGCACTGATATTGAGGAAGATAACAAACTCATGCCAGCGTGTCAGGACTTATTCTCACTTTAAAAGTTTAAAGTAATTTCGAACTTTTGAAATTCATAAAGTTCGAAAACTTTGAAGGGGGTCTTGTAGGGTGTGAAAATTATGACACGCTGACATGAGACTCAGTCAAAGCCATACGCTCTAGGCTATACACTCAGTCAAAGTCATACGCTCAGTCAAAGCCATATGCTCGAGGCTATACGCTCAGCCATAGCCATACGCTCATCCAAAGGCCGTACGCTCAGTGAATATTTTATTATTTTCTGAGATGACAGCACAGCATGTATTTAATAAAGGATGAATCTGACACTTCGTCTTTCGTGCAAAGACAGCTGTCCAATGAAGACTAGCCGTCCTATAGGTTTTCGAAGAGTCGGTTTTGTCTTTTACGAGGACAGCTCAGCATCTCTCATAAATGTAAAAGCCATCATTACTGTCAGTTTTGACAGTCTGTCAGCCATCATATCCGCAGTCACGACGCTCGAGAAGATTTTGTCAGTTATTGGAAGATATGGCGTATCAAAGAAGATTGATGATGACCACGTGTCTACTTATTCAAACATGTCACGTGTTTACTTATTCAAACATACGACTCCTTGCCAACCAAGTGAGAGTATGGATTCCATACGACTCCTTGCCAATCAAGTGAGCGTATGGATTCCATACGACTCCTTGCCAATCAAGTGAGCGTATGGATTCCATACGACTCCTTGCCAACCAAGTGAGCGTATGGATTCTATACGACTCCTTACCAACCAAATGAGCGTATGGATTCCATACGACTCCTTGTCAAGTGAGCGTATAGTTTCCATATGACTCCCTGTCAATAATGTGAGTGTATCAGCTTTATATGGTTCTACGCTGTCCAAGTCAGCGTATGCAAGACATGTGCCTTCAAAAGTTAGCGTATGACTCTTCTTCTAAGGCAGCGTATCACAGCAGTTGTGTCCAGAATGATTTTCAACGTACAGTTAACACACGTTCTCATGTGTCCTGCACTCAGTTATCCACTTCTTCAGAAGTTATGCAACGTGGCATTCATGCCATCAATCTCTCCTGAATATGCTCCACTACTTTCAACCGCACGCTAATGTGTCTCCATCAGAATTTGCCACGCGTCCCTGCAGTTATGCACACGTCAAGTAACTACCTAAGCGTATGCTTAAGGACAGTTATCCTGAACTCTATAAAAGAGAGTTTCTTTATCTTCTTCAGAGACTACAGTCAATTTCAGATAGAACAGAGAGATTGCCCAGTTGCTGTCCAAGTTCTTCAAAGTTCGAGTTTTCTTCATCGCATCGTCCAAGGGATAAAGTAATCGTCTTTTAGATTAGATTTCTACAGTTGTAATTTTCTTAGATACAAAATAAATAAAGTGAATTTATTTATGGAAAACAATCTCCTTTCTTTTAATTTTACGAAGGTTGGACTCCGATCTTGTGAGACTATTTTTATAGCTGTTTGGTGTGAGCATGTTCACCCGGCTATCTTTTGATACTCTTATTTATTTATTTGGACTCTATTATCTTCTGTGTTAAGCTGTGATGAGATTATATTATATTATTCTGGCCTGTGATTATTTTATTTATAGCTTATGTGCATATATAAGTATTCCATATATTGGAGTATTCTTCGTACATGTGCAGCTGCCATGTTCACGTGCTTGGTCCTATGTATTTTGGGACTGGGGCGTTATATGTTTTTGTGGTCGTCCATGCAAGTCTACGTTAATATTGTTGGGTTACATGACTGTGCCCAACAAGCCTGCATATAGGAATATGAATATCTCACCCAGAACTACTACTACCTATTGACTTCCAATCTTTTTGAAACTTCCTTGATTATTTAATTTACCACATATCTAATCTTCCTAATATTAACTTATCTTACTCGTGCCAACAGTATGCATTTAAGAAGCGGACGTACTTCTGCCTTGGCCCTCACATCTGGTGAAGAGGCTACTCCGGAGGAACAGAATCCTCCAATGACTCCAGCGATACCATACCAGCCAGGACAGTCGCAACCTACTACGACACCGACGACGGAGTGCCCAGAGATCGCAGTACCCCCAGGCAGCTAGGCTGAACATACCACTACCATGCCATCGGAAGGGAGTGTACCACTGCCTCCACTACCACCATTTTCTTAGCAGTTTCCTCCACAGTTGGGACCTCACATGCCTCCACCACCTACTGATGGGAGCCCTACTTCCTAGTTCATGTGCGCCATGATGCAGGCTCAGTGGCAGTAGACTGAGCTGATGAGACAAATGATGATGGCAGCATTAGCTAGACCTCCACCACCACCTCCAGTACCAGCACCAGCACCGGCACCGGCTCTGCAACCTTATGAAGGCTTTATCAAGAATTTTACAGATATGAACCCCAAGGCCTTTAGAGGAACGAAGAAGCCACTAGAGGTGTCACAGTGGCTTATTAGTACAGAGAAGCTACTGAAGGTATCCCAATTGCCAGCTCGAGATTGGATGACAGCAGTGGACCTACTATCAGAAGATAATGCTCACCACTGGTGGAAGGTGGAAGAGAGACGATTAGGCACTGGGATCACCTAGAAGCAATCCTATGATGCATTTTATGAAAGGTTCTTCCCTATTCATGTCAGAGATGGTCTCTACGACCAGTTCCTTCATCTGAAGCAAGGGAATATGACAGTTGATGAGTATGACTCAGAGTTCAATCGTCTGAGTCGATTGCGGGATTGATTTCGACGGAGTTTGAGAAGGCGAGGAGATTTCAACAGGGGCTTGCACCAGAGCTCAAGTCTTATATGACTACCCAGTCTCGAGTCTCTCATTCAACTGTCCTGGAAGAAGCTCGCGCTCAAGAAATTTTTCACAAGGAGTAGTAGCATACATCGAGACGCCATACCCCAGCTGTTACACCAGCCCGAGCTACGTAGGAAGGACCTATCAGAAGGACCACAGGACAGTACCAGCAGAGGACTACTCCCTACCAGAAGCCCACTTGCCACTATTATGGAAAGCAGGGGCATATTAGAGATGATTGTCGACTTCGTTTGGGTTTATGTATGAGATGTGGATCAGGACCGCACTTGGCCAGAGATTGTCCTGAGCAGCAGGCTCTAGTTCAGGCACATCAGGCCCAGAGGCCTACAGCCCCAATACTTCGTCCACCATTACCACCACAAACAGCATAGTACCACAAGGCCATAGCTCAAGGCCCAGGACAGAACCATGGAAAGTCATTCTCTTTAGCTGTTGAGAATGTTGAGACAGAGGCAGAGGTTATAGTAGGTATGGTTTTAGTTACATCTTTTCCTACTATTATATTATTTCATTCTGGAGCCACGCATTCATTTATAGCCACTAGTTTAGATACTAGACACAGCATTCCCATCACACCCTTAGCTAAGAATGTTAGAATCCTCACTGGGGAAGGAGTTTTAGCTGTTAGTGGTGTTTGTAGACTTTGTCCTGTAGTAATAAGTGGTAGAGAGATGAGGGCACGACTACTTGTATTCCCTATGCCGACATTTGATGTGGTTCTTGGAATAGACTAGTTTTGCTCTCATAGACTGCCATAGGGGCGGTATTATCTTTAGACTACCGAATGCGGCAGAGTTTGAGTTCACCAAAGAAGATGGAGAGAGTTGTGATACACCCGCATCGGGGACTCATATGATGATGCATGACACCCCTCAGCACCCTATCATCACCGAGTTTGAGGATGTATTCCCCGAGGAATTGCCAGGACTGCCACCTGACCGAGACATTGAGTTTTCTATTGAGCTTATTCTCAGAGTCGAGCCTATCTCATCTCGAGTTTATCGTCTGGCACCCAAGGAGTTGGTAGAGATGAAGATGCAGATTGATGACCTATTAGAGAAGGGATTTATTCGTGCCAGTGCGTCACCATGAGGAGCACCCGTTCTTTTTGTGCCTAAGAAAGACATGACAGTGCCCATGTGTATCGATTACAGAACATTGAATGCAGTGACGGTGAAGAACAAGTATCCCTTGTCGCGTAAAGACGATCTGTTTGATCAATTGAGTGGAGCAAAAGTATTCTCCAAGATTGACTTACGATCAGGCTATCACCAATTGAAGGTTCGGAAGGAAGACATTACAAAGACGGCTTTTCGATCGAGGTATAGACACTGCGAGTTCTTGGTCATGCATTTTGGTTTGACCAATGCCTCCACAGTCTTCATAAATTTAATGAACAAGATCTTTCACCAGTACTTGGACAAATTTGTAGTAGTCTTTATAGATGATATCTTGATTTACTCCAAGAGTCAAGAGGAGCATGAGCAGCATCTACGGATAGTTTTGGGAATATTGTGGAATGAGCAACTTTTCGTGAAGCTTAGCAAGTGTGATTTCTTTCTCTAGGAGGTATCATTTCTTGGTCATATTGTTACGAGTGATGGTATATCAGTAGACCCAGATAAGATCACAGCAGTCAAATCATGGCACGCTCCCACATCAGCTTCTGAGGTGAGAAGTTTCCTTAGACTTGCAGGTTACTACCGACGGTTCGTAGAAGATTTCTCTCGAATAGCGGGGCCTATGACTCGATTAACTTACAAGAATCAGGAGTTCGTATGGACAGACGAGTGTCAAGTCGCTTTTGATGAGTTGAAGAAGCGATTGACCACAGCACCGATCTTGACACTACCATCGGGCCCGGGAGGATTTGTGATCTACAACGACGCATCCGGGAAGGGATTAGGATGTGTATTAATGCAGCACGGTCGGGTAGTGGCATATGCATCGTGACAGTTGAGAGTGCACGAGAAGAATTATCCGACCCACGATCTAGAGTTCGCAGCGGTTATCTTTGCTTTGAAGCTATGGAGATACTACTTGTACGACGAGAAGGTTGATATCTATACTGATCATAAGAGCCTCAAGTATGTGTTCACATAAAAAGAGTTGAATATGCGACAGCGACGTTGGTTGGAGTTGATGAAGGATTACGAGATCGAGCTTCATTATCATCCGGATAAGGCTAATGATGTGGCAGACACATTAAGCCGCAAGCCCATGGCACATATTTTGACTACGTAGAAGGAGTTGATAAGAGACTTGGAGCAGCTTGGTATGAGGTAGTATTGCTTGGAGTAGACGGCATATTAGCCAACCTCCAATTACAATCATCATTGGTAGAGCGCATCAAGGCAGTATTGCCCAATGATGCTAGATTTAGACGGCTCAGGGAGAGGACTGAAGCAGGAGAGCAGACAGGATTGAGCATCCATCCCGATGGGATATTACGATGTGGTGATCGCATTTATGTTCCCAATGGAGAGCTACGGCAGGAGCTGATGGCAGAGGCTCACAGTTCGATTTACTCTATTCATCCCGGAGAAACCAGGATGTATTGCGACTTACGAAAGTATTATTGGTGGCACGGAATGAAGCAAAAAATAGCTCGTTTTGTTGCCAAGTGCTTGGTATGTCAACAAGTAAAGGCGGAGCACCAGAGGATGGCCAAATTATTGCAGCTGCTACCTATTCCCGAGTGGAAGTGGGAGCACATTACTATGGATTTCGTCACGAGTTTTCCTCGGAGTCCTAGGGGACGTGACGCAGTGTGGGTGATTGTGGATAGACTAACAAAGCATCCTATTTCTTACCTTTTAGAGTGGGCCAGACGACAGAGGTATTAGCAGAGATGTATATAGAGCAGATTGTGAGATTACACGGGGTGCCAGTTAGTATTATGTCGGACTGCGACTCGAGATTTACCTCGCATTTTTGGAGGAGCATGCAAGAGAGTTTGGGCACCCGATTGAAATTTAGCATAGCATACCATCCGCAGATAGATGGCCAGTCGAAGCGTACTATTCAGATGCTAGAAGATATGTTGAAAGCATACATGCTTGAATTTGGTGGATCATGGGAGGACCATCTCTATCTTGTTAAGTTTTTCTACAATAATAGCTATCAAGCGAGCATTCAGATGGCTCCGTTTGAAGCGTTGTATGGTAGGAAGTGTCGGTCTCATGTTTGTTGGAGCGACAGCTATTGGGTCCCGAGTTAGTCTTGAGCACAGTTGAGACTGTGAAGAAAATTCAGGGCCACCTGCGAGCAGCGCAGGATCGTCAGAAGTAGTGGGTAGATGATCGTCGTTGAACCTTAGAGTTCAAAGAGGGCGACCATGTGTTCTTGAAGATATCTCCCACTAGTAGCACGATTCGATTCGAAGGACGTAGCAAGTTGAGTACAAGGTACATTGGGCCTTTCAATGTATTGGAACGTGTTGGAGAGGTTGCCTATAGATTGGCCTTGCCACCGCCATTAGAGGGAGTGCATGACGTATTCCATGTATCCCAACCGAGGAGGTACGTGGCGGACGACAATCATGTGCTTGATAACTCCGAGATCACAGTTGGACCGAGCTTGTCATACGAAGAGCAACCAGTAGGCATTCTTGATCGTCTAGTGAAGGTGTTGCAGAATCAATCTATTCCATTGGTTCGTGTGGCATGGAAGCATCGCTCACCAGGAGAGTCTACTTGGGAGCGCGAGGACGACATCCAAAATTGCTACCCACATTTGTTCGAGGACGAAGGTATGTCTTGCATTTAAGTTCTTAAATTACTATCAATTTTCTTGTATTGTATTTGATCTCCCGACCTTAGTTTAATTTTGAGGACGAAATTTTCTTTAAGTTGGATAGGATGTAAACCTCCAATATTTTCTAATTATTTTAGTGTTTTAAAAATTATTTCTTTTATTATATTATTTAGAATTAAAGAGGTAGTTAATATACAAGCAGGTAATATTCGATATATATATACATATATAATATATATGAATGTGTGCTCGATATTTTTAATACTATTAAATATAGCCTACCTTTGTTACAAAATATTTTTGATACTTAATTACGAATTATAGAATTTTTTCTTGTGAATATATATATATATATATATATATATATATATATATATATATTGATTAAAAAAACAAAACAAAATCGACACTGTAGCAATTTCTACAGTGCCTACCGAGCCTGGGGCTTTCGGCCGAAAGGCAAGAAAAGCTCGGGATGGAAGATTTGATTTCATCAAATCTTTATCTACAAATTCTTGGAAAATTTTCATAAATCCTTTAGGAAATTCTCCACCATATTGACTCAAAATCCAAGCCGAAAACAGATTGGATTGATCCAAAATTTTGATTTAAATCTTAGTATAAAACCCATCGGCCAAGTAGGGTTAAACTCGAAAATTTTCATCGAAAACTCCATCTGACCTCGCACGAGATCACAGGAGCCACCCCAACGTTCGCGTGCCCCATCCTGATTGCCTGAGCACCACCGCCGACGGCCGAATCTCCGAGGAGAGGCCGGCCGACCGCCTAGAAACAAAGGGTACTCTGTTTTGACCTATCATAGGTACCAACTTTCGTGATCTAATTCTCTTCGATTTTTCGATGGTTTTTCGAACTACCACCTCATAGACGAAGACAACATAACCCTTTTCGACACCCTATAAGGAGATTGGAAACTACCCACTAGATCGTGCAGAAAAATTTGAACGAACTTGAGCGAAAACTGCTCGAGAAACTGTGATAGGAGGATGCCAAAACCACAACTTAGAAGCCAATTTCCGAACAGAATACTAGGATTACCAAGGAAATAATTAAACACCTATGAAGACAACATAACCACGATTAAAACACAACTTGTAAATATGTATTTCAATTTTTGTGTAGGAATTAATTCAGTGTTAAACTTGTGCGAAAAACTGTTTTCAAAATAGTTATTCTCAGAGAATTTTCCCCGATACGACGTGCACCCCGATAAACCAGGCGTTGTGGTCGTACGATATACGCATCTAAAGGCACGTATGGACATTGCCGACGTGTGGGAACTGCCGGAACTCGGTTTCGTCGTGTGTGCGCGACGAAATCAGTCCGTATCCGTCGAGATACCCCCGTATCGCCAATTCGCAAACTTCGCCCTAACTTTGTATACAGTCGTCGATTCCAGATAAAACTTGTGCCAACAGGTCCGAATCAAAATTCTGGTCCTGTGTGCCAAGTTTTGTTCGATTCTGAGAAGGTCGAATCGGAACCCCTTTTTGGCGGGCCCATGACCCACTCAAACGGGCGATTTTGTACGCGCCTCATCGGAATCCAAAACTGGACATACCGTTGAGTTCTTCTTATCAAACTGAATCTGTAGACATGTAGTTTGATAACTTTAGAGACCATAGACTTTGGCACGCATTTTGGTACAAAGCGGGTGCAGCGGCGTACATCGTTTTGACCCAAAATCACGATTTTGCCCCTGTACCAGAATTAGACTTTTGGATAGGCATTTCCTATGTATATCTTTTACACCAAGTACGTTTTTGATGTTTATTTCAGCGTCCAGAGTTGTTTGGAGATTGTGACGTTTCTTGGCTGACATTGTGATTTCCGGGACTTGCCACTTTGCACCATCAGGCAAGATACCTTGCCATCTTACTCTGTGATTATTATATTTCTTATTTTCAGTTGTTGTTTTTAGCATTTCTTATTTCTTTGATATTTAAACTGTACGTCCAAGTCACACTTGGATCCAAACGACTATATCGGTCGTTTTTCTCGCTTTATTTATTTCTCTTGCATTGACTTAGTCTAATAAACCCATTGATGATGAGGTATTGGTATATCTCGTACGGCCTTGACACTTGCTTTGCCACGTGATGTGAGTCACATGTAGGACACGTACCGCGTAGTCGGCTGGCCACCGATACGTATGGAGCATGCGACGGATAGGAGTAACTGTCAATAGAATTGCATGCTAGAAGACTTGGCGGTTACTAGAGGTACATGTCAGTCATGGAGATGATGATACTAGGCATTGGGTGGGGAGAACAATACCTGACATATGGGCTTCGATTGCACTTCCCTTGTAACCCAGAAGCTCCGCTGGAGATACGGGTATGTTTAGCCTTTCAGGTTGGCCATTGTCGTTCTTGGAATATCATGCGCTTGGTCACTGGTTCCCAAGAGGGGACTATACCGGATCCTATATTCAGCCAGGGCTCATGCGTCGAAGGATTGTATCTCAACTGCATATTCACAGTTTAATGGTCAGGAACCCGATTGCATGCATCCTTTTTCCTTCTTACTATATTATCACAGTTTATATTGGCATGGTGTTTTCTTGTATCTTGCTACCTCCCTCTGAGGACTTGGTTATCTCTTCAGGGTTAGACGATTTTCTACAGGAGTACGGAGCGACGTTGGAGCTATCTTACATCGATGACGAGGCAGTCCCTACTGATTTCTAGTCCTTCTTTATTGAGACATTAGTGGACATTATTTTTATATCTTCTTTCTTTCTATTTTGCCGAGGTTGGACTCTGATCTTTTGAGACTATTTTTATAGCTGTTTGGAGTGAGCATGTTTACCCGGCTATCTTTTGATACTCTTATTTATTTATTTGGACTCTATTATCTTCTGTGTTGAGCTGTGATGAGATTAGATTATATTATTATGGCCTGTGATAATTTTATTTACAGCTTATGTGCATATACGAGGATTCTATATATTGGAGTATTCTTTGTACATGTGCAGTTGACATGTTCATGTGCTTGGTCCTATATATTTTGGGACTGAGGCGTTACAGATAGTCTCCTAGAATTGTGTTTGACCAAGGGTAAGATCCTAATCATTCCCAAATTCCAATGACTATAAGGTCATGATATTAGTTTTAGGGGCGAGGGGTGGACAAGTAACTCAAGGCAAGGTTGTAGTTATATGGCCAGCCGATGGTAACAGCACTTGTGTATACAACTATCATGACCATGGGGGATAATTTATACATATCTATCAAATACAAGCGTTCGCCTTTCTAACCAGTGAAAGACAAAAGCAATAAAGAGTTCAAGAAAGATGTCGTCGAATACAATTATGCGATTCAAAGGCGAATGTATAAATCAAGAGGAATTGTCAATGCAGTCGCGGAAGAGATCCTAGATACTTCCACATCTGAATCCACGTGGAATAATTATATGAATAGCGAACCAAGTGCACTATGGTTGATCAAACCCTAACACATTGATTCTAATTAGACAATATGCTTATGGGCGTCCCTAGTATACATATGTCCAGAAAAAACTCGATAAAGAATAAGCTTGCAAAACTAGGCTATAAATAGCGTCATCATTTATGGAAGTTCAAAGTATAGGTACGGGAGATAATGATGAAAGCAGTTATAAATGGTTCAAGTTTCACAATAATCTACGTCGTGTCCGGTGTTCCTGTTTATACAGTCGTCCTACTGTCTCTTGTATCATCCCTTGGTTGACTAATGGAGTATGGCCTACAAAATCTCTATATTCTAGCTTAACATATCTTCCTACACTAGCACCTATTTAGTACCACCCAGTTATACTTCATTAATGGATTATAAGAACACGGGGTGATAGGCTGTGAGACATACTACCCAACTTAAAAAAGTCAACTAATATAGTGGTTGTAGAATATAACACGTATATCTAGTAAGATTCGTCTTCCTACGCTCTTTATCCAACACGAAAGAAAAAGGTAAGAATTACAGTGGAAAGGAATCGGGTAGAAGGAAATCAAGGTAGTCGGATTGAGAGTCCAAAATTTGAAATAAATAGAGGAGGTCAAGTATGTGGATGAGATTATAGACTCTAATCCTATATACAGGTTCACATCGGTAAGGTAACATAATATAAGTGATAAACATGACCTGCATGAGCCACCACAAAAACATGTAACGCTCAGTCTCAAAATACCTAGGACTAAGTACGTTGACATGACAGCTGCATACATATGAAGTATACTCCAATATATGGAACATCGTATGTGTACATAAGCTATAAAATGGAGTAAACTACAACTAAATCTCATCCACCAAAGAATAATAATATAAATCAACTATAAATTTTTTTATTTATACATGTAGTTGGACGGAGACAGATCCACTATCAACTATTTTAAAAGAGAGAAATATACAAGGAAATGATAGATAAAAATGACAAGACGAACAAAGGACAATCATTTTCGAAGGAAGGGAGAAGATCACAGCCTTGGCTAGAACACCTGCAAAGTCACAAAGCACACACCTGAGAGATAACCAGGTCCTCAGAGGGACGTAACAAGATACATAAAGAACATACCACATAACTGAATATATATAATACGTCATAAATCATAAGTAAAGTAAAATAGTCCCAATCGTAACAAGATCCAATATCACATCATCAAAACAGTGGACTACCCCTACAATCAAACAAGGACAAGGGGTCGTACATTATTTCGCGATGCGACATTATCCCAAGCTACTAATAGAACGGGGGTGACATGACATTGACTAGGATTACCTAACCATTCTAATGTGTTTATGCAGTTAAGAACAAACCTTTCATGGCATAAGCCATGCCTATAAATAGGATCTGGTATAGTCCCCACTTGGACACCAGTGACCTAAGCGCATGACGTTCAAAAATGACAGTGGCCAACCTGAGTGGATCATCTTACCCCAAGCGCATAACGTTCAAGAACGTCAGTGGCCAACATGAGGCGGTAAGCATACCCGTATCTCCAACTAAGCTTCCGGGTACTCGCCAACATGAGGCGGTAACCATTCTGCTGGGGCATTCCAGGTTAGTCAATTGGGATGTAATCCCAGCCTCTGATAAATAATCCTTAAACTCTCCAAATAGGTACTTGCCACCACGATCTGATCATAATGACTTGATATATTTTCTATGACATTTCTCTGTTTCAGCCTTGTACTCTTTAAATTTCTTAAAGCACTCAGATTTACGGCGCATCAAATAAATGTATCCAATCCTTGAATAATCGTTAATAAATGTGACAAAATATTCAAAGACACCTCTAGCTTGGATAGTCATGGGTCCATACAAATCAGAATGAACCAATTCCAACACATCTTTGGCCCTATACCCCTTTACCGTAAAAGGCCTTTTTGGTCATTTTACCTTCTAAGTAGGATTTACAGACTGGTAGTGCCTCCACTTCCAATGAACTCAAAGGTCCATCTTCAACCAGTCTTTGAATCCTTCTTAGGTTAATATGCCCCAATCGCAAGTGCCAAAGATATGTTTGGTTCATACAAGAAGGCTACTTTCTCTTATTTAAGTTAGATGACGTATTATTCATTTTCATAAGTTGCATTGTGGGTGAAACAGGATTAATGACATACAAATTATCAACTAATGCACCAGAATAGATAAAAAATTTATTCTTTCTAATAACAATATTGTCATTAAAATAAACTGAATATCCATCCTTAACTAACATAGAAACAGAAATTAAATTCCTTCTAACTGAAGGTACATAAAGACAATCTCTCAATGTCAAAGACTTATTTCTACCAAAAGATAAAGTAATATCTCCTAATGCAACGATCACTACTTTTGTAGCATCACCCATGAACAAGCATATCTCTCTATCACTGAGCCGCCTGGTTTTCTGGAACCCCTGCAATGTATTGCAGACATGATTAGTGGCTCATGTGTCTATACACTAAGTGCCGGTAGATAACACCGCTAAACATGATTCAACTACTAATAAATGAGATATACCTTCTGTGTTCCCTTGTTTGAGAAGTGGACAGTCAGTCATCCAATGTCCTGACCCTTTACACTTGAAACATTTTTCTTTCGGCTTTTTCACAGCGCCTTGAGGTCCCATGCCCTTTTTTGCTGAGTTTACCTTTTTTGAATGTTATTCTTCTTCTTACCATCTTTTGGCTTAGAAGTAGAAGCCTTTTTAGAAACAAAAATATGACCACTCTGCCTAAAGAGAGATTCAGCATCCTATAGCGCTTTTGCAAGTTCTGGCAAACTATACAACATTTTGTTCATGTTGTAATTAAGGCAAAAAATTTCAAAACTTTTAGGCAGAGTCTCGAGAATGATATCGACCTAGAATTCCCTATAGATTTTTGCTCCAAGGATCTCCATCACATTCAGATGACCCATCATCTTGAGAACATGATCCCTTACTGGTGTACCCTAAGCCATTTTTGTATTCATCAAACACTTCATAGCAAACTGCCTAGCTGCTCTACTCTGATGTCAGAAGTGTTCCTTGAGGTTATACATCATGTCATAAGCTATGCCCATGGCCTAATGCTGATATTGCAGTAAATTTGACATAGATGCCAGAATGTAACACCGCGCCATCTTATCTGTCTTTTTCCACTTCTTATAAGCCTCTTTGACCTCTTCATCAGAGTTAGCATCACGCTTAGGTGGACATTCCTCAACAAGTACATATTTGTACTCCTCAGCAGTCAAAACAATGTCCAGATTATGTTTCCAGTCAATATAATTAGGTCCAGTAAGTTTGTTTTCTTTAAGAATCACCATAAGTGGACTGAATAAACCCATTTTTGAAATCCTGAGAATCACATAAATAAAAATTATGTAGGGCAAAAACTTTTTGAATTAATTAAATATTGATTCCCTCAAAACAATAACAAGAAATTTACCAACACCTTGAACATCATGAATTTAGCTTGCCACGATAGTGTGGACGTATACAAATTCAACTTTGTTCAAATAGGTACTACCTATTAATTTTACTATCATGTCAACATAACTTTATGACAAATAAAATTAATATGCTGGTCTTGCTCTGGTCATACAAATAATAGCAGTGACTCCGATGGGGAGGATACCATTATTTGTATCTAAGTGTATACCATTACTTAATACTAAGTCCATTACCTTGTAATGAGTTCCCTCAGATGGAGAAGTGAACACATACTAGGTAACTTTCTACAATTATCCCTAAAGAAGTTTGTACTGGTGATCCATAATTATACTCATCCGATATGGAGGAAGGCACTAAAGCCAACGCGCAAGTATAGTTACATCACCTACAAACCAGTAATGGAGACCATAAGATTTATACTAAATAAATATCCTCTCCCACTTAGTTATTTAACAATAAGGGTTTTTCTACTAGTTGATATTATTTCCATGTTGACCATTATTAATGTAGGCTTAATTTTTCAAAAAAAACAACCACACAATAATAAACATACATAATCAGAAAAAACAAAATGACAACAAATAAGAGAAAAATATCCAACTATTATGGTCATCTTTCCTACTCCGTCCTCAGCTATCCGAATCTAAAATCTGGTGCTGTGCAGATCTATCCGTTCAGGTCGCAGGGTTCGAGGCAGCACCCATATTTTTTTAAGATTTTTATTGTCGATTCCTTCATCGAAAACCATTCGTCTGCCTCTGGACTGCTTAAAACTAGCATCACAGTCGACGTCAGAAACAGCCACCACAGCCATCATGATTGATCAAAAATAATTAAGATTACATCAATCCTATACGTCCCAAAGGAGTTCACACATAATCTAGATTGAAAAATAAAATTATAAGCAAGATCAACCCTCGTGATTTTAATTACATCCACAACAACAACAACTTCCACAACATGTCCGTGGTTTAAAATAATCATAAAATAAAATATGCATTGGCCATAATAGTTGGATCTAAGATGCCTGCAAAATCGAGTTAGAATAGATCTACATCTACCGACTATTACACAACGCAAGTTTTATTGGGCAACATGGACGTATCAATCAATACGCAGATCCAAAGTGGCTCTGATACCAATTGATGGAACTGGGGATTCCCAGGACCCTTACTTTGCTGTGCGTATTGATCGATAGAAAGTTAAACAGATTTAATACATGTTCTAACCCTTCATAGGCGAAAACTAGGGTTTACGAATTATACCTGTGGCGGGAAGAAGACAAGTAGTTTCTAACAATCTCGAGCGGACGACCACAAGATCATCTATACGTATTCCTTTCTCGGGTTGGACGTCGTATGGGCGACGATCTCCCAACCTTTTCTTCTCTTTGGCAGCCCTCTCTTTCTCTCCTTACATGAATCACGAATTTAGAGAAAGCTTCAGATTTTTTATCAGTAATTTTGCGGCCAGAGAATAGAGAATATATATTAGCTACGGCAGGGACCATGAGGAGAAATTATGGTTAGGCCTCCTAACGGATCTGGATATCCCGCGTTCAGCCCGAACACACAATCCAAGTCCATTAACAATAGCTCGGTCCACTAATGAGCTATTATTGCACTACCTTCCTAATCCTAAATTATGTTTGTGGGCTCTTTTTATTATATGCTTATTTGGCTTCCCATGTTAAGATATCGAATGTCCGTCGATAAAATTAAGTTATTGACAACTATATTAATTCGACATCTTTTATCCTTAAGTAGTACCGTTCAACTTTATTTGTCATGTCGGATATAATCCACCTGCAGGGGTTACATAACAATTCTTATGAGATCCTTAAGGGGACATCATCAACCCGATGTATCGGGACATGGATTCCATTTATAATCAATAGCCCATCATATATAATATTATTACCCAATTCATAGAGGTTGTTGACCCATAATGAATCTCACTCTTTCATGAGTCAAAGTAATACACGCTGCATATACATGTCTGTTATTATATCTGGATTAAGAGCACAAGCATCCATAATAACAGAGGTGTTTGTTCTCTTATGTAGTCAGTACAAAGAGAACAACCTCAAGTGGTCCCATTCAATATACACAAAGTGTACTAGTGTAAACCTATAGTCAAGATAAACTAATACTAGATTACACTACAACCTTTCCAATAGATTGTCCAAGTCCATCTAGGTTGTGAATTATTTATATATTCCATAGGGAACTGATAATATGATCTTCTGTGTGACACCACACACCACATTATCTACAATATAGAATATCATACATTTGTATTAACACTTGCAACAAATACAATATACAAACATTTTGCCCATATGATTCTCATTCAAAATTTAAAGAAATAAGGTTACTACAAAAGTGATGCTTTTAGTATATATCCCCAATAGGAACGAGCAGGAGCCTTTCCTCAAAGTTTAATGATAAGAGGTATTGATGTTTGGGGGGGCTTCCCCCTCAATCGTACCCTCAGTGGTTCTTCGGCCATAGCTATGCTTTCTGAAGCAGTATCTGCCTCATCGTCAGCATTATTAACATCATTATCCCATGGGACTGATTTGTACATATCTGCATCCGTACAGTATGCTTCGAGGCCTTGGAACGGGTCGATGACAGCGAACTCAGTTTTGATAGTCCTATCGTTGGCCACATACTTTATGCATTGATAGAGAGTAGAAGGCACGATCATGTATTCATGAATCCATGGTTGTCCTAACAGCATATTATAGTTTATATCTGCATCAATGACGTAACAGGTCACATCCGTCTGGAGGTCACCTATTTAGCATTTCAGTCAGATCTTGCCCATGGGCTCGCTCTTTCCAACGTTGAAACTACTGATTGTAGTATTTGATGCGGTCAGTCGATGCATAGGAATTCCCAAGGTTTGGAGAAGACTCCGGGGGATGATATTGAGTGAGGATCCATGGTCGATATGAATGCGATTGACCTTGATGGCACCAATATATCCTGTATAGTACAGGTTTCTATTGTGCCGATTATTCTTTAGCAACATATCATGCTGAGTGAAGGTGATGTTAGGAATCACTATGACAATGTAGGCATACAGCAGGATCCTCCTTGGGCAGTTGCATCTAGGTGGAGAAAGAGTCAGCATTCTGCAAAGCTTCGCTGAGGGCGTCTCGAGTCTCTTTGGAGAGATAGAAGAGCTTAAAGTGTGACTGCCGAGCTAGAGTATTGGCAAGCTGTGCCAATATATCGAAGTTGTAGGGCTTGATTGGCCCTACTACCGAATCTTTTCTAAGAGGTTTGTCAAAGTAAACCTCCTTCTGCTTATCTGCTGCAGGGGTTTAAGATGGGCCTGCTTTCGATATATCTGGTGTGATGGCCGTAACAAGTAGAGGTATTTCTTCCTCTAGAACCTGATGAAGAAACGATACGACATGATTTGACTTTCTTTCCCTTGCCAGAGTGCGCTGCAGGCATCATCATGTATGGGGAAAGATCGGGATGGATCCAAATAAATTTGCCTTACGGTGTTGTAAGTGGGATGACGCCTTGAGCATTGTCACGGGCCAGTGGAAGAGTGACTACTTCCATTATCGTCCTTGCGATAGGAACGACACTGTCTTGAGCCTCTGTCCTCGAAAAACTTCTAAACTGGAGGGTAACCATGTTGGCAGTGACAGTCTTTTTCTCGTAGTCGAGTGAGATGACCTTAGAGCCAATGAGGCGTTGGAGCTGTCCTTTCAATACATAGCAGTCGTGTATTGAATGGTGAACATACTGTAATAGTGGACATATTTTGGATTGTCCACCTGTCCTACTTCATCGGGGCGCTTAGGCGAAGTAGCTCAGGTATCGACGAGGAGATTCCTCGCATCAATTGGTGCAAGCGTCTACAGCTTGTACTTGGCAGGATATATCATATTATCCCATTCGGCAGGATATGGCTGCCGAATTCCTATCTTTTGGCATGATTATCGCTTTTTTTGGGCATCATAGAGAGCGTACAATTCTTTGAGGGCCTGGTGCATGTCATTCGACATCGTAAGTCCCGTTGTTGATGGAGTAGATGATAGTGGAATTGCTTGATTTAAGATGGGAGGCACATTAGACCCACCGTTCGTCCCCGGGTCTTGGTTTGCAGGAGCAGGGACATTGGATGTCAATTTCTCCTTGATCTCCAGGACCACTAAAGTCAAGGCCTGTATAGTCTCATTTAAAGTATTCCGGCCTGTCTCCAGGTCCTCTATACGTTTTTGACGACTGGATCCTTTGCTGCTTTCCGTATTGTCACCGTCGGCCATGAAAACGAACATCATATGCGGATAGATAGAAGGGACGATAGATCTTTCACTCTCTGGGTCAGATGCATGAGTCCCGTCATCTCGCGGGTAAACAAGTAGATTGTAACCATCCTCAGACTCGTTATAATTGCTACCCCCAGCTTTTTGGCTGCTTGTGCCCACGGAGGCATCTTTGTCATACAATCCTTCATTGGGTTGGAACGAGGGATTGTCATCAATGGTAGAGGGTTGGCTACCCCTAGCTAATATTACAGCTGAAGCGACCTTGCAACAGGGATCCATATTTGGTGCACATGTGTTAGAACACACCCATAATGGGCACCATAATCTTGCTACCCCCAGGTTGGCCCTTGGATTTATTGGCCAAAGCGAGAGGATTCTTGGAAAGCTTCTTGAGAGAAGAAGAACCTCGCACCACGTTACATAAAAAAACAAGGAGTCCATCTTATTCTTTATTCGATATTTTTTGTCTAGTCTCTGATGCATGGACTCCATTGGTCACAGTCTTTGGAAGACGGACTGCCTCTTCAGTAACGATGTTACTATTTGGCAACAGCAACAGTTGATGTTATCTTGGTTCAGGTGTGCCTTTCAGACACGTTGCATCCAGCAGTCCTTCTTCATCTTGCGCTTGTGTGAGATCGCCTAGAGCATATCAGAGGCCTCAATTTCTACATTCATCTCGTGTTTGCAGGAGAGCTGCGCGCATGAATACATACGTGAAGGTGGCTTCCTTCTTCCCTGTTCCTGTACATGAGATATACTTAGGTCCTGATTAGAGAGTTGTTGCCAAAGCATACTCACTCCATACTCATAATAATGCTGCTTGCACGAGTCTATCTCTATAGTATGTACCCCTTGGCTTGAATAATGCACATGAGCACTCAAGTGACATCGGGGTTTTTCTTGCTGGGGCATCGAAGCACTCGAACTAGTTTTGTATAGCTTTTCATCGGCTGCACGTATAACTATCAACCCGGGCCTTTGGTCAACTATTGGCGTAGCACTTTGATCGCTTGAAGCGTGTACAAACCTGGAATTCTTTCTACTACCCCTAGAAGGTGCGTAGTATTCAGAATCTAACTAAGTGGTTGGCATATCACTTTGGTCGTGCAGGGCATGTGCTACCTTGGGTTTCTTTATGCCATCCCTAGAATGTGCATGGCGTTCAGAATCCAACATAATGGTCCGACTTAGCACGTTGGTCGCACAAGATGTGTGCTGCATTAGATTTCTTCATGCTACCCTGAAAGGTGCATAAAGTTTAGAGTCCAACATAGCCTTACCCGATGGGTAGGCAATTCTGTCAAAGACAGATCTTCTCGTCTGCGTAGCTGCCTTCTTACATATGTGGGTAGCTGCATGCTTCCTCGGGCGTTGTGCCGTCGTCAGACCTACAGTGGGAGAGCTGTACTCCTCGTTGCACTAGCGGGGACTGAATGAGGCAGCACGGCAGCAATAATTGAAGACTTCTTCGTTGCTTCGTCCTTCAGAGGGTTCTGGAGTACAGTCCCCTACCTTGCTGCTCATCACAGCAGCCTTTGGCACCCAGGTACGTCGAGTCTTCTTCGGTTTTATGAACCGCTTCGAAGGACTCGATTTCTCTTCAGAGAGGCGATCTTTAAAAGCTTGTCGGTCGAAACGTATGAACAACATCTTTTGAGAAGATCCCAGAAAATTGTCGACAGATTGTGTTACCACCTTCTCGTTAGAGGAGAAGAAAGTCTCCAGCAGAGTTGCCATCTTGTTTGCCATAAAAAAGGTTATACGAACTTATGTATATTAAATGTGTAAAAGAGTACAATCGATTCCTAAATAGAAGATTTAAGTACAAAAATTTTGGGGAAATATAACGGTGGAGATCGAGCACTACAGCGGCTCCTTTACTCTGTTAACGATCTGACAACGAGTTGAACTTACTCTGACTTTCTGGTGCTTGTGAGTGGAACTCTGGGTTGCCAATCAAGAATACGCTAAAGTTGTCAAAGATTTCGAAGCCTCTTGATCGAAGGCAAACTCCTTCTATTTATATGCGAGCACATATACGATGTGCAAAAGGATTTCTTTGGCGCGCAGGAACGTCGTACGTGGAGATATGAGAGAATCTTGTTGTGACTGCACGTTGAGGGCTACTGCTAAGCTAACACATGGAGGATGCTGAGATTCTCTTCTATCAAGATCTCGAGTAGTTATCAACATAACTGAATAAATGACACATGGTGTGCGTTTATTGGTCAATAATGTAGATCGGATGGACTCGAGTAGATTTTGTTCCTATCCTTGAAGTCGAATTTTGTCATTATCTTAGGGGCCATGATTTAAACAAATCGATTGAATATTGCCCTCGTCCACATGAACAAACTTCGTTCTTATCCAATAGGATTTTACCCCTATCAACAGAACCAAACTCTGTTCTTATCCTAGAAACGACGATTTAAACAAACCGATTGGATCACATCTGAAAAGATATATAGATGCCAGAGTGTCCACATGGAACAATGCCACCTCACTGAGTTGCACGTTTATATAAGCTACTCGCCTGATAAGGTCTTGAGATCACTGCACTTTTGGGGCGAAGAGGAGACTACTTCGACAATAACATAGTCACTGTGCTTTAGGCGATGAGGAGACCGTGGTTCAATGGCAACAGAGTCACTGCACTTTTAGGCGACGAGGAGACTGATTTGACGACAATAGAGTCACTGCGCTTCAGGATGACGAGTAGACTGTGCTTCAAAAAATGGAGTCACTATGCTTTAGGCGACAAGGAGACTGTGCTTTTATGGCAATAGAGTCACTACGCTTTAGGCGATGAGGAGACTGCACTTTGGGCAATAGAGTCACTATGCTTTAGGCGATGGAGAGACTGTGCTTCGACGACAACAAATTCACTGTGTTTTAGGGTGACAAGTAGACTGTGCTTCATGCAACGGAGTCACTGCACTTTAGGCGATAAGGAGAATGTGCTTCGATGGCAATGGAGTCACTATGTTTTAGGCAACGAAGAGACTTTGCTTTAGGCAATGGAGTCACTATGCTTTAAGGCGATGAGTAGACTATATTGAGGCAACAAGGTGTCTAATGGAGCTATTGAATGGGCTGTACTTCTGGAACGGATGGAAGGAGTTGTACTTACGAAGGGGCTGCACTTCTCGGTTGAAGAGAAGGAGCTGTACTTCTGGTTGAACTGAAGGAGCTGTGCCTCTGGATAGAACCAAAGTGGTTGCGCTTCTGAGTTGAAGGGGATAGTTTTGTCGAAATCATTTTCTGTAGGAATAATTAATGACTGCTCTCGAACGGATGAGTCAAAAAAAATTCTCTTCATTACCGCCATTTGGGGGGCTCAAAAAGCGGTAACTTAGTCAAATAAATCTATTTAATGTGATTCATTATGCTGAGTCATAGGTTCACCCGATTACTCTAGAGTCTTTTGACCGGCTGTCATGCGGCACGTAGGTTAGAACACACAGCCTATATAAAGAGGAGCTTTCTTGTCAACACTTTGCTCACAGTTTCTTTGTTATTTTTGTGACATGCTCGACCCCGACTTAGCTTCGAACGGCCATTGGCCTTACACAAGTCGGCTGTTAGTTGTAGACCTCTTCGTTCAAAGAAGTTGCAGCTTTATAGAAGGACAACCGCTGAGTTTTGAGATGCTCTTGAGCATTTAGCGTCAGGAGTTTGAACCTGAACAACATCTTGGAGGTCTTCAAAATCCAAGCTACCGGGTTTGGATTGATTGCCAACCCAAAAAGCCACAGGTTGTGCTCTGCCCCACTCAATAATAGCTTTATTAGCCATATTGGGGTGGGGCTGAGCACCCTGTTATGTTAGAAGAGCCGCGGGTGGTATTGCAAGCTGGAGCTAAATTCATCGTTCGGGCCAAAAGCTGCTTCATTAGCCATATTAGAGTTCCTTTACATCTAACTAGGAAGTGGCTCGTTCTGACGAGGAATTAATTCGCGCTGACACTGCTGCACATTTGGAAGGTCGTGCACTTACTGAAGACTGCACGCTTGTAGACTTTAGGTGTTTAGTCCTTTTATGTAATCATGAAAAATTTGTAATAGATCGATGTAGTAATGTTTTTTAATATAGAAGTTCTATTTATGTACCATCTTTGTACGTCTTCTGCGGCTTGTTATTGTCTGCGCTTTTGAACATGTGTTGCCTTGTGCGCTTTTGTGGACTACATGCAGTGAGTGTTGTCATCTGTGCTTCTGTGCATATGTGCTTATTTTTATGCTTCTACAATTACGTCCCGTATAGGTGAAGTCTTCAGCACGGTCGCATGCCTCAAAATGCCAAGGAACTCCATGCCTCAGCGCATCCAAGCGAGCTTCGTCCCGACGAGCAAGTACCTATAACCTGCGTATGAAAACTGTTGGGTGGTCAGTACACAACCATAATGGTGGTGTGAGCTTTTCGTCCATCCATACAAAACCAACGCGTTCATTTAGTAAGTGCTTCATATTATTTTGGTTATCTTTCTAATCTTGCCTTAGGATCGATTCATTTTACAACTATAAGTCTACTCATGTTGCAATATCATGGTCGTGCTCCAAGATCTTACAACCGTACTACCAAACTTATAGTGCCAATATTGTGGTTGTGCCATAATGTCCATTCGTGTATCATCATCGAGGCCATACCTCACAACATAGTGTATCTTTACTCAATACACACCCTACGGCCCTTTCCCCATTTCATCTCCAAAAATGGCTTAATCATATACTACCATTTCTTATCCGAAAATGGCTTGGTCATAAACTCATGAACTTAGTATCCTTCTGCCCATTTCGTCTCCAGAAATGGCATGTCATAAACTCATGAACTTAATGTCAATGACTCAATTCACGACATTACATCTCGTGCCTAAGTGCGTGTTTCTGGTCGAGCCAATCTTAGGTGCAAATGTTGTGCTACATACCATGTGCACATTTCTTGACTTATTTGTACCGTGTATACACTCCTTGACTTATTCATTTCATGCATATACTTTTTGACTCAATCTAAGGCATGCACACGAATCGTCGCAAATATACAACTCATTTATATGAAATGGTCACTATCATCACAAGCTATCTTAGACAATAGACAGGCTTAGATGGCGACCCTTTCAGTGCAGGTAGCGAGCCCTACTGAAATATTTTGAATAACCCATCTGAGTGATGTATGCCAACACGGCTACTTTCTTTTGCTCCGCCCAGGATCGAAGTAAGTATCGTCTTTGGGCACTGTTTAAAGAGCCATTCCTTATGCATATGTTGTCTAATAACCATGCAGGACTCGACTCAACTTACCATCCTATATGGTCATTACTTACTTAAAGTGTTTTTCTGAAGAACCCACTGTTTCAGGGTCTGCCTCGATGAGCTCTCATTGTTTTAGGGATTACCTCGGCTTATGCCTATTATTTCAGGGATCCTTATCGTTCTACAATTTGTGTACTTTCTATTTATGTTACCATACCTTTGACTCAACTCAGGAATGACTACTTGTAAGCCTCCTGTATATTCAACTTGATCCAACCTTGTTCCATGTCGTGCCACAAATTAAGTTATATTTTATATGTCAAGCCTTTGAAATCGTAGAAACATGGCAATGTACCTTAATTACTATTTTCTACAAGTAAATAATTTCTATGTACATGTGTGTATGGTTTTTTCATGATTACATGGGTTTACGTATCAAGCGGACTCTAGCACAACCGTGGAAATGTGCCTCAACTTAAAAAAAACTTGTCACGACCCACACTCGCTTTTCGGTATATGAGCGCGTGCGCAAGCCAGCTACGTATCAAGCGGATTCCAGCCCAACTCGAATACGTATACGCTGTCAAGAATAGGGTATCATGTCAAATATGGTAAGTTAAACTATATCTCAATCCACAAGAAGAATATAAAACAAGAATGAACATTATGGATCATGGTCTGCAGCCCACTAGCATATGTGTCAAATTAGACTCCAAAAATAACATGAGTCTATAAAACTAGGCTACCAAGCAGAGTACAAATAACGGATGTAAATATGTAATCATGAAAGATACATGAATCTAATGTAACAACTACCATCATGATCAGCTAACTAACTCCGTGCAATCAACTACCAGAAGAGATCATCATGTCCTCAAGGGACTAGCAAGATACATAAAACATTCCTATCTAACAATTTATCATGCATGAAAAAAAATCCAGGATATAAGCAAGAAAAGACTAAGCAATACCGATACACGAATTTATGAACAACTACACATAAATGAACTGCTGGAAGAAAAATAGGAAACATATGACAAGAGATCAACGGATATCCAAACCCTTGCCCCTAGTGTGGACTCTCAAGTTAGCTTCAAGCAATCAATCGGATAATCAAATCCTCACTCGTAGTGTTGACTCGCAGGTTTGAACAGATAACTAACCCTCGTCCTAGTGTAGACTTGTAGGTTAGTTCAAACAATTAACCCTCGCCCTAGTACAGACTCGCAGGTTGAGAATAAACGAAACTAAAAAAAGCAATTCAGTTATGATGCACTCATCCTACGACACAATAAGACTAAGTCAAGGTACATATGAGAACAAATCTGGTATGAACAACAATATCAAACCATGAACAATGACGATATAAACGAGACAACTAAACCAATATGCATAATATGAAGGAACACATATCACCAATCAATGCAAGAAACTAGTAATGACATGTAAAAAAAAAGAAGAATATAAGCATGTAAATAAACTACAAAAAAAAGGCAAGGTATACTTGCCTAGTGGTAGCACGTAGAACCAACACTATCAGTCAATCGACGAGCCATAAAAGTCAAACTCTCACAACAGTCTCCGGGGCTGAAATAGATATTACCAATATTTTAGAAGTTAAATTAGCTAGGATAGCCTACCCATAAGTCCAATTCTAGACACAGGAGCAAAACGGTAATTTTGGATCAAAATGATATCCGTCGTTGGACCTGCTTTGCATCAAAAAGCGTGCCAGTATCTACGGTTTCTAAAGTTGTCAAACTAAATGTCGACGGGTCTGCTTTGACGATACGAACCAAACGTATGTCCAAAGTTTGATACCGGTAGGCCGTGCACAAATTCGCCCGTTGGATCGGGTCACGGGCCTGCCAAAATAGTGTTCTGGTCAACCTTCTCAGAATCGGACCAATCACGGTATACAGGACCAGAAAAATGATACGGTCTTGTTGGCGCAAGTTTTGACTCTAGATGACGAATGTGCACGAAGTAATTAAAATTTTTGCAAAAGGGCGGATACGATAATTTTTTACAGATACGTATCGAATTCGTTGCGCACACGCAACCAATTCGAGTTTCGTCAAAGCTCACTCGTTCGTAACATCCGTATGCATCATTTGATGTCCTTGGGTTGTGACCAAGTCGTCCGGATTGTCGAAACGGACTCCGTATCTGGGTTTTTAATATTTTTAGATTCTATTTTTCTTAGATTTTTAGAACTGTTTTCATAAAAATATAATACAGAATAAAATAATCTATTTGATGGATTTTAAACTAGGTCAGCTTGTTTACAAGACTGTTCAAGTGGATTTTTAAAACATGCTAGCCCTAATAGATATTGGCCTACCTATTCAAGGTTTTCGAACTATTTATTCCCTATTTTAGGGATAGTGTTTTTATCGATTTCAAGCCAATTTAAATCGAAATCCAACTTGATTCCAATCAAACTAATTAATTGGATTTGAAAACATATAGATTGTGAACATATCGGGTCAAGCATTTCGTAAAATGACTGAACGAGTGAGGAGAAACTGGTCAGCGAAGTTGGCTCTGTCACCGTATTTCCAAAGTTAAATACTACTATAATTAGCAATATAATATATAAAAGATATTCATTGATATAAATATGCCCACCTTTATAATTATTTATAACCTATATCTATATGTACATGTATATATTAAAAACCATACACACATGTACATATTGCCTAAAAATCAAACCTAAGAGTATAATTGTTAACTTGGTAAAATAGTAAATATATACATAATAATTATTTACTTGTAGAAAAAGAAAAGAAAAAAGGAAAAAAACAAAAACCATTAGCAAACCCCCCTCCCCTCCAAAACCGAGCCAGACCAGACCCATGTTCTCTATATAGCAAGATGCTATATAAATAGCCGAGAGATAGAGAGCGAGAAAACCCTCAAATCCTAACCCTAACTCTTCCTCCTCCTTCACCACAACCTAGCACACCTCTGTACCACCACATCGCGCACCTGCACTGCCTCGACGGCCGTCATCGATAGCCAAGGCCGCGCACGCACAGCGCCGGACAGAAGCAGTGGTAACAGCAGCGACTGTGCGAGTTGGCGACTTCATAGTGAGTTTTTTTAGCACACACTCATTTGTTTTATGAACTATTTTCTCTAGTACACACACAATCTATCCAACTCTTAGTCCCTTCAATTAGTTTAATTTTAGACGCTCTAAATTTCCCGGAAGATCGACCAAAAAATGGGCAAAAAACTGTTCGAAATGAAATAAAAAACTCGTTCATGGATCCGTTTTGGAAGGCGACAAATAGCTGATCCATCAACAGTTTTAGAAAAGTACATGAATAGTTCAAAGATAACCTAACCAAGATAGAAACCCCATTATTACTTTTATTTCTAGTAATTTAGACAGTAACATAAATTAATTTGAAAATCAAGAAAAACCATAAAAAATAGTATTTGAAACTTGGAATTTTTTTGATACGGTGAGTGCACCGACAAATCAGGCGACGTGGTCGTAATACATGAGCATCAACAGGCGCGTATAAAAGTTACGGACATGTGGGATTCGACGGAACACGATTTTGTTCTGTGTGCGCAACGAAATCGAGGCGTATCCGTCGAGATACCCCGTATCGGTCCCTTTGTAAAATAGTCAATTACTTTGTGCACGTTTATCATCTCGAGATAAAACTTATGCCTACAGGGTCGTGTCATTTTTCTTGTTCTATATGTCAAGTTTAGTCTGATTCCGAGAAAGTCGACCGAAATGTTATTTTGGCGGTCCCGTGACCCGATCCAATGGGCAAATTTGTTCACGGCCCCCCCAGAATCCAACATTTGACATACTATTGGATTCGTATCATCAACTGGACCCACAGACATTTAGTTTGATGAATTTAGCGACCATAGATGTTGGTACGCTTTTCAGTGCAAAGTAGGTCCAACGGCAGACATCATTTTGGCCCAAAATTACTATTTTACTCCTGTGTCCAGAATTAGACTTATGGATATGCTATCCTAGCAAATTTGACTAGTCTAAACACATTGGTAATATATGTTTCAGTCCTGAAGACCGTTGACAGATTTTGACTTTTGTGGCTCGTTGATTGACTGGATAGTATTGGTTCTACGTGCTACCACTAGGCAAGTATACCTTGCCTTTTTTTACAGTTTATTTACATGCTTGTATTCCTTCTTTTTTTGTTATATGTCATTATTTAGCTCTTGGGATGATTGTTGATGTGAGTTTCTTTCATGCATACTAGTTTACTGGTCTTCTCACATATCGACTTTGTTCACGGTTGGTATTATAGTTCATATTAGATTTGTTCTCACTGTACCTTGATTGAGTTGTACCGTGTCTTAGAATGAGTGCGTTATAACTAAACTACTACTTTTGATTTCAACTTTTCTCAACGTACGAGTCCACACTAGGGACGAGGGTTGATTGCTTGAACTAACCTGCGAGTCCACACTAGGGGCGAAGGTTTATTCCATGAAGCTAACATACGAGTCCACACTAGGGGCGAGGGTTAGTTATTTGTTCAAACTTGTTAGTCCACACTAGGGGCGAGGGTTTAATTATCCGTTTCTTGTCATGGATTGATGTTTCCTTTTCAGCAGTTCATTTATGCGTAGTTGTTCACATATTCATGTTTTATAGTTGCGTAGTCCTTTTCTGCTTATATCCTGGATTTTTTTTATGCATAATAAACTATTAGATAGACATATTTTATGTATCTTGCTAGTCTCCTGAGAACCTGATAATCTCTTCAGGTAGTTGATTGCACGATGTTAGTTAGCTGATCAGGAGGGTAGTTGTTTACTTCAGACTCAGGTATCTTTCGTGATTCCTTACTCACATCCTTTATTTGCACTATGCTTGTTAGCCTAGCTTTATAGACTCATGTTATTTTTTTGGAGTCTAATCAGACATATATGCAAGTGGGTTGCAGACCATAAATCATAATGTTTATTCTTGTTTTATATTGTTCTTGTGAATTGAGATATAGTTTAACTTGCCTTGATTAGGCATATGACCATAGTTTAGATAGCTTATACGTATTTGGGCTAGACTAGAGTCTACCTGATACATAGCTAGCTTACGCATGCACTCGTATCCCGAAAAGCGGGTGCGGGTCATGACAAGTTTTTGGGGTGGCCCATGCAGGCCAGAGCATATCATTTCAGTTATGTTTCTGTACCGAGTAAGCCTGCGTAAGGATTAAACTTGATAGAAATCTCAATCCACAATTGTTTTGAAAACTCTTATTGAATTCAATTATCTCCTTTGGCCTTCATACTTGTATTCACTTATTTTTACTTGCCATTACTATCCTTGTTCTTCGTACCTCCTTCTTCTGGAGTGACGAACGTTCGTGCTTTGGCGATGTTTTATGGTTATCCAAAGTTAGGAAAATGGTTAGAAATAAGTGTCCCTTAGGTAATTGCCAAAATAGTTGCTTGTTATGATTTTTGAATACCTTGAGGAGGAGTATGATGAATGTTATAAGCCATAGATATATTATAGTATTGAAGTTTTATGCTGGATAACAACAAATAGACAAAGTTATGACATTTTGTGTTTGATAGTAGTGCAAGGGAAGGTGGGTAGACATCCTTACAAACTAATTTATTTGTGATAAAATAATGGTTAGAAGTACTGATCAAGTCATTAGATTTGGTCGATAAATCATTGACACATATACATTTGAATGAGTGTATACAAGATGATTAATGAGGTTCTAGTTTAAACAAGTTTGACTAAGAAGATGTGACTATAAATTTTATTGAGCACTGAACTTGTGGATTCTATAGAGTAAGTATTTACGATTATGAGAAAAAAATGATGATGAATGATAATTTTGTGATTGATGTGATCAAAGGTGGGTAGAAATTGTGGTTGATTATATATCAAAAATTTTAATTAAAGGAATATAGGCTATGACATATTGAGGATAAATATTGGAGAAATTTAAGTAGATTATGCGAGATATATAATTTTGAGGAGATTGGATTCGATTTAAACTTGAGGCGATTTCTGTTAGATGGTATAACCTTGAGTATGGTATGATCTTAAGTTTATAATAGAGGGGTTGTATCGAAGGTGGGTAGACTTTCTGAGGAAGCAATTTTATTTTGGGTAGCCAATTTTTTAAAAAAATAATGATAAGGTTTACTATAATTTTGTGGAATATATATATATATATATATATATATATATATATATATGTATATATATTTTTTGGAGTACATGTTAAATTTAAATTATATGACCTTGAAAGATATGATGTCACCATATAGGAAAGAATCACGTAATATTAGTAATTCATGGATAGTGGTAGCAATATGTGTTGATAGCATTATAATTATTTATCAACCGACTAGTCGCAATTCACATAATAAAGTAGTATATTTGAGGATCCATGTTGATTGCTAGTGTCCAAGGAGATTTACTAGTTAGCTTGGAGTGCCATCTTCATTATTGATCATTTCCATAAATTTGAGGATGAATTTATTTCTAAGTTGGGTAGACTTGTAACCCCTCTTCCCAAAATTTTAAAATATTTTTTACACTATTTATTTTAAATTAAATAGCAATTTTAGAATTTTATAAATATTTTATTAAATAGTTATTATTATATAAGGCCTTAGTCATGGTTAAATTTTAAAGTGCCAGATGAGTAGAAATCATGGCACGGATAGTGCAGTCGTGTGCTTTGACTAGAGTTTTAGCTATGGTAGGGAAGCCCAAGGCATAGGTGTGTCTCAACAAGGAAAATCAGACTAAGTTGTAACATGACCCCTATAAATAATTTAATTAATTATTATTAAGATTATTGATTTTTAGGAAACCCAATTGTACCAAAACAGCCCTGACTGGACCCGAACCAAACCCGAGCCCATGTAGATAGGTAGTACGTCCAGAGAAGTCCATGTAGACATATGTTGTGTTGGTATTTTACTTTAGTGATTTAGGAGACAATTCTAGAAACGGTTGTCATATATACATTATATACATGCTTGCTACTAAGTTACTATTTAATTTATATGATAGCGTTGCTAAATACTTTATTATAGATTTTCCTAATTTACTAGGCTAAAGAAGTATATATATATATATATATATATATATATATATATATATATATATATATATATATATATATATATATATATATATATTATAGTCTCTATATAAATAACAGAGTTTTATTTGTAGGTTTAGTAAATATAATTAATATAAATAATACGACCATTGGTTATATAAAACCTCCTTTTATAATTATTTTATAAATTTTCCTTGTATTTGCTTATAATGAGTATAATAAATATGTGAGAAGTTATATAGATATTTAGATAAAGTTATATATATATATATATATATATATATATATATATATATATATATTAAATAGCCAAAGAAAAGGAAAAAGGGACCAATCAGCAAACCCCCTCCCCCCCCAAAGCAAGCCAGACCCGACCCCTTTTCTCAATATAGCCAGATGTTATATATATAGCCGAGAGATAGAGAGCGAGAAAATCCTCAAACCCTAACCCTAACTCTTCCTCCTCCTTCACCATACCCCAGTGAACCTCTGTGCCACGTGTCTGTACCGCTGCGAAGGCTGCCGCTAGCGGCAAGGGCCGTGCGCGCACAGCCTCGGACAGAAGCAGTGGTAACAGCAGCGACTGTGAAAGTTGGCGACTTCGCAGCGAGTTTTCTTGGCGCACACTCGTTCGTTTTATGAACCATTTTCTCTGGTACACACACAACCTATCCAACTCTTTGTCCTTTTAATTAGTTGATTTTAGATACTTTAGATTGCCCGGAAGATCGACCCAAAAATAGGCAAAAATCTGTTCGAAACGAAACAGAAAACTAGTTCATGGACCCATTTTGGAAGGCGACAAATTGTCGATCCATCGACAGTTTTAGAAAGTACCTGAATAGGTTCAAAGACAACCTAACCAGATGGAAACCCCATTATTAGTTTTATTTCTAGTTATTTAGAAAGTAATATAAATTAATTTGAAAATCAAGAAAAACCATGAAAAACTATTTTCGAAAACTTGGAATTTTCCCAAAAATATAGGAATTAGGCATAACCTGGCCAGCTGATACGACCTAGATTGAGCTGCCCAATTTAATAGACTCACTTAGGCATACTACGCTATAAAAGTAACTAACCAAACAACAGGCAATCATCTAAATCTCATCCACAGATAACATAAAGGAAAGTACTGAAATAAACTTGTGTTCAATTATATTCTGCAAAGTATCTACTATTGCTTCTATTTTATGTAATTATGTTTTGCTGCATTATTGTCTATCTTATCTATGTTGTCATTGTACAAGTCTTGGTCTTATGCAACCGCAACTTAGGCTTGCACGACATCACCTCAAGCGAGGACGAACGTTCCATGGAGTCCAATGCGAGAACGAAAGGGCTCTACGGGATCGGGGCATAACATAATGGTATCAGAGCAACTCGATCCTCTGGTCGAATGTTGAATTCCAAGATGTTCGTTTGACCAAAAAAATTTGCCTACTCGATACAGAAATGGGATGAATTCCATACAATAAGTCCGTAAATATTTTTATGATGATGGCAATATTTTTTGTTGATTGATTGAGACATGTTTTCGAATATGAGTGTTGATATAAGATTGAACCATGATTTATGGATCGATGATGGCAAAGGATAAGGACTATGATGCTATGGATATCGTAAGTTTCTCCTTATGTTTTGAGGATAAAACTTTTTCTTGGTGGATAATTATATAGTGCCATGCTCCGCAAAGGCACTAGATAAACAAAGAAATCGGATTGCTAGCTCTGGTACAGAAGACGATTAATCTGGGTGAGTGGACGAAGACTCTTTTTTTGATTCTTTCATGCCTAATAAGAATCTGAGATTTTGAATGAATGTTATTACTAATAACAAAATGGTAATTTTAAGAATGCTAGTACATCAAATCAGTTTGCTTATGAGAGAATCCAAGTATGCTTATTAGAGAATCCACATTTTGCTATACTAAGAATATAACATGTATGCTAAGAGGAAGATTGTTGCCTAATAATAAGAAATAAACTATTGCCATGTTAAATCAAATGATATAATGTCATGCTAAAGATGGATTCTGCTTTGATATGACTTTGTGCCATGTTTAATAAGAAAAAGAGAAAATAGTTGGCTATGTAATTCGAAAAGAAGAAAGGCACGAAATGAACGTGCCGTATATGTGTTAAGGTACGAAATGAACATGTCGTACATCTGTTAAGGCATGAAATGAACATGTTGTATATCTATTAAGGTACAAAATAAACGTGTCGTATATCTATTAGGGCATGAAATGAATGTATCGTTTATCTGAGAATCTGATCAATTTATGAAATTTGACCCATATGTGAATAGCCACAATCTATCTGATAGAAATGTTAGAACATACATTGGTCTCGTACAACGTATGCACAAGATAAAATTTATCTCTTGGGTGGTATCCTGGGGCACTGGGAACCACTCGAACTATGAGAGATTAGATCCTCTAGAAGAAAAGGGGTATCGATATCTAAGTCCTTAGCGACGAGCTGAACCAAAGAGTCACAGTGGCTAATCATAGGAATACCCATAGACCATCATATAGATTGGTGAAGAGCTGAACCCCGAGCCACAGCTGCTACTATGTGTGTATATCAGTGCAGAGCTGAACCGGAGAGTCACAGCTGTTGGTATGCACATGTGTTAGTACAGAGCTAAGCCTTGAGTCACAGTTGTCAATCGAGTTGCATGAGTCTAAAGTTTTTGTTAAGAGCAAACAATGTAAAGATGAACAGGAAACAATATTGGTTATATTATTTAGTATGAAAATTCTTGTCTTGTGCAAGGATAGATTGTCGGCCATGGTAAGAATCACTGAAAAAGTGATATATGTGTTGCTTAAATTTGATCATGATTTGTATCAAAGAATAATCTGTTGCCAAGAATTTTTATGTCTCATTCAAAGAAAAGATATGATATCGTGCTTATAATTGACCCTAAGAGTTGCTTGAACAAGAGAAATGTTATGGCTCATCAAAACGTTGCACACTTCACAAGAAATGATTAGTCCATGTATGCTTGAAATGAATAGAACTGTATTATAGCTTTTCGAAAGTATTTTCAAAAGAAGTAATCTGACTATGTACTGTATGAAATGAACATAGGTAAAAGTTGCAAGATCACATCAAAAGAAATATTTTAATTGATTTAGTGATCATTTCAGACGATTTAGCCTTTGTTCACAATCACCAGTATGTTAATATACTGACCAACCATCAATCTGCACACAGGTGCAAGATGCATCGAGATGGATTGTTCGAAGCAATAGCCCGAGCCTCATCCTCAGGAGCCGAAAATCAGAAGGGACGCAAAGATGGATTTTATATTCAAAAAGACGGTCATTTGTTGCAAGAGTTGATTTTGTATATAAAAGGATGTAATATATGGAATGGATCATTATAATCTGTGAAATTTCTGAGAGATTGTAAGCCATATGGCATGTATCTAAGAGACAATGAGAGCTTTGCAATCTATTCAAAAGAATATTAACAAAAATAAATTACTTCTGCCACCATGTATTCAACTATATTTGGTAATGTGTTCACTGCTACTTTAATTTTCTGCAATTATGTTCTATTGCGTTATTATCTATCTTGTATATTTTATCCAGTACAGGTCTTGGCCTTGTGCAAGCACAACTTAGGCTTGCATGGTATCATGCCCAAGCGAGGACGAATGGTTCCACAGAGTCCGAAGTGAGGACAAATGGGCTCTACGGATCGGAGTGTGACAGTCACCAGGTCCTTAAAGGGATGTAGCAAGATATAAAAAAAATAAGACCTTAATGAACTTTAAATAAACATGATAATGTGTTCACTAACCATCTATGTGTATGCACGTCAAAGACGACTTTGGCACGTATGGGTAGGTGAAGGAATAAAGCATAGTATCTGCTAGAGGCTTATGTATATACTAGCATACCTCCCGACCGTGTTCTAACGCGCAGTCAGCGGCCGCTGCCGAATATATATACTCTAGTAATACACCTAAAGTTACGTGTAGGCAACTCTAGAGGGAGTGAATAGAGTTTCTGTCAAAAATAACCAATTAAAAAATCAACTCTATGCCATTCCAGAAGTAAATACCAATAGAAATATATAATAAGAGTAGTAATATGGAAATTAAGAGAGAGATCAGAAGAGCATACGCAAACACAATGATTTAACCTGGTTTCCCTCGTGGAGGACTAGTCCAGGCCTGAGAACTCTCGTTCAGGATTAAAATACATTATTTGTGAAATAGGGGACACACACGTGCCTTTACTCAGAAGAGCATGCCAACTTCTTACAACTTCGTAGAGATGAAACTTAGAATTGTTCAAGTAACTTTTTCTCCACTCTTGCCCAGAACTTCTAGCTGAATTGCACTTGAGCACCTTGGGGCTTAGGAAGTTTTGTGACTAATAGATTGGAAGAGTAAGTCTTAGAATGTATAGGGCTTAAAAGATTGAGAGTGAGAGATGATTTGAAATGAGAGAATTCAAGCCCTATTTATACTAGTTAGGGGAGGCAGAATTCGGCCAGAATTATGTCCCAAATATTCAAAAATTTGAACTTTGGACAGCTAGTAGCATGGTGTTCCCACAAATTATATTCATGAAAATTAGGGGGCAGAGTTCGGCCCGAGTTATGCCTAGGGGAGAGTTCGGCCCGAATTCTGTCTACCTTGGGCCAAAAAGTTTATATGGGCTAGATTGGTTTGGTTTGGTTTAGGGATTATTTGTTATGTATGGTGGAGTTTGGAGAAGTCTAGCGATTAAGATGACTTAGTGCGACACAACATACATGTTCCTAGACTAATTAAATTAAAAAATTATAGACTGAGTACAAGTACATTTGCAATGTAACAGCTTGTCGATGACGTCTATCTTGAACTTGACATGTTGTAGATGATGTTCTTTCTTGATCCCTATGTGTTGTATTGGATCATATCAGATATTATTTTGTTAATTCTCTAAATTAGGTTGACTGTGATCCAGTTTGAGTCAACAATCTCCCCTATTTTGATAATTTACAAAATGATATTTGTATGTCGCAACATTCAAACCTGGACACGTGTTGAAGGGAGTAAAATAGTTTGTACGTATGAAGTTGCTCCTCCGCAAATAAATATGTCGGCTCCCCCGCAAATAGATATTTTCGTCCTGATACAAAGTTCTTATCCAAGCACAACTTCATAATATCATATCCATATCACATCATATACAAGATCACATCAAATATCTATTGTTCTCCCCCTTTATCACTTAGAAAAATATGGCATAGCGCCCCCCGTAAAGAAACAAAGTGAAGAGAGCAATCACACAATATTAACCATAACTAATACTTTAATATAGACAACTAGTAGTTTTGATAAACCAAAAGAAAGAAACTCGCATTCATACATATAAAATAAAATAAAAGCATAGTAGAAATAGTACTAAAGTCATGAAATGGCAAACTACAAAGTCATGAAATGACAAACTACAAAGCATAACTAAAAAAAATCAGTAATAGCAAGTAGGAGACCATAGCCATCACGAAGCATGAGAACGGAATGGACCGGCCAAATCGGATGGTTAGCTGGCAGAGCGACGAGGATCAACAAACGCAGCCTCAGGATGCAGATACTACATGTCCCAAGGGTCGTCAATCTGGTAGCCTTCACGAGAAGGGACCTGACCCGTATGAAACGGCATACCATGTTATACTGGATGTCATGCAGGGTATTGCTGATGTCACTCATCTGCAGAGTGGTCCGATAGTCCAGCTGAGTATAGCAATCATCTTACAAATAGAATCGGTCGTGCAACATGTCTCGAATGGAGTCGAGGGTGGCAGGTTGCTCAGGTTGAGGGGCATCTGAGTCAGAAGACTCATCCTTAATGGGAATAAGAGGAACAGGTATAGGAGCAGTCCTACAAGCCTTAGATAGATAGGTAGGAGCTGCTAGAAACTTACACTTGTCTAAAGGAATATAGAAGGCAGCAAAGATCATAGGAAGATACATAGCATAAACAAGTAATTTTGGCTTCTTCCTTGCACGAATCATCCAGTTCATCTTCGTGCATGGAAAATTAAAAGGGATGGTGAAGTGTAGATAATGTAGTACCGTAATCTCATGGTAAGTGACTTCATCAGTAGATCCAGCTTTGGACAGGATGGAAGAGAAAATGATGCGATAAAGTTCATAGAAGTGGTTGGTGAGATACTTGGGATGAAGTTTACGAGGGCGAGTAATGGTTGCACACATTATATCCTTAAAGCCTTCTAGTGTTATATCGCCAACAAATTGGAATTCACGAGCATCTACAATGTGCTCCCAAGAATTGGGGTCAGGGAATTCTAAATATTCAGCCAAGTCAAAGTTTCATTGCGGTTTGGCGAAACCGCTTAATATAGTTCCTTGTCGGCTCCTTCTCCCCTTGGATGACGTCCATGAGGGTGGACAATGTGACGTCATGTCCTACTTCGTAAAATCTCTCCAAGAACAAGCGCTTGAAGCTGGCGAAAGAGTGGATGCAGTTGTCTGGTAGGTTGCGATACCAGTCGAAGACAACCCCTTCCAATGCCCCAATGAATAATCGTGTAAGAATGGCATCGTCATGGGGCAGATGGTCGGTGGTGACCTCGAAGTAAGTGATGTACCGACTTGCGGAGGTCTTGCCATCATAAAGATTAATGTTAAACGGCTTATATCTTGGTGGGAAGGGGACATCCCTCCATGCAGCAGGGTATGGTTGCCGTATTCTGAGGTCTTGGGAGTTCTCTCGAGCGTGAAACATGGCTCGAAGCTCCTGGACCTCTCTTCTTGCTTCTCTGGCCTCATCCGCAGCGGTAGGGCCGACATTTCAGAAGGATTATTGCCCGGGTTTGGTATCGCTGAATTTGACTCCGCATTGACCGCGGGACCCATACTTGTTTGGCCAGGCGTCCCTTCTTGCAGAGCTGGAAGGGCCGCTTTGATCTTATCTACAGACTTAACCAAGGCGTGCATTATGGCCTCCAGAGTGTCGATGCGTTGGCGATCACTGGAACCACCTTGATTGTTGTCCGTCATGAACATCGTCCTTACATAAGGAGAGATAGAAGGAACGGTGGAGGACGTGCCCTCCGAATCATACCCCTGTACCGAGAAGTCATCGGGATATGTGGGAATGTTCTCCTCTGGTTCGGACTCAGAAGGGATAGTAGCCCCAGCTTCAGAGTTTGCTTCATCTTGGGAGTCGTGGACGTCCTCGGGGACGTCGGCACTTGCTGTATCTGATGGGAGAGTTGTTTTCCTGGGCTCATCTCTTTGGAACATCGGATTATCGTGGATGCTCTGAGGAGTGCTACCCCCAGTTTTAATAACCCCCAGTGGTGTGGATGATGAATCTCCTACTGTAGTAGATTTTGTCTTCGAACGGGTACCTTAGAAAACTCTGGTGGTGGATAACCGTTTAGACAACAGTTTCTTAGTCACAATGGTTGAGATCTTCAGGCTGGAAACGTTTATCTTCTTCCCACTCCCATCGGCGGGGACTTTCTGAGTGGAGTTGCAAGAGACGACGGGAGGCGCTTTGTCCTCTGAGCTTGGTCGTTACAGCCTTTGGAAGACAGATCGCCGATCTTCTCTTGCTGTCGTATTGTTGCAACAGTAGCTGACAATGATTTGGGTGCAGTGATGTCCGTGGGAGGACTCTTTGCATACCGGGGCCTCCTCTCTTTCCTTACGCTTGTGGAGGATAGCCTCACGCAAGTCAGATAGGTCCGGAACAACCATATTTGCTCCCTGGATTTTGGAAGACTTTTGGAAACCTCTCTGTCTGTTTGCCGCTGGGGGCTGGACTCGAGTGGTTCTGTACAACTTCCCATCAGAGGTCCGCATAACAGTATGTGGAGCGCTCGGATGGTCAGAGGTTGGGACAGCCGACTGAGCTCGCCGAGCTCGCGCTGCCCTTGACTTCTTCACTCGGGCGCCTGAAGGCGTATAGTAGGAAGAGTCAAAGTGGTGCTGGAGAGAGTCAGACATGTCTTCTCGGGAGTACAAGAGATCAGGACCATAGGAGAGGCGATCGAAGACTGAGCCGCGTGGAGCAGGCGGCATGCGGCTGGAATCAATAGTATTCATGCGGCTTGAAGTCTCAGCCGCATAGGTATTCTCCATGCGGCTAAAAATCCTGGCCGCATGAGTGTTATGCATTTAGCTGGCAATTTTGGCCGTATGGATATCATTCATGCGGCTGGCAATCTTGGCCGCATGAGTCTTCGTTTTGCGGCTAGTGCCTTTATTCGGCTTCTTCTTGGAGCACATAGAATTACTCTTTGCCCCTGCAAGTCCAGCATCATAGTGCTTTCCTCTGCCGGACTTGGGGACAGCAGAGTCCTCTATGGCTTGAAGTGGAGCTGAATGAGAGTTGCCTTCGCCGTCTTGGACAGCAGAGAGTACTCCGTCCAGAGCTTGGGGAGGAGCAAATGACTTTGGCCTCCACTCCCTGTGAGCCTTCTTTGTGCGGGTTCGCTTCTGGACCGGGCCAGTGCTTCCTTTGGAGAGCATTTCTTCGAACGCTTGTTGGTCGAAGCGGACGACTATCTTCTGTTGTGTAGAGCCAAGTTTGGCTGCATCCGATTGTGTCACCAACTCCTTAGCCGTGGAGATGTTTGTCCCCAGCAGAGTCGCCATCGTGTTTGCCCTGAAATATAAAAGAACAGAACAATTATCGGAGGACTGGACTTTTACTTCACAATACAAACTCGCTTGTACAAAGAAAGCCTAGGGACGAAAACCTAGGTACATCAATCTAAGTACAATTGTTTATTTTAGATTTTGGGGGGTGACGGTAGAGGCTCGGAAAAGCGACGGCAGCTCTGCCTTACTCCTTGGACGATCGGATGCAGCCTTGGCTCCGGGGAAGATCTGCTTGGCGTTAAAGAAATGCTCTCCTTACTCTCTATGTGCTTCCTTTTGTCTCTCCAAGTGCTCTGCTGCTCTTCTCCCAAAAAAGGTCCTCTTCGCAAGGGAATGGCACCTTGCTATTTATAGAAGTGGGATACAATTATTAGGGTTTGCAATGATTGCCTCCTTGATATGTCGGCGGTTAAGGACCAATTAATCTAGGGCCTTCATTCTGATTGTAGCAAATCTAGGTAATTAATGTAGATTGCGTCAAAATACTGTGGGTAATAAATATTGATTGCCGTGAATATTCGCGACTTGTAATGGCTTGCCACGTGTCTAATTTGCTCGATTTGACTTGATCTGGGCAATTACGGTGATTGCAACAAATCTGATTTTGTTTTCTTAGCACACATAATTCCAGGAAGATAAGACTGCCACGTGTCTCAATCGTCGTGACAAGCGCCACGTGTCCTCTATTGGGTCATCTTGGCAGAGCCGCATATGAGTGGGCCGCATGAGGATGAACGGCCGCATAAAGATGGGCAGCCGCATGAGGATAGGCAGCCGCATGCGGACGGGCGGCCGCATAAAAGATGCAGCATGCTGAAGAGAGAAGTTGTTGAAGGCCACGTGGCTTTGGGTCTATCCGAGCCGCATAGACGCGTAAGCCGCATGGACCCCTGAGCCGCATGGGGATCCTTGGCCGCATGGTCCTTTCTTTATTCTTTTTCATGCTTCTACATATGTGACCTATGACAGCGTTCTACTGTCGATACTGCGGTGTAGGCTAGACGTACCCATTTCTCATGTCCCTATACTGGGTGCGGGTTGTGACACATTTTTAGTGGTAGCCCATACAGGTCCAGATTTGTAGTGATATTCGAACTAGAGTATCACTACAGTCTACAGTAGGATATAGGATACAGTTTTGAGGTACTCAATCACATTAGGAAAACTCTGATCCAAAACTCTAAATTCTTGTTGATTTAATATTTTTCCTTTGAATAAATAAACTGTCCTCCTTTAATTTTTTGCTTCATTCTCAGTAATTGCTTCTTGTTTTTGATCTGTCTTCAGGATGGTTATGGAGACACGATCTCATCGCTCCAGTCCAGGGGATACTCTCGAGAGGTCGGCCACCTCTCGTCCTGATCAGCAGGGCCTCGAGACCACAGCACCTGTTGTGCTGACTCAGGTTGGCATTTCTGCTGCATTTGGAGGTGCACCTCCGCCTGTACAGAGACCTTCCCCTATCATTCCTGATTTCTCTCGGCAGCAGCCACCTTCCGGATTAGTTGACGTAGGGCAGTTGTTCGATTTCTTTCAGAGGATGGTGGAGTCACAGCGACAGCAGTCCGTTCATTTCTAGCAGGGCATAGAAAATGCCCATCAGCTTATCCTGACGACTGTGGAGTGAGTTATTGCACAGCCGCAGGCAGCCCAGATGCAGCCATATCAGCCGAGACACTCAGGAAGCCAGTGGTAGGGAAGGATCGGCCAAGAGGCTGCACTTTCAGCAGCAGCATCGGCATCAGCAGAAGCAGAGACAGTTCCAGGGTCAGGATCATGTACATTTCCAGCAGGTACAGCAGCAGCCGAGGGTTCAGCCGCAGGCACTCAGGCAGCAGCCCGTTAGTTGTGGTTTCTGTAAGAAGCCAGGGCATGTGTGGAATGACTGTAAGAAAAGGCTCGGGAGGTGCCTACTCTGTGGTTCAACAGAGCAGCAGTTGAGGGAGTGCCCTCTGTCTTCGGGACGAGCAGCTCAGGGAGCGGGGGCCAGAGCTTCAATAGTACAGTAGAAGGGACCTTTACAGACTCAACAGCAGAGGTTCGCTCAGCATCAGCAGCAGGCCAGGAGAGGTCAGCAGGGGCGAGATTTCACCATTTCAGCTGAGGACGCAGAGGCTATCGGGAAGCTGATCGCAGGTTCTATTCTTCTCGACTCCATTCCAGCTTTTGCATTGTTCGATTTGGGGGCTTCCCACAGTTTCGTGTCTGTATTATTTTCTATTAGACACCACCTTGTATCTGAATAGTTACCTAGGACTTACAAGATCACGACCGGGGGTGGCATTATCCTCGTTAGTGATATTTACAAGGGTCGAAGAGTTGATTTGGGAGGCCGTAAGTCTGCTTGTGATGCCATTGCCGAACTACGATATCGTACTCGGCATAAATTGGTTGAGCAGGCACCATGCCTGCATAAATTCCCACGGGGGTAGAGTTCTTTTTAGAGCACCCGGAGAGCCAGAGTTCGAGTTCACCCGACAACAGGCGGAGCAGAGCAGCGGAGTCTTCTACGGAGTTTCAGTTGAGGAGCAGGCATTGCCATACCTGTTGATAGCGAAGTTCATGGACATCTTTTCGGAGGATTTGCCAGGACTACCACCGGATAGAGACGTGGAGTTCTCTATAGACTTAGTGTCCGGCACAGAGCCGATATCTCAGCACGTTTATAGGGTGAACAATAGTGAGCTGGTAGAATTGAAGAAGCAGGTGGATGAGTTGCAGGACAAGGGCTTCATCCGATCGAGTTCTTCACCATGGGATGCACCGGTACTCTTTGTACCGAAGAAGGATGGGTCGATCAGGATGTCTATCAACTACAGGGCACTCAACAACCTCACGGTCAAGAACTAGTACCCGTTACCGAGGATTGACGATCTCTTCGATCAGCTGAGTGGGGCGAGGGTATTTTCTAAGATTGATCTGAGGTCAGGTTACCATCAGGTGAAGGTGAAGAAGGAGGATATCCCGAAGACCGCATTCAGGACGCGGTATGGTTAGTTTGAGTTCTTGGTTATGCCGTTTGGGCTGACCAACGTACCGACGGTGTTCATGAACTTGATAAACAAGGTGTTCCACCAGTACTTGGACAAGTTTATGGTGGTGTTCATCGATGATATCCTAGTGTACTCGAAGACTGAGGAGGAGCATGAGGAGCACTTAAGAGTGATTCTGGAGACTCTCAAGAGGAAGGAACTTTATGGCAAGCTCTCGAAGTATGAGTTCTTTCTGGACAGAGTTGACTTCTTGGGTCATGTGGTGACTGGAGATGGAATCTCAGTTGACCGTAAGAAGATCACGTCAGTTGAGGCTTGGTCAGCACCGAGTTCATTAGCAGAGATCAGGAGCTTCTTGGGATTGATAGGCTATTATAGGAGGTTCGTACAGGATTTCTTCCAGATTGCAGAGCCATTGACTAGACTGAACCGGAAGGATGCAGAGTTTGTCTGGTCAGAGGTATATCAGGTCACTTTTGATGAGTTGAAGAAGCGGCTGACGACAGCTCTGATTCTGATATTGCCATCAGGATCATGAGGGTTCACTATCTACAGTGACGCCTCAGGGAAGGGTTTGGGTTGTGTCTTACAGTAGCATGGGAAGGTGATTGCCTATGCTTCTAGACAGTTACATCTCCATGAGAAGAACTACCCTACCCACGACTTGGAGTTGGCAGCAGTTATATTTACTTTGAAGTTGTGGAAACACTACTTATACGGAGAGCGGGTGGAGATCTTTACAGATCATAAGAGATTGAAGTATGTGTTTATACAGAAGGAGCTCAACATGAGGCAGCACAGGTGGTTGGAGTTGATGAAGGACGTCGACATTTTACTGTAGTATCACCCAGGGAAGGACAACGTGGTTGCCGATACCTTGAGTAGGTATCCGATAGCCATGTGTTTAACTATGGATTGTCACTTGCTAGCAGATTTGGAGAGCCTGGAGATTGAGATGATGGTGCCAGGAGTTCAGATGCAGGTGTGGGGCCTTCAGATTCAGTCGGACTTGATGGAGAGGATCAAGTCGACACAGTTCAAGGATGTTGCTCTGTGGTGTATCCGAAAGCAGATTTGAGCAGGGCTGGTGGATGATGAGTTTACTCTTGCAGAGGATGGCACATTGAGGCACGATTCTAGGCTGTGTGTGCCCAGTGGAGAGCTCAGGGAGCAGGTCATGCAGGAGGCCCACCGATCTCAGTACTCTATACATCCAGATGCCAACAAGATGTATAGGGATCTGAGGGAGAACGTCTAGTGGTATTGGATAAAGCGGGAGTGTAAAACCCAGAACCAGAATACTGGAGAGCGGGGGCGTACATAGCCAGCTACGTATATTGAAGTGCAACCCACCTCGCTATACGGTCACGGCTGTCTAGATACATGAGGGTTTAACTACAAGCCAACAGTCTCCTATGGTCATGAACAAGCCTATTGTCTCAATCTCAAGCAAGAAATAATAGTTACAAGATGTCAGAGCACCAAATATATAATAGCAAGGCGTCCCATACATTACATATTTGATGATCATGAAGCTAGTCGTATAAAATGTCAAGACTAGCAAGAGTTCTGGTCATACATGATCAACCCTAGGATTTGTCAATCATGTTACAGCCCGTAGGTAGACAGTAAATAAAGGTGCAATGCGAGCTAAACAAGTGCTCGTTGGCTAAACGCCTCAAAAGAATATTTTTACAATAAAATAGGAGGACAAAAAGAAACCCACTCGTTGCCAAGGTTACGCCTGGTGGTCACCATCTGGCTGGAAGACAGGTAGATCCTCTGGTGCTGCTCCGATAACTGGCCATACAAAACCAGTTGGGTCAGACCCCAGAAAGAGCAAGTGCCACAACGGAGGCTTCACTTATGAACTAAAACCAGCATATCACAATAGAATATTTAAAGATAATAAATAAAGAATTGATAATAATAGAGATAACAACAATAAACTGAGTACGAGGAAACCATTCAAGTAGCTAGGTCACAACCCTTAAACAAAACAAGGACCGAGATTGTAACCCTTCACCTGAACAGAAACCCGTCTCAAATACTATTGGTAAGTTAATATATCGAGCACGAAGAAACCATTCAAGTAGCCAGAATGCAACCCTTAAACCAAACAAGGACCGGAGTTGCAATCCTTTGCCTGAATAGAAACCCGCCTCAATTACTATTGGTACAGTGAAGACAATAAACAAAGAGAGGACACAGAACTGCTCTAGGAGCCTGGTTACAACCCTTAAACCAAACAAGGACCGGGGTTGTAACCCTTCGCCTGAACCGAACTGGACCCTTGATCTTTATTGTTAAGGCCAGTATAGATAATCATGGCGCTGAAATAAGTTAAACATGACGAGCATGGCCTGGGGTACAATGTTTCACTTAACAAAATGCCAGAAAAAATTGGCTTTTGAAAATAAAACGAGAAAAAGTACAAAAAGTACAAATTTAATTCTGAAAAAAGTATTGCTATGGAAGTCTGATCTGTAAATGATCACTTTGTTCCTTGGACCATATGATGATGGTGAAGATCGCTGCTTGAAGTTGAACAACCGGAAGAACTAAGTCACCAGAAAGGTATCGACGCACTTGGGCACTGATGGCGAGGCCGAATGCTTTCCTGCTTTGCTTCACTCTGTTCTGGAAGAAAGGTTGAAGAAGAATGCTCTCGAAAATCAAAATTTTTAAGTTCTGATCTCTGTATTCTCTCTTGTCTCTGTGTGTCTTGAGAAAAATAAGTCCATTTATAGGCTTGGTCTCTTGTGCGTAAAAACTCAGCGAAAGTTCCGTCTTTACGCCAACAACCGCCACCCACGACCAAAGTCATCCTCTGTATATGTTGATACGTGTCCCATCATTTCATTAAGAATAGGATGCACGTACACACGTTCTTCGGGATGTGTGGCATGAAAGCCATGTAGGCAAACCACGTTCCAAGCTGGTCAGAAGAATAGGGCGTAAAACAACCCCAATATACTCTGAGCGTAAAGTAGTAGACTAGGCGTAAAATAGCCCTGACATAGACTTTCTGCGTAAAGTGGTTGTTAAATAACCTTGAGCGTAAAAGTAGCTCAAATAGACTTTATGCACACGTCAACTGTTGAGCGTAAAAGCTCGTATAGTCTTCATGCGTAAAAGAAGCCATAGTGTGAGCGTAAAGTAGCTCAATCTACATACTAAACGACAATATTGGTCTCTGTGTAAAAACAAATCCCTTTGAATTCTGTGATATATGCCATCATTAATATCTCCATGTCAGAGTTTGCATTAAATACGAGACTTGACAGCTTTATCCAACGTAAAAGTGGCTGATCTGTCCTTGGCGTAAAAGTCATGGGTGTAGACCCGAGCGTAAAATGATCTGCCTGCTTTAGGCGTAAAGTGATTAGCCTTGTATTGGGCGTAAAGTATTTAGCCTCTCTGCTGCGTAAAGTAGATCAATTGGAGTGGAATGATCTATCACTTTGACTCTTTCTTTGAAGCACTTTTTACGCTCCTACAAGACCCCCTTCAAAGTTTTCAAATATCTCCAAAATTTGGAACAATTTGAACAGAAGCATAAAAATAGAGTTTTGACCAGTCAGCGTAAAATTCGGGATACGCAACAGTCATCCGCGTAAAAGCGGGGATATTTAACAGTCGGCATAAAATCTGGAATTTGAACCGATTTGAAATCTCCCTATAAATATGGTTCTTCGGAGAGAGAAAACACTTTTACTCTTCTTTTTGTAATCTCGAATGCCTTTGCTCTGTCTTTCTTCGAAACCCTCACTTTGATCCGATGGCTCCCAAGAAATCATTCGCCGCCAGCAACAAGGGGAAGAAACCTGCCGTTGATTCATCGTCGGCTCCCATTCAGTAGTCAACACCACATCGACAACCCAACCCGGCCGTAGCTCCGCCTATGATGGGTAAAACCCTATTCTTTGGCTGGAAAAACTCGTCGAGGAAGGAAAAGATAACCCAAACCTTCTGTTTTTATGCCCACGTCGTACGTGTTAGCATAAAAACTGAAATGACAATATACGCCCACGTTGTACGTGTTAGCGTAAAAATAAAAAAAGCACGCCCACGTTATACGTGTCAGCATAAAATTTGGATTACGTCCACAATTACTATGCTAGCGTAAAACTGAACTACGCTCACGTTTATACATGCCAGCGTAAAAAGTTATATTATGCTCACATTAACATGTGGTAGCGTAAAATTCATCAATCACTGAGAGACTTTGTAAAACAAATACTTCATAAACTTTTATCAACTTTTAGTGAGCGTAAAAGTCATAAAACTTCCAAACTAATTTAATCTCTTTTGTCCTTTTGTCAGTGGATTTGCAAGTTCACCCTCTTGCAGAAGTTTTCGGCTCGTCAGTTGGCATGGTGGGTTTGAACTATCTGGAAGATTTATCTTATGTCCAATTTCCTCAGTCGAACCCTGAATACCCAGTAGAGAGAGCACAACTGATAGCAGCTCAAGAGATAGGATGTTGTTATCCATGATAGACGAGGAAGTACTGATGTCACTAGATAATCAACAATTCCTGAAACCAGCTTTCTTATTTGGAGATGCGATAGATTACAAATCACAAACTCATCCCAAAAAAGAGGCTTGGGTATTTAGATCTGGAGAAAGGGTAATGTATCTCCCGAACATGGACAGGGATTACCCTATATCTGCTTTCGTCCATGCTAGCCATTACCGTCAAATGCTGTAGAATTTGACTCCCAGTAGTTATGGTAGACCGGACAGAATCATTTTTAGAAGGGAGAAAGCGAATAACATGGGTTATCATGTTAGTACTCCTTGTGGTGGTGTTATTCCATTTTTTGGACTAATGCCTGGGTTTACACCGAGCGACGATTTATCACTCATCCAGCCGGTCCAAGTTTCCATGTTCATAAATAGATTCATAAGGGAAGGAGTCTTATATCCTCAGACTAACCATAGGCTGACAGGGTGGCTGACCCCTTATAGTGGTAACTGGATCCAGATCAGCAACTGGGTCATGAAATACTTTAAAATAGAATTGGACGACATCGGTTTGTATGAAGCAGTAGCATCTACTAGTTATGGCATTCCGCCGAATGGCAATCTGTTCTTGGCTTTACTGGAATTGTATATGAGTTCGACGGAAACTTTCGCAACTTCGCATGGTGAGATGGGTCTGGCCCCACATGAGATGCAGTTTATCTCGAAGCTACCAATGGTCGAGTTCCCCTATGAAGAATATATTCCCTCCAATCTAGAATTGGCAGAAATTCGAGAGAAGAATCCCGAGCTGGTGCAAGTCTACGAAGAACTCATGTGCCATTATCTGATCTGTACCAGCATGTATGAAACCGGATCACATTTGGCATATATTACAAAATGGACAACTTATCTATTTTATCATGAAAATAGAGTGTCCAGGATAAAGAAGAGCAGGTTCCGAGAAGACAAGACTCAGGTCATCAAGCCTTTCTCTATAATTCCTGCAGATTTAATTCAAGAATTGATGGTGTCGCAGAAAGCTCGCGACCGATATCTGTCTACCAAAACTGGAGACATCCCTGCGGGGACTGAAGCTTTAAGCTACCTGAGGCAGGGTGGTCAAAAGATGTCGAAGAAGGCCTTTTTGGCGGGCTTCTTATCCTTATGGCAGCGTAGATGGGTCGTGCCAGGGATCAGCATTGTGGATCGTATTCACTGTAATATATTGTGGCCAGCGGTCCGTCTGGTATTCAAGAACAGAATTAACCTGTTATCGGCAATGGTATGCCGAATAAATGCAGGTCTACAAATTTCTGGAGAAGAACTGATCAATAATGCTCCTCACAATTTTCCAAGGATAGAGTTACCATTCACCTATTTGATAGGTTGGTTACTACACCATAATTGTAATTTGTTGCCACCAGGCCCTGAGGATGAAGCTAGGATTTTTTTTCCAAAAATTTAGCAAATCCACGTAGAGAATTACAACGTTGGCAGATACCCGAGCAGTATTAAATTATTCGTATGGCTGGAATTTCTTCTGCACCAGACCACCAGTTCCGGCTGACTGCCTCGGTATACAATTTGAAGATAGAGCAGATAAATCGGCCTTATTGCCGAGATCTGTTTACCGATGGTTAGTGTACATCAGACCCTCTCATTTGATGTACAAGAATGAAGATAACTGTGCATTCGAGCCTTATCTGCCAAGTAGGTTCGCTCGTCAGTTTGGATATGACCAACTTCATGTTGGCAATCCTTCCACTAGCTTCTATCATTATGGGAAGCTGATCGATGGTGTACGAGCATGGAGATATTTTGGAGCTGCATGTACTGGCGATAGATTCACCATATCTACAGCCACTAGTACAACTGAGCTACGCATACTTCATTCGTATGCTCGTTTCTATACATCTATTCGTTCTTTTGAAGACGGTTATAGTATGCAAGGAAGTCTTCGGTAGGCTCAAGAGGGAAATATTGAAGAACCTATCAGGATAACCCCAGATACACCAGACAATACTGCCACTATAGATGAGTTTCTGGCAGTAATTCCTAGGGGAGCTGGGGAGGTAGCTGTGGGACCAATAATTATTGGAAAGACCCGCAAACGAAAGCAGAACACAGCTACCGTTTCTCCGATGAAGTCTCCAGAGAAGAAGAAAAAATCTACCACCAAAGGGCCTTCCAAACCAAGGACCCACACTCCAGAAGACGATACTTTGATTAAAGAGGATCATCTTGTTAGTTCTTTCTCAGTCCATCTAGGAGAAGGATCTTCAGCCCCTCCATCAATAGTTGGATCAGGAGCTGTAACACTTTTGTCTCCTGGGCGTCTTAGCACCTCACTCCATTTATCTTTGCCAACCAAGGCACAGGTTACAGAGGGTGCTACTACTGTATCCACCACTGATCAAGACCACATCCCATCAGACGAACCGGCTCTTGACTTCGAGGATGATGACTGGGATGGTGATTATGACTCATATCTTGAAAAAAATGCACATATTCCAAGTATTACACAAAACCTATACGGAATTATATACCATGATTTTGTATATTAACTTATTTTGTTCGTTTTTTGCAGATGTCATAATTGCACCAAAGCCTATGGCTCCTCCTCCTCAAGAAGAGGATATTTATGAGGAAAATGAGGAATCTGCTGATGAGGCTTCTTCTTCTAGCGAAGAGGGTGCTGATAAAAAGGGAGGACAACAACCCGCGGTGGAGCATCAAGAAGCACATCCTGAACTATCCTCTCATGTTGAAGATCAGCACCAGAAAGAGGCTGCAATAGACCCCACTGCAAGTGATGATGAACCTGCTGGAGGAGATTCGGTCTTAAATAAAGAATCAGCTATAGAAGATTTTACTGCAACTGAAGCGGTGGAAAATCATGTGGAGCCGACAGTTGAAGAAGGTGCTGAACCCAGGGAAGTGATAGCATCTTCTACTGTAGCTGCTGATTCAATATAAGTTTTTGATAAGTCAATACCGGAACCTGAACCAACTCCTGCAATTGTCACCACATCCGCCAATATCATCGCCGCCAGAACTCCAGAAACTGCTGGAGTAACAGATATTAAAGAAATTGCTCCTGAAGTTTTTGGGAACCAAATAACAGCAGTGACAACAACAACTCCTCCTCCATCTGTTGTTACACCAATGGTAGCTATAGGCATTGGAGATACAATCCCTGAAGCTCTTATGGATAACTTGACCATGGCAATAGTAATAGCAATAACTTCGTCTCCTCCTGCTGTCGTGCCAACCACATCTGCTCTCGACCTCCAAAGAAGAGATTTATTAGATATTGCCGCCACGCCAAGCTCCAGCATAGAAATGAATCTCCTGGTTGAGATTCATACTGAAATTTTTTATAAAACTCTGGCAAACTTGATAAAGATGGTCCTGAATAAGGGTCTCAGCTATGAGATTTTGAAGACGGCAATGGCTCTGACTATCAAGAATGTTGCCATATTCAATGATGTTGAGAGAGCTGCCACATTGGAAAAAATTGTGGAGGACCTTGAGCAGCAGATTGGAGAATATCTCAGGCTATCAAATGAGATTGTTGAAGGCCTCATTCAGGAGGAGTATGATGCCTTAACGGCTGATTATCTTGCTCGAAAGACTACATATAATGCAGCTCTCCATGAACACAGTCTAAAGGTTGCCAAAGAGAAAGACTTTTTGGCTGGCATAAAACCTGCACTGCATGGTCACAGAGTGGCTTATGATGCTTTGAACATAGATATTCAGAGTAAGAATGACAGAATCCGCGAAGTCGAGGCAGAGCTAGCTTGCTTGAAGGCTGAAAGGGAGAAGATGATCGATGCTCAAAATCTGCACCTCACCCAAAGCTCAATTTTAGAAGAACAAGCTTTTGGGGCTGAATCGACTATCAGAACCTTGATGAAGCCAAGGACAATTTGATAATCACTTTCGCTGAACTTTCCTGTATTTGTACCCCCGAAGCTCGACGTACAGAGGCTACCAAGAAGGTTATGAGTTCTCGTGGCAAGCGGTTAGAAGAATTAAAGAAGTTGCTTCAAGATGTTTCCACTCCACCTTAAGAGAGTATTTTGTCATCTTTTGTCTTATTCATTTTGTAGTGTTTCCACCAGAAATGAATGAAAGATTTATTTTGTGATCCTATCGTTTATTTGGAATTTAAACAATAGTTATGAGATAGAAAACACTTATCAGAGGTAATATGGACGTGACAAGTCTTTTAAACTCAACGTATTATATCTATCCAGAGGTAATATGAACATGATAGATAATGAAATCACGTTTTCGGTTTTAGAGCATAGTACTATCAGAGGTAATATGAATATGATAGTATGTAAGAACTCAAAGAAAAGCAGATTAATATCTATGCAGAGGTCAAATGGACATGATAGATAGAGACTCCAGCAAATTTAATATTTATTCAGAGGTTATAAGAACGTGATAAATAATAAATTCAGCTTTCTATATCAACTGATAAGATGGAAGATAAAAAAATTTCTTAAAAGAGATGAGTAATCAGCTTAACCAAACTTTGGTAGCTGGGGATTAAGAAGACAGACATTATGAGCATATATGTCAAATATCGATAAAAGAAGTGGATGACCTAACCTATTTTATGGGAGAGGAAAGGAGGTCAACTCAAGAATGAATCCTAATGGAAAGTTGAAGATACACGTTCAAATTCATCATATGAGGAACGAGATATATCCGATTCGATGAATTAGTTTTCTTCCGAATCAGATGATTGTAAGGAATTAGAAGAGAATTCTTCTTGTATATCGTTATTAAACATATGGAATGGATCATATCCCAATCCATGACGAGTCTTTTGATAAAACGGATCACCATATAATGGGAGTCGTCTACCTTTGCCTTGATTGAGACCTTGCATAGTCTTCAAATCATATACCATGTTCTGGATAATCTTGATAGATTGTTGACTATACTTGTCAATTTGGATTCTTCTTTTGTCTTTATCTTTCAGCTCATCTGCCTGAGCAATAGGGATATTTCTAGCCAGTCCAAACACAATTTGGCGCTTGTTTTTCTTATTAGACGGAACCACGAAATAAGATTCTTCGTGACGTCTAAAAGTTACACAGGCTTGTGATAAAGCGGCTACAGGTAGAAGATAGGGAGAAGATGTTAGGAACCTTTGAGCATAAGGTCCAACATCTACATGAGAAGGAAAAGAATTTTCCTTATGATCAATGTATAAAGTTTCTTCTGGCTCTATGTCGCCTTTATATTGATGACTTTGCTTATCCGAAGATAAAGTCATTCTTCCAATAAACTTGACAGCCATATACTCGAAAAGGAAATCTTCATTGATATTAAATAGTACAGAATGATCAATATTTACATCATTTACAATCTGATTACTACGCTTCGGATTAATCAACAGTGGACCATTATCCATCTTCTGCGTAGATTTGCCAAGATTGACAATCAATGGTGGTTGTGGATCATTCGTACAAGAAGTACGCCCTTTGACTTTGATCACAAAAGGTTGAACTTGGTTCTTAGCAGGAATATTTATTGATTCCTCGGATGAAGTTTGAGTTCTTCCTTTAACCTTGATTATCAAAAGTTGATCATTGACAGGTTGGGATTGGATTCGTCCCTTGACTATGACCTTCAAAGGTTGCTCTTCTGGCGGATCTTCATCAAGAGACTGATTCTCAGTAGATGATTGATCCTCAGCTACATCTGATATCTCTTTCATATGCTCTTGTTTATAAAGCCTTGAATCAGAAAAATAGGCTTCGACACCCTTGAAAGGATTGATATCAGCAAACTCAGTTTTCACAACTCCTTGGGAATCTACATACTTGAAGCATTGGTGGAGAGTTGAAGGCACGATATTATGCTCATGTAACCATGGTCTTCCAAGAAGGATATTATTGGATACGTCTGAGTTGATAACATAGAAGGTTACCATAGTTCGGAGATCGCCAATCTGAATCTGTAGACGAATCTTCTCCAGTGGTTTACTCTTGCCAGAGTTAAAACCGACTATTGTAGTACTAGTATAAGTCAAATCACTAGTAGGAATCCTCAAGGGTCTTAGCATACTCTAAAGAATTATGCTAATTGAAGACCCAGGATCAATGTAGATACTGTCAATTTTAATAGATCCAATATACCCAGTATAGCACAGAGGCCTTTCATGTTTGTTATGCTTCAACAGTATATCTTCTTGTGTAAAGGTGATGTTGAGAATTGCTTCCATCACACTATGACATTGCGGACATGAAACTGGAGTATTATCAGGACTCTTGAGTTGAGCTAAGCATGAATCTGCCTGAAGTAGAGCTTCACTCAAAGTCTTCCTGCTTTCTCTAGAAAGGCGAAGCAGTTCAAATATAGATAGTCTAGCCGGAGTATTGGCTAACTGAGCTAGAATATCAAATTTGTAAGGTTTCATCACCACCCCCTGACTGGAAGCAGACTTCAATGGAACGTCAAAATGTACTGCTTTCTGTTTCCCCTTTTCAACCACCGAGGGTTTAGCAGGAACAGGAGAAGGTTGAGCTGGTAGTGTTTCCACTACATCTTCTGTTTCTTTAGAAGATCCTTCATAATCTTTATGGTACTCTTTCCCAGATCTTGTACCAGCAAAAGTTTCTTCCTCAGACTCAAGAGAAGGAAGTACCATATTACAGGATTTAGTCTTCCTCCCTTTAGCCTTTTTTCTTGTAAGGTTTGTTGTGAGGAATTTCAGAACCCAGTCCAACAGTAGATTTTTGATTTTGAATTTGTAAAGGAAGTCGTATTCCTTTAACATAATTCAAATCTTCTGCCTTCTGAAAGTCATAACCCATTTTCTTCATGAGAAGGACAGATTGCTGACTGTACGGATGAATGGGCAGTAGACTTTTAGCAAATGGTTCCACAGAGGAAGAAGAAGAGATCTCTGTATCCACAGGAGAATGAAGAATAGATGTCTCTGTAGCCACAGGAGGAGAAGGATTCGGGATACGAGGAAAAATCCCTGTCGGAGCATTTTCATAAGCAGCGAAAGACTTATTGTACCCGATATAAGGGAACACTATTCATGGCAAGCCACTGTTGATGAGTAAGCTTGAGCTTGGTAGGAGGAGCTAGACTTGGAGGACAGATGTTCAGTCCTCTCAATCTATCTTCTAAAGGAAAGCTATCCCATAGCCGATCCAAGTCATCAGGATCTGGAATATCATGAGAAATCATGTTGCAGGTTTTGACTTTCTTACCCTTCTTGGATTTTGAAGCTTTACCTTCATTTTCCAATTCAGGCACTAAGTCAGGATGTACCCACATGATTTCACCATTCTTTAGTGTGAGTGGCAGCAATCCTGCATTTTCTTCTCAAGCAGGCGGGATATTCACGATCTTCATTGTCATCTTCGAAATTGGGGTAATTCCATCTGGGACTTGCTGTGGAGGAAAATCCCCGAATTGAAGAGAAACCATATTGGTTGTAACCGTATGGTCATCATTAGTTATGGCGATAGTACCGCCATTTATCAGCTCCTAGATTTTCTTCTTCAGGACATAGCAAGCACTGGTAGGATGATTAATGTATCTATGATAGATACAATATTTGGGATTATCAGTCAGATTCACCTCATTAGGCCTCTTTGGCTCTGGAATCTGAAGTTTGCCACTCTTCACCAGACACTGAAATATCCCTGAGATATCACTCTCATCAAAAGAGTATTCTTCCTTTGGCCTGGAAGATTCCTGACTATTCGGCATCGTTTTATTCTTGGAAAGATTAACCATGAGGGTATCTTTTCCTTTCACATTACGATTACCGGGATTATTACCAGGATTACTTTTCTTTCCTCTATCATCTGAGGCAAAAATTATCCCATGTTCACGAGCCAACCTACCATTGGTCTCGGCAGAAACTGCTGCTATGATGAACGAAGCCCAATCTGTGAATTGGGAACCTGTGAAAACAGCGATAGATGGTCGCAGATTCATCTTGCATGTATCAATCAACTCTGAATCTGGCATACCAGGAGGCATCTTTAGAGTAGCCTGTCGGAAACGTTCGATGAACGTCCGAGTATCTTCTTTCTTCTTTTGTTTGATTTCTATCAAGGAGGAAATGTTCATGTCCATACCTCCTTCATAGAAGCGGGAGAGAAATATTGCCTTAAATTCGTCGAAAGACGAAATACAATTGTCGGGTAAACTTCGATACCAATCATAAGTCGAACCCGTCAGGCACCCGATGAACACTCGAGTGAGAAGAGCGTCATCTTTCTACAGATGTACAGTCATAATATCAAAGTAATTGATATATTGACTGGGAGATGCTTTTCCATCGAACAAAACCATAGATTGTGGCTTGAATTTCGGTAGAAAGGATACATCATTCCAATGAGGAGGATAAGGTTGCTTAATCCCTAACCTCTGGAGTTGATCCTTGTGCCTCAAAACTTTAAACTGTGCTTTGAGCTCACGTACTGCTTGAATGGCTTCACTGGTTTGAGGTAGCACATTTGATTGAATGGTTGTTGGATGTACCGTAACCTCCACTGGAGGTGGTACGTCTTCCGAAATAATAGGATCTGGAGATGCAAAATTTTGATTAACAGCAGGCTCTTGAATATTTAAAGGTATTTCAGCCCCTTGACTATCTTGAGTTGGTGCTGCTACTGGTACCGGTGTTACTACTGCCGGCTGAGCAGTTTGCTGATTCAAAATTATCTGATGCATGCTTTGCACCATGTTAAGCATGTCTTTCAGTGATTGCTCTACGGCAGTGAAATATTGTTCCGTATTAGCAGATGACGTCTCTGGTTCATCTCCAACAGCGTAGGATTCAACCTCTCTTGAAGATATAGAGAGATTAGTATAGAAGTATGAATCCACACTATCGGTATCATACTCAAAAGATTGAGTACCCCCAGCTTCTGAATCAGAAATCTGCATTTGTCTTTGTCTTCTTGATCGAGTATTTTGATATACCCCCTCAAAAGAATCAAGAAGTCTGTTGAACTGTTGCTGACCTGGAGTTTGGGACATATTCCGTCTTGGACGTCGTCCTCTGTTAGTATGAGACGCCATGTTGACTGATGCATATGACAGCTCATGTTCTTGGTCTTCAGCTTGAGGTTGAGGCGAATTAAAACTTAATCGATCAAAAACTGACCGTTTTGAAGCCGAACAACAACAGTTGATCACAACCTGGTGATAATCACAATGATGTTTTTCTTGGGAGAAATGTCACCGGAGATTGTCTATTCTTACGTTTTTGCATTAGCAATTCACGTAAGTCAGAAGGAGTGGAGGGAGTAGCCTTCTTTATTACATTAGGGGTAGAAAAACGTTTAGTACCCTGTGTATAAAGAAGATTACTGGCAGCAGTTCGCAGAACCAAATTGTACATTTCTATGCGTTTGGAGTTGTGTACGTAAATCTTGAGATTTTTTAGCACAAAGGACTCCATTTTTATTGCTGTAATTTGTAGATTTGGTACTTTGCGTAGAGCAGTATAAGAAGGCTGTTGGTGTAGAACTGAAGTTTTACCAACATCATTTTTATGCTGCACACGTTTAGGTACATTCACATTAGATGTGTAAACATCTTTGCAAATTTTATCTACGCTGTCACAGACAGGAGACTTACCTTCACGCGTAGAGCGTAAAAATTGGTTATCTACCACGTCACAGACGGGAGATTTTCCTTTACGCGAAGAACGTAACTTGTGTGTGTCTACCACGTCACATACGGGAGACTTATTCTTACACTCAGAAGCATTAGAGTCTGCCACATTACAAATGGGAGACTCATCTTTACGTACTGAGCGTAAAAGTTGGTTTTTACCCACTGAGCGTAAAACCTGGTTCTTACGCAGTGGGCGTGAAACCTGATTATCTTCACCGTTACAAACGGGAGATAAATCGTCACACTTTGAGTGCAACTCTGAAGTAAGGACTGCCTCGTTACGAACGGGAGCCCCTACGATAGGAGTGGGAAGAATTCCCTTGCCACTAGCAGCAACAGAGAGATCAGAAGCTATTTTGGATTTAGGAATCCAAACTTTTCGTACTTTGCGAGATTTTTGAATATTGGAGTAGCGAGAACCACCCCCAGTTCGGAGCATTTCTTTATAGGCAGTCTGGTCTAAGTGTACAACCAGAGTCTTCTTGGTCGAACCGACCAAAATATCATCATATTGAGCAATTGCCTTCTCGTCAGAGGAGAAAGTCGTCCCCAGCAGTGTCGCCATTTTTGTTTTACTTAACAAAATGCCAGAAAAAATTGGCTTTTGAAAATAAAACGAGAAAAAGTACAAGAAGTACAAATTTGATTCTGGGAAAGTATTGCTATGGAAGTCTGATCTGTAAATGATCACTTTGTTCCTTGAACCATATGATGATGGTGAAGATCGCTGCTTGATGTTGAACAACCGGAAGAACTAAGTCACCAGAAAGGTATCGACACACTTGGGCACTGATGGCGAGGCCGAATGCTTTCCTGCTTTGCTTCACTCTGTTCTGGAAGAAAGGTTGAAGAAAAATGCTCTCGAAAATCAAAATCTCTAAGTTCTGATCTCTATATTCTCTCCTGTCTCTGTGTGTCTTGAGAAAAATAAGTCCATTTATAGGCTTGAGCTCTTGTGCATAAAAACTCAGCGAAAGTTCCGTCTTTACGCCAACAACCGCCACCCACGACCAAAGTCATCCTCTGTATATGTTGACACGTGTCCTATCATTTCATTAAGAATAGGATGCACGTACACACGTTCTTCGGGATGTGTGGCATGAAAGCCATGTAGGCAAAACACGTTCCAAAATGGTCAGAAGAATAGGGCGTAAAATAACCCCAATGTACTCTGAGCGTAAAGCAGTAGACTAGGCGTAAAATAGCCCTGACATAGACTTCCCGCGTAAAGTGGTTGTTAAATAACCTTGAGCGTAAAAGTAGCTCAAATAGACTTTACGCACACGTCAACTGTTGAGCGTAAAAGCTCGTATAGTCTTCATGCGTAAAAGTAGCCATAGTGTAAGCGTAAAGTAGCTCAATACACATACTAAATGACAATATTGGTCTCTGTAGTAAAAACAAATCCCTTTGAATTCTGTGATATATGCCATCATTAATATCTCCATGTCAGACTTTGCATTAAATGCGAGACTTGACAGCTTTGTCCAGCGTAAAAGTGGCTGATCTGTCCTTGGCGTAAAAGTCATGGGTGTAGACCCGAGCGTAAAATGATCTGCCTGCTTTAGGCATAAAGTGATTAGCCTTGTCTTGGGCGTAAAGTATTTAGCCTCTCTGCGGCGTAAAGTAGATCAATTGGAGTGGAATGATCTATCACTTTGACTCTTTCTTTGAAGCACTTTTTACGCTCCTACATACAATAAGACAATAAACGAAGAGAGGACACAGAACTGCTCTAGGAGCCAGGTTACAACCCTTAAACCAAACAAGGACCGGGGTTGTAACCCTTCGCCTGAACAGAACTGGACCCCCGATCGTTATTGTTAAGGCAAGCATCAATAATCATGTTATGTCACAATCTTGTACAGGATCCGGACAAGACTAAGCTGAGCTAGATTCCATCCAATCAATCACGGCCAAGCAAAGAGCACGGCTTGATACCTTAACTAACTAGGATTATCACAGGCCTAGTTACTAGCAAGATGCAATGAGATTATCCCAACAGCCAGAAGCCCTGCAGACCATCCGGTTATCCAGGTCGAATGTCCGTTTATGAAGAATGCAAGACGTAACTGTGTGCTGGAAATGTGCCCTACTCGTCGGTAGGCTACAAGTCCACTGAATGCGCCCAGATAACGGGATTGCCTGTAGCTGGAAATCTCTTCATGACTACTGAATCATTCTAGTTAATTAGACTTAGTCAATTTCAGTAGATACCCCTAACCGTCGTACTCAGGGATCACCATCCTAGACATGATGTAAGGCAGTACCAGTTTATTTATACAAACACAATCGCCCACGGTGTCCAGGTCATTCATACTTGTCATGTTAGGCTAGCTGTCATAACAGCATGTCGAGATATATCATGTCAGTTTACTTGTCAAGAGTACGCCACAGCGGGCCACTATCGTGTTCTATTCTTACATTATCGTGAATGAGAGAAACTTGAATAAAATAACTAGTGACATATTCTTGAGGCTAAGGAAAAGATCTACAACTTTCATGTTTTGAGTTTTTCAAGATTCTAGCTACAAAACAACTTAAACAGGCAAAAATAGTAAAATAGAACAATTCCAGCGCATAGGATTCCTGCACAATCGGCGTATGGAATTCCTGTACCATCGGCGCGTGGGATTCCTGCACCATCGGCGCGTGGGATTTCTGCACTAATCGGCGCATGGGATTCCTGCACCAATCGGCGCATGGGATTCCTGCACCATCGGCGTGTGGGATTCCTGCACCATCGGTGCGTGAGATTCCTGCACCAATCGGCGCATGGGATTCCTGCACCATCGGAGCATGGGATTCCTGCGCCAATCGGCGCGTGGATTCCTGCACCATCGGCGCGTGGGATTCCTGCACCATCGGCACGTGGGATTCTTGCACAATCGGCGCGTGGGATTCCTGCACCATCGGCGCGTAGGAAAAAACTCACGTTGCGTCTTCAGTACATGCACGTAGGGACCCTACGCGCATGACACGCTCGGAGTTAAGGGATGCGTTGCCGGGACTTCACAGCGTATGGCCTCCCGGGCGTATGGGGGTCATCATCCCCAAACAGCAAGTTCAGCCATGAAAGTTCTGAAAACTTGTAATGGCCATAACTTACTCATCCGAAGTCGAAATCAAGCGAAACAAAAGCCAAAACTGCATAAAATTGAATTCTCTACAACATAGAACCATTAGTTTTTGAAAATAACTAAGTTTTGGAGATCAAAACCAAAAAAACCAAAAAGTTACAAACTTAGATCTACAAGAATCCATCTATCAAATCCAAATAAGCCAAGTTCTAAAGAGGTTTAGAATCAAGTGAGGAAAAGAATGGAACAATAAAACTTGAGATCCATCATGAAGCAAGTTTATACTTGCCTAAGCTCTCTCTCTCGCCCTCCTGGTGGTTGAAGAAGTAATGGTGGAGAGTAAATGAAGAAGGAAGAAAATAATAATGAGAGAGAAAATGAAGAGGTTATAAATAAGGAGGGTGGTGGTAGGTAGGAGGGTTCACCTTTGGTTCATGATGAACCAAAGCAAACCAAGCCAAGCCGATCCAACCCAAGAATAAACCAATCAATGAAATACTAGAATAAATCAAGCAGAAAGACATGCAATACGGGTCAAATTACGTATACGTATACCAAGATACGCAATACGAACCACAGGCATTACAACTCTACCCACCTTAAAAGACTTTCGTCTCGGAATTTAATCAAGAGGCTAGAATTGCAAGGACAAGCTATACTAATCACAGGCAAGCTATACTAATCAAGCAATCAATTAATTATTCATGCAAGCAAGGAATCGAAGGCATGAGGCATAAGAAAGATATTATACCTCACGAGTCAAACAAGTCATGATATCGCGATCGGATATTATCCTCACGCTCCCATGTTGACTCACCCCAAGAGTGATGACCCCAAGCAACTCGGACTAACTTGATAGTCTTGTTCTTGAGTATCTTCTCTCTTCGGTCCAATATAGACACAGGCCTCTCCTCATACTAAAGTTTGGTACCAACAACCAATCCCGAATGATCCAGGATGTGGCTCAGGGTCCGGGATATACCATCATAATTGGGATACATGGAACACGTCATGCACCTCTCTTAGCGACGGCGGAAGAGCGAGACGATAGGACACATCGCCTACTCGCTCGAGAATGTCGAACGGTCCTATATACCTAGGACTAAGCTTTTTCCGCACGCCGAAACTAATGACGCCACGGTTAGGTAAAATCCTCAAGAATAAATGGTCGTCGACAGAAAACTCAAGAGGGCGCCGATGAGAATCAGCCCAATGACGCTAGCGATCTTTGGCAACTCGAAGATGATCTCTGACTCTCCTGACCACTTCAACGGTCTGAGCAACCATTTCCGGACCGAGCATCTGCCTCTCTCCGACATCGTCCTATGCTAGCGGGGATCGGTACTTCCTACCATACAGTGCCTCGAACGGTACCATCTGGATACTGGCCTGGAAACTGTTGTTGTACGAGAACTCTACCAGGTGCAGGTGATCTTCCACGAACCATCGAAGTCGAGTGTTCATGACCGCATCATATCTTCAAGAGTCTGGATCGTACGTTCCGACTGGCCATCTGTCTGTGGGTGATAAGCTGAGCTGAACTGGAGGCGAGTTTCCAAACTCTCTTTCAAGCTACGCCAAAAGTGTGACGTAAACGTTGAATCTCGGTCCGAGGTGATACTGACTGGTACACCATGAAGTCTGACGATCTGCCTGAGGTACATCTCTGCTAGCTGAGCCGTCGACTGACCAACTCTGAACGGAAGAAAATGAGCCACCTTCGTGAGCCTGTCTATAATAACCCAAATAGCATCTCTGCCAACCGGAGATCTAGGTAATCCAGTCACGAAATCCACAGTTATATGCTTCCACTTCCATTCTGGAATTAGTAAGGGCTGAAGAAGTCCAGCTGGCCTCTGATGTTCAGCTTTAACTTGTTGGCAAACCAAACATCGAGAGACAAACCGGGCTATCTCCCTCTTCATGCCATTCCACCAAAAGTGCTGACGAATATCACGGTACATCTTCGTGCCACCGGGATGAATCAAATACTGAGAACTGTGAGCTTCTGCCATAATCACCTGTCTGATATCTCTACTGGGTACACAAAGACGCTTCCCATGTCGAAGTGTACCGTCTTCATGGATACATAACTCTGGTCTTCGTCCTGCCTCGCACTCTGCTCTGAGTCGCTGAAGCTTGGAATCTGCTGACTGTACCATCCGAATCCTCTCGACTATAGTGGACTGAACTTGCATGCTGGCCATCAATGCCACACTGGAAGGGAGGACAACTTCTATACCCATCTTTTGAAGATCTGGTAACAGCTCTGGTTGAGCTGTTAGGAAATAAACTCCGGCTCTCCTGCTCAATGCATCTGCAACAACGTTGGCCTTTCCAAGATGATACTGTAGGTTGACATCATAATCTACAAGTAGCTCTAGCCACCTTCTCTGACGTATGTTAAGATCCTTCTGGGTGAAAACATACTTCAGGCTCTTGTGGTCGGTGAAAATCTCCACCCTTTCTCCGTACAAGTAGTGCCTCCACAACTTAAGTGCAAACTACTACTACTGCCAATTCCAAGTCATGGGTTGGGTAATTCCTCTCATGATCACAAAGTTACCATGACGCATAAGCTATTACTTTCCCATGCTGCATTAGAACACGTCCTAAGCCTCTGCCTAAAGCATCACAATACACTGAGAATCCTCCGGTTCCATCTGGAAGCGTGAGAATAGGAGCCGTCATCAAGCCTCGCTTCAACTTCTCAAAAGAATTCTGGCACTCTGCTGTCCAAGCAAATTGTACATCCTTGCGGGTCAACTGGGTCAATGGCGCTGAGATTCGAGCAAAGTCCGAAACAAATCGACGGTAGTATCCGGCCAATCCAAGAAAACTGCGAACTTCTGCAACCGTGCTGGGCACTGGCCATGTCTCAATGGCCACAATCTTCTGGGGATCCACTTCCACTCCTCCCCTAGTGATGATATGACCCAAGTACGAAATGCGATCGAGCCAGAACTCGTATTTACTGAACTTGGCATATAACTGGTGCTCTCTGAAAATCTGGAGGACAACTCGGAGATGCTGCTCATGCTCCGCTTCACATTTGCTGTAGACCAGGATGTCGTCTAGGAACACAATCACGAACCTGATCCAAATAAGGCATAAAGATACGATTCATGAGGTCCATGAATACAGCCGACGCATTGGTTGCTCCAAAGGGTATAACAAGGAACTCCTAATGCCCATATCGGGATTTGAAAGCTGTCTTTGGGATGTCCTGCTCTCTGACTCTGATCTGATGATATCCTGACCGCAAGTCGATCTTCGAGAATACTGCTTCCCCCTTGAGTTGATCAAACAAGTCATCTATCCTCGGAAGAGGGTATCTGTTTTTGATTGTCACTGAGTTTAAGGTACGATAATCTACACATAATCTGGACGTACCATCCTTCTTTTTCACAAGAAGCATCGGAGCTTCCCATGGCGATCCACTTGCACGAATGAATCCCTTGGTTCTAAGTTCTTCGATCATCTTGTACAATATCTCTAATTTTGACTGCGCCATCCTGTAGACTCTCTCTGACACTGGGGCTGTCCTGGGAATCAAGTCGATGGTGAACTCGATCTCCCGCTCTGACGACATCCCTGGAACCTCTTCTGGGAAAAGATCTGGAAACTCTTCGACTATTCGAGGTAACCGCACTGCTACTACTGCCATCTGCAATACTGGAGAAGAAGGTTCAACTTCGCCTCGGAAGAAGAAAAACTCTAGCTCGCCTGGAATGCTAAAAACAACCCTGCCGATATGACAGTCTATCCTAGTATACTGGTCCCTCAACCAATCCATCCCTAAGACCACATCATAATCGACCATCGGAAACTCTATCAATCTAGCGGGGAACTCTCTACCGCTAACTACGATCCGACACGAGGAAAACACTCTACCTACTCCCACAAGTCCGTTACCAGTAAGTATATTGAGCCTTACTGATAATGACTCGGGCTCCAATCCTATCCGTGTCGCGAATCGTGCAGACATAAATGAATGCGAGGCACCAGAATCAAATAATACTGAAGCTGGAAAGGTGTTGAAGAGAATAGTACCTGCCACTACCTCACCTGGTGCTATTCCTTCTTCTTACATGGTCAAATCCAACACTTGACCATGTCCTCTGGGTGCGGGTCCCCTCTGCTAAAAATTTCTCTGTCTGCTCTGGATCAGGGCTTGGGCTTGGGCATACTACTGCGGTCTCTGCTGCTGGAATGCCTGGGCCTGTGTCGACAATGGCCTCGTGAACGGGTACTGCAGCTGCTGCTGGTGCTGGTCCTCTAACTGAATGACTAAAAAAGGCCGATGAACTCCCTTTGTTCGGGCAATTCCCAACCCTGTGGTCCGGGGCACCGTAAACCAAGCACAAATACTGTGCTCTGCGACACTCTGATACCACATACCCTGGCTTCCCGCAGTGTGAACATCCTACTGCGGAAGACTGCTTCTGCTTCTGCTGCTGAGGGTGCGTCGGGGTTGAATGTTGAACCGACGTCACTGAGGCCGCCCGCCTCGAAGCTCCAATGGTCAAAGCCCTGGCTGTCGGGGCTGGTACTGAAGACTGGTTCATCTGGCTGTGGGATCACTTTCGACCTCCGGTCCTATCCACGATCCTCTAGGGGTATATTCATACCTCCGGGCTGCTCTCAATACTGCATCAAAAGTCTGATGCTCAAACTGCTCCACTGCCAATAGAATCTCCAGATAAAGCCCTTGCTGGAACCGCTGGGCTCTATCGAACTCGGTTGCTACCATGGTGGGAGCAAACTGACTAAGCCTAGAGAACTCGTCCGCATATCCATCGACCGTCCTGCCCTTCTGCTTCAGATTGGTGAACCTCGTCTGTAGATCGTATCGAGAGTTCAGTAACTGTAGGCGCACTATGTCCACCTTCTCGTTCTTTAGAGTTCAGGCTGCTTCTAGAATCACCTCGGTGTCCTGAAGCCAAGCATCTGCAGTGATCGCATCTTCACTGCCGTTAAAGAATGAAGGGTTCAAGCGCTTGAAGCTGTTGACCATGCTATTACCCTGATGTCCTCCTCTGGTCAAAGCGTCTGCCACTGCCTGGTGTAAGGCATCGCCTCGACGATCCTGAAAGGCTAATAATGACCTGATGAGACCCACCAAAGTGGCATCATCGGACTCAGCAGGCTGGATGGGCTGAACGGGTGGCTCTCCTCCAGTAGGCACGACTCTAGAGGCTACTCCTGAATGCTGGACTTGATCTCCGGGTTGCTGCTGGTCCGCGGAAGGTGCTCCGTCTTACTGATCGACAGGTCCTGGAACAATGCCGCTGAAGAAGATGACATAGAGAACAATAAGAAGGACCAGGACGGATCAACGATACAAGCATATGATCAGGCCAAGAATTCAGGAATTCAGAGGATACGAGTAGAGATCAAGGGTGAATACTGATTGAGACATCTATTCGGTAAACCCTCACATATCTTGGTTTACAAGACCTGCATGGGCCACCACTAAAACCATATAATGCCCCAGAACCAGAATACTGGAGAGCGGGAGAGTACATAGCCAGCTACGTATATTGAAGTGCAACCCACCTTGCTATATGGTCACGGCTGTCTAGATACATGAGGGTTTAACTACAAGCCAACAGTCTCCTATGGTCATGAACAAGCCTATTGTCTCAATCTCAAGCAAGCAACAATAGTTACAAGATGTCAGAGCACTAAATATATAATAGCAAGGCGTCCCATACATTACATATTGGGTGATCATGAAGCTAGTCGTACAAAATGTCAAGACTAGCAAAAGTTTTGGTCATACATAATCAACCCTAGGATTTGTCAATCATGTTACAGCCCGTAGGTAGACAGTAAATAAAGGTGCAATACGAGCTAAACAAGTGCTCGTTGGCTAAACGCCTCAAAAGAATATTTTTACAATAAAATGGGAGGACAAAAAAAACCCACTCGTTGCCAGGGTTACACCTGGTGGTCACCATCTGGCTGGAAAATAGGTAAATCCTCTAGTGCTACTCCGATATCTGGCCATACAAAACCAGCTGGGTCAGACCCCAGAAAGAGCAAGTGCCACAAAGGAGGCTTCACTTAGGAACTAAAACCAGCATATCACAATAGAATATTTAAAGATAATAAATAAAGAATTGATAATAATAGAGATAACAACAGTAAACTGGGTACGAGGAAACCATTCAAGTAGCCAGGTCACAAGCCTTAAACCAAACAAGGATCGGGGTTGTAACCCTTCACCTGAACAGAAACCCGTCTCAAATACTATTGGTAAGGTAATATATCGAGCACGAAGAAACCATTCAAGTAGCCAGACTGTAACCCTTAAACCAAACAAGGACCGGGGTTACAATCCTTCACCTGAATAGAAACCCGTATCAATTACTATTGGTATAGTGAAGACAATAAACGAAGAAAGGACACAGAACTGCTCTGGAAGCCAGGTTATAACCCTTAAACCAAACAAGGACCAGGGTTGTAACCCTTTTCCTGAACAGAACTAGACCCCTGATCTTTATTGTTACGGCCAGTATAGATAATCATGGCACTGAAATAAGTAAAATATGACGAGCATGGCCTGGGGTACAATAAGACAATAAACAAAGAGAGGACACAGAACTGCTCCAGGAGCCAGGTTACAACCCTTAAACTAAACAAGGACCGGGGTTGTAACCCTTCGCCTGAACAGAACTGGACCCACAATCGTTATTGTTAAGGCAAGCATCAATAATCATGTTATGTCATAATCTTGTACAGGATCAGGACAAGACTAAGCTGAGCTAGATTCCATCCAATCAATCACGTCCAAGCAAAGAGCACGGCTTGATACCTCAACTAACTAGGATTATCACAGGCCTAGTTACTAGCAAGATGCAATAAGATTATTCCAACAGCCACAAGCCCTGTAGACCATCTGGTTATCCAGGTCGAATGTCCGTTTATGAAGAATGTAATACGTAACTGTGTGCTAGAAATGTGCCCTACTCGTCGGTAGGCTACAAGTCCACTGAATGCGTCCAGATAACGGGATTGCATGTAGCTGGGAATCTCTTCATGACTACTGAATCATTCTACTTAATTATCCTTTGTCAATTTCAGAAGGTACCCCTGACCGTGGTACTCAAGGATCCCCATCCTAGACATGATGCAAGACAGTACCAGCTTATTTGTACAAACACAATTGCCCACGGTGTCCAGGTCATTCATACTTGTCATGTTAGGCTAGCTGTCATAACAGCATGTCGAGATATATCATGTCAGTTTACTTGTCAAGAGTGCACCACAGTGGGCCACTATCGTATTCTATTCTTACATTATTGTGAATGAGAGAAACTTGAATAAAATAACTAGTGACATACTTTTGAAGCTAAGGAAAAGATCTACAACTTTCATGTTTTGAGTTTTTCAAGATTCTAGCTACAAAACAACTTAAACAGGAAAAAACGGTAAAATAGAACAATTCCGGCGCATGGGATTCCTGCACCATCGGCGCGTGGGATTCCTGCACAATCGGCGCATGGAATTCCTGTACCATCGGCGCATGGGATTCCTGCACCATCGGCGCGTGGGATTCCTGCACCAATCGGCGTATGGGATTCCTGCACCAATCGGCACGTGGGATTCCTGTACCATCGGCGTGTGGGATTCCTGGACCATCGGCGCGTGGGATTCCTGCACCATCGGCGCGTGGGATTCCTGCACCAATCGGCGCGTGGGATTCCTGCACCATCGGCGCGTAGGATTCCTGCACCATCGACGCGTGGGATTCCTGCACCAATCGGCACATAGGATTCCTGCACCATCGGCGCGTAGGATTCCTGCACCATCGGTGAGTGGGATTCCTGCAGCATCGTCACATGGGATTCCTGCACCATCGGTGCGTGGGATTCCTACACCATCGGCGCGTGGGAAAAAACTCACGTTGCGTCTTCAGTACATGCGCGTAGGGAGCCTACGTGTATGACACGCTCGGAGTTAAGGGATGCGTTGCAGGGACTTCACAGCGCATGGCCTCCCGGGCACATGGGGGTCATCGTCCCCAAACAGCAAGTTCAGCCATGAAAGTTCCGAAAACTTGTAATGGCCATAACTTACTCATCTGAAGTCGAAATCAAGCGAAACAAAAGCCAAAACTGCATGAAATTGAATTCTCTACAACATAGAACCATTAGTTTTCGAAAATAACTAATTTTTAGAGATCAAAACCAAGAAAACTGAAAAGTTACAAACTTAGATCTACAAGAATCCATCTATCAAATCCAAATAAGCCAAGTTCTAAAGAGGTTTAGAATCAAGTGAGGAAAAGAATGGAATAATAAAACTTGAGATCCATCTTGAAGCAAGTTTGCACTTGCCTAAGCTCTCTCTCTCTCTTTCTCTCCCTCCTGGTAGTTGAAGAAGTAATGGTGGAGAGTAAATAAAGAAGGAAGGAAATAATAATAAGAGAGAAAAGGAAGGGGTTATAAATAAGGAGGGTGGTGGTAGGTAGGAGGGTTCACCTTTGGTTCATGATGAACCAAAGCAAAGCAAACCAAGCCAAGCCGAACCAACCCAAGAATAAACCAATCAATGAAATGCTAGAATAAATCAAGCAGGAAGACATACAATACGGGTCAAATTACGTATACGTATACCAAGATACGTAATACGAACCACAGGCATTACAGGGAGGTAGCTCACTTCGTAGCCAGATATTTAGTCTGTCAGCAGGTCAAGGCAGAGAGGCAGAGAGGCAGAGGCCAAGAGGTTTGTTGCAGCCATTGCCCATTCCAGAGTGGAAGTGGGAGCACATCATAATGGATTTTGTTTCTGGATTGCCGCGTACTCTAGGAAGGAAAGACGCAATTTGGGTCATCGTAGACAAGTTGACCAAATCGGCCCATTTTTTGCCATTTAAAATAGGAACGTCTACTGAGAGGCTAGCAGAGATGTATATACGGCAGATTGTCAGGATTCATGGAGTTCCGGTGAGCATTATCTCGAATCGGGATAGTCGCTTTACTTTCCATTTCTTGTGGAGTCTGCAGACTAGTTTGGGCACTCAGTTCAAGTTTAGTACCGCATACCACCCTCAGACGGATGGACAGTCAGAAAGGAACTATTCAGACACTCGAGGACATGCTACGGACTTGTGTTTTGGATTTCGTAGGATCCTGGGAGGATCACATGTACTTAGTGGAGTTTGTATACGACAACAGTTTTTAGGCCAGTATTGAGATGTCAGCATTCGAGGCACTGTACGGGCACAGATATCGTACATCCTTGTCTTGGGATGATGTTAGAGTGCGAGCTTTATTGGGACCTGAGATGGTTGTAGATGCAGCCGAGAAGGTGAAGCTCATCAGAGATCGAATTCGCGTGGCGCAGGACAGACATCGGCACTGGGCGATAGCCACCGCAGACCTTTGGAGTTTGAGGTACATATTAGAGATAGGATTAGAATTAGAAGTTGTTTTGTTTGTGATTTTGTTTGATCATGTTGAATATATATTAGTAATTGAGACCTTATTTTTGATTAGGTTGGAGATCTGGTTTTCTTGAGGATATCTCCGACACATGGTATGATACATTTTGGTGGAGGTGGGAAGCTTAGCCCGCGCTTTATCGGACCTTTCGTGATCAGCGGGAGAGTCGGTGATGTGGCTTACAGGCTAGACTTGCCACCTGCACTAGTAGGTGTCCACAACATATTCTACGTGTCGTAGCTGAGACGGTATGTGGCAGATCCTAGCCATGTACTCGATCACTCAGATATTGTGGTAGGACCTACTCTTAGCTATCCAGAGCAGCCTGTGGAGATTCTGGATCGACGAGAGAAGGTTATGAGAAACCAGGCGATACCTTTGGTTTGTATCGCATGGAGGCTTCTCCAGGAGAGTCTACCTGAGAGCGGGAGGATGAGATGTGCGAGCGTTATCCATATCTATTTGGACCTTGAGGTATGATTGTTTATCCTTCTCATCAGTTTAGTTTTGCCTTTCAATTTTGAGGACAAAATTCTTTTAAGTAGGGTAGATTTGTCACTACCACATTTTAGCTTAAGGACATTTTGGTTATTTTGAAAATTTTGAATTTAATTTGATTTGTTTGAGTGATGGTTATTATTTTTGACCTTTGCTAGTTAAGACTTTGGAGACTAGCCTAGATGTTGATTTTGACTATGGTGACTTGGTTAGCATGGTGGGACCCTAGTCTAACTTAAGTCGACCCAAGTTGACTTGTTGGACTAAGTTGAATGAAGAGATTATGTGTTATAGGTGTTTGAACTAATGGCTAAGGGATTGAACCAATTTGACATTGCACTTGGCCTATAGCCCACTAGCCATCAACCCTAACCCTAATTTTTCTACATGTGGCCGGCCCCCTAGTGTTTTCCCCTTTCTATTTAAAATCTCTTGAATCATTCTTGCCTCTTTTTACACCACCTTCACTTTTGGCAAGAACAAGGTTTGTTCCTATTTGTAAACTTTCCTAATTTCTTCATTTCTCTTCCTTTTTGACTCTAGTCTTTTGCATTAGGATCTAATCATTGCCTATTTACTGTTTATGGTGAGAAATCACAGCTATTGTGCAATTTGGGGCTTTTGACTTGCAAGAGGGATTCTCCTATATTGAGCTTTTTTATTGAGTTTGACACTCAATAGGTAAACCCCTCAAACCATCTCTATTTCTTGATTTCCTTGCATGGTTGCATAGATCAAGGAGTCCCCTAGCTGTGGAGTTGATCTTGTATGATTTTGTGTCGATTTCGTGTCCGTATCGTACACGTATCAGTCCTTGTAGCAGGGTATTTGATGAAATGTCCAAAGAGAATTTCTTCCTATTTTTTTAAAACTTTTTGATTAAATCCTTAGATGTATATATGTTATGTGATTTCATATTGTTCTGAGCTATCCTCGTGTCGTATCCGAGTAGTAACAGGGCATGGACACGCTCGTACGCGAGCCGTACGCAAGCCCTGCTACTTGCTGTGTCGTGTGCATAGTACATGACACGATATGGCTCAATACTTTTATGACATGAAGGGGCAGTGACTGACACCTTATGCACGCAATACGAGGCAAATCCCTTGAATGACTCGTGAGGAATCAAACCCGCATGGGGATTGCACTGCACAGGCGAGTGTCGGGCTCTGATACGGCTCTCGTAACACGACACAACGAGTTGTGGTCACGTGTCAGGCCTTTGGACACGTAGCCCTACCTAGGCGAGTGGACACGTGCACGAGTGGTTTCATGTCGTATGTCGTGTCCTAGACTCACACACACACGTGCACGAGACTGTGTGTTTGTGCGTGTGTCTGTACGAGTTCGTATGGGTATGGACACGTCGTGTCTTGTTTTCATGGACACAAATTGTCATATTTAACACATACACATGTGCACAATTTTTTACCAACCATTAATTTGATAAATTATGTTATTTTGAAGTCAAATTCCAGTTTCCTCCTATTTCTTGATACTGTGCAGTATCAGCATTTTTTTTGATAATTCGAATGTTTTAAATGTAAGTTCAAATGTTAATTTACATGTGTTTATATTGCTGGATATGTATTGGTATGTTAGGGGTTTAATGTGTAGAGATTTACTTTGACTTGGAAGTGTTTTCGATGGTGCTATGACACTCGAAATTGTATTGACAGAACCATTGACATGTAAACCTCTGTTAACCCTCACTTTACCTACACTAATAAACCTGAAACTGGAATCTAAGTGTAACCCTATATGCATTAACACTTGTTAATCAATAGCTAAACCACTGACCTTAGCATCTACTTGACACTTCACTTGATGCATTGATGTTTCCCCCTTGACACTATCTCACTCTCTAACTATATATATCCTTAGCATCTACTTGACACTTCACTTGATGCATTGATGTTTCCCCCTTGACACTATCTCACTCTCTAACTATATATATATATATATATATATATATATATATATATATATATATATATATATATATAAGGTAATGTTGAATGCATGAGTATATAAAGTTCCTATGGGTGTTGGTTAATTGTGTGCTATGTTGAGTATAGGCATATAGCCTATACAAAGCCTATGTATTTTTCCTATGTATGTGCCTATATATTATGTAAGCCTATATATGTTATATATATAACTTGTATGCTAATGACTTGTGTGGCCTTGTGATTGTGTGTGATGCTAGGCTAGACTTGGTTAGGCTTAGTACGACTTGTTGGGTTAGGACTTGACCTAGTTAACCTAGTTTGACTAGTGTAGTTGACTAGAGTTGACCAAGGGTTGACTTTAGTCTAGATTGACTCAAACATCATATAGAATGCATTGTAATGTTCTATATTACCATTCTGGACATGTTGTGACTTGTATTGTTCTAAATAGGAGACAGACACCTCCTTCAGACAGTATATTTCTCTTCGGACATTCAGATTGCAGGCGAGTATATTCTCTAACCGTTTCATACTTGATAGTGTTGGCACATTTTATTTTGATAATATTAACAGCATCTTCGTAGTTTAGTTTTCTCTGTTTTCATATTGATATTATTTCAGAAGCTCTACTACATAAAGTCAGTCCTTTCAAGTTTACCATCCATAGCCTTGAAGACTGAAGCAAAGACCGGCGCTCCTTGCATAGACGGCTTCCTACACTGCATGAATTCGAGTCTGTACAAGGTCTAGGTCTTTCTATAAACACTTATGGTTGGATGACAAACTAAAAGCTTTCTACTTCTTAAAGTCAAAAATCAATATCCTATAGAACGGCATACCGGCGGTATGCTCCGGTATAACGGCGGTATACCATTTCATTGTCCACAAAACTTTCTGTGAGAAATATCGGCATACCGACGGTATGCTCCGACATACCGGCGGTATACCATTTTGTGGACCACAAAATGTTCTGTGACAAACATCGGCATACCGACGGTATGCTCCGGCATACCGACGGTATACCGTTTTGATTGACTCAAAAACGTTCTGTGATAATCGTCAAAATACCGACGGTATACTCCGACATACCGGCGGTATACCGTTTTATGAGCCATAGAATTTTCTGTGACAAACTTCGGCATACCGACGGTATGCTCCGGCATACCGACGGTATACCGTTTTGTTTATTACAAAAACGTTCTGTGGCACACATCGGTATACCGACGGTATGCCGCGGCATATCGACGGTATACCGGCTTACGAAATTTAATTTTTGAATGGCATTGACTAGCATTAATGGCAGCATTAAATGCTTCCAACGGATATGACTATTACTGTTTGACCAGTATATCGATGGTATGCCGGTCCATACCGACGGTATGCCGGTCAGGCTGTATCCAGGAGCATTAAATGCTACCTACTCTTGGTTTCTCTATAAATGAAAGCCTTCTCTCTCTTGAAGCTTTTACCAACTCTTGCCATAAATTTTCCAAACAACCAAGAGCTCCACCATTAATACTCTACCAAGCTTTTAATTGTCATCACTTCCTAAAGTGCTAGAGTATTTAAGAGTTGTAATTTTCGATCTTCAAGTGTTAGAAGATCAACAAGTTCTCTTCTCATTTCTTTGAAGTTGGCGAGCATTCGTAAGAAAACTCGTGTGTTGAAGTTGGCGAGTTCTTTGGATCCAAACTCGTGTGTACTATTTTATTAAATAGTGGATTTAAGCCAGGAGAGAGTTCCGGGACTGGATTGCCTCAAGCGAGGATACCAGGATACATCTTGTGTTTGATCTTCTTACTCTATCTTTTTATTTGACGTATATTGCTTCTTGTGCTTTAGTTATTATTTATTTTCCTATTCACCCCCCCCCCCTCTAGGGTTCTACAATTGGTATTAGAACTTTGTTCTCTTGATTTGGATTTACACCCTTTGAGTGATCCATGGCCACTAACCCTAGTATCAACACCTTCCACAATGAGGGAGACTAAACAAATAGGCCTCCCCTATTTGATGGAACCAACTATAACTACTGGAAGATTAGGATGAGCATTTATCTGAAGTCCATAGATTTCGATTTATGGGATTGTGTGATAAATGGTCTCCCTACTCCTTCCAGAGTTATTGAGGATGTTGCATCTGACACCCTTAGGGACATACTTACTGAAAACACCAAAAAGCTTGCTAGTCGAGATGCCAAGGCTATGAACGCTCTTTATTGTGCTCTCGATTGTAGTGAATTAAATAGAATCTCTACTTGCAAGACTTCCAATGAGATTTGGAAGTTACTTGAAGTCACACAGAGGGTACATCACAAGTAAAGGAATCCAAGATTAGTAGACTCACGCAAGAATATGAGTCCTTTAAGATGAAACATGATGAGTCTATTACTTGCATGTTTACTCGTTTTGGTGATATTATTAATCCTCTTTCTTCTCTTGGTAAGGAATATCATGCTCATGAAAAGATCAAAAAAATCCTTAGAGGATTGACAAAAGGATGGAGTCCTAAAGCTACCGCAATCATTGAGGAGAACGACCTGACAGTCATGAACCTTGAGACCCTCATAGGGAAGCTAATGACTCATGAACTCGATATGAAAGATCAAGAGGAATCTTCCATACAAGAGAAGGAAAGGAGAAGGCCAAAGATAAGTAGAAGTCTCTTTCTCTCAAAGTTACAAAGTCCTACTCCAAGGATAGCTCCGACGACAACGAGTCGGACGATGATGAAGAAATAGCTCTCACAGCTAAGCACTTTCGAAAGTTCCTCAAATTCAACGAAGCTAACCGCTTCAGACGGGACAATGAGAAAGATACGGCGTGATATCAATGCAAAAGAACTGGACACATCAAGAGGGACTGTCCTATGATAAGAAAAGACTCAAGCAAGTACGAGAAGCCTAGCAAAGGAAGCTCGTCCGCCAGGAAATTCGCCAACACAAGCATTTGGTGTGAGAGTGACGCAAGCGACTCCGACAACGACAAAGAGTGCAAACACAATGCCAACATTTGTCTCATGGCAACAGATGAGGTACTTGATGATCTCTCCTTAAATACTCTTACTTATGATGACTTGGAGAAAGCTATCCTTGAAGTACATGAAGAGCACAAAGGTGTTAGGAATAAATACAAAAAATCTCTAAAAGAGGTTGATGCTCTTCAACTTGAAGTAGAGAGACTCTCAAGCATCATTATTATGTAAAGGGAAAATCTTCTGCTTCTGACACGGATGAGATAGAGTCTTTGCGACTCAAGTTTCAAGAATCCTTTGTCACCATCAAGAAAAAGGATGATGAGATTCAATCCATGAGCAGGGCTTATGAATTTGATATGCATAAAGTTCAAGATACTAATAGGAGAGAATATGATACTTCTATTAAGTATAATGATCTTCTTGTACAGAGTAAGAAACTAGTTAATAAGAACACTACTCACGTACACACTCCAAGACACCTCCATACTCATCACAATGCTAGGCATACTTCTTACATGAACACTACACACAAGTCCTATTCTAACACTAGGAAAGGACCATTCGTTAAGAAAAATACTTCGTACCATGCTTTTTATTATCATCATCATAATACTAATGATAGAACTCCTCGCACTAGAGATTCACATATGCATGATACTCACACATCTTCTTCTAAATCCTCTATAATTTGCAACTACTGTAGCTTGCTTGGACATACGACCAATTATTGTCATACAAGGAAACTAGTTGATAAGAAAGTTTTTAAGTGGGTTCCTAAGACTAAACCCATACGATCATGGGTACCAAAATGTTCATCTTCAACTTATATTGTAGGTAAAGAGTCCTTCTCATGCTAGAAGCAAGTGGATTCTTGATAGCGGTTGTTCACGGCACATGACCGGGGATGCTTCATTATTTACAACGCTATCGATGAAGAAGGAAGGACATGTCTCCTTTGGTAACAATCTTAAAGGTCACATTATAGGAAATGGTAATATCGGTTCCCCTCTTATCCTTGTATTAAGAATATGTGTCTTGTTACTAATCTTAAACACAATCTTCTTAGTATTAGTCATCTTACCGATAATGGTTATGATATCAAGTTTGTTAAGCTTAAATGTTTCATTACCGATAGTTCAAGTGGATCTATTGTTTATGAAGGCATTAGAGAAAACAATATCTATGTTTTATATCTTGTCGAAGACACTAACAATGACAGGTGCTTAGTTGGTAAGAACGATAAAAGTTGGCTTTGGCACATGAGGCTCGGACACGCCAACATGGATACCATTTCTCGTCTTGCCACCAAAAAGCTCGTAAGAGGACTCCCAAGTATCCCGTTCAAAAAGGATATGGTGTGTGAAGAATGTGAGAAAAGTAAGTTAACTAAGTCATCCTTCAAATCCATCAACTCTGTGAGTACCTCTAGACCTCTTTAACTTATTCATATGGATCTTTTTGGTCCTAGTAGAGTTGCTAGTCTTGGAGGCAAGCTTTATGCTTTTGTTTTGGTTGATAATTTTTTAAGATTTACTTGGGTTATTTTTCTTGCTTGCAAAAGTGATACTTTTCGTGAATTTGTTGCTTTTTGTAAATGTGTTCAAAATGAGAAAGGTTTTTCTATTAACAAGATTAGAAGTGATCATGGAGGAGAATTTGACAATGTCGATTTCAAAAGATTTTGTGAAAAGAATGGTTTTGGACATAATTTTGCTTGTCCATGTACTCCTCAACAAAATGGTGTTATGGAGAGAAAGAATAGAACCCTTGGCTATATGGCCCGGGTTATGTTAAACCAATATAAGCTCCCCCAATATTTTTGGGCGGAAGTCGTTAACACGGCATGTCATGTTATAAATAGGGTCTTGATTAGACCTATTTCTAAAAAGACTCCTTATGAGCTTTGGTTTGATAAAATTCCCTCTATTGAATATTTTAAAGTTTTTGGATGTAATTGTTTTATTTTGAATACCAAGGATAACCTAGGCAAGTTTGAAGAAAAACCTATGAAGGAATATTCCTTGGATACCCTACTCATAGTAAAGGTTTTCGTATTTTTAATAAAAGAAGTCTTGTTGTCGAAGAGTCAATCAATGTCTCGTTTAATGAACTTAACTCTTCTACATTCTCCTCTTCTGATGATATTGATGACATCTCGTTTGGGTTGGAGAACTCCTCTATTGGAGATTGTCCTTCTTCTTCTAACAATGAAGTTGTGACTCCTCTAACAAAAGAGTCTCTACCTCTCGAGCCTCCTCAAAAGGATCTCCTAAAAGAATGGAGATTTGTCACTAATCATCCTAAGAAACTTATCATTGGGGATCCTTCTTCCAGTGTTAGCACTAGATACTCCACTCGTGATCTTTGTGCAAACGTGGCTTTTATCTCTCAAATAGAGCCTAAAAATGTTAATGATGCTTTTCTTGATAAATTTGGATGATAGCGATGCAAGAAGAGCTAAATCAATTTGAGCGAAACAAGGTTTGGAAACTTGTCCCAAAACCTAGCAATCATCCCATTATTGGAACTAAATGGGTGTTTCAAAATAAACTTAATGAAGTTGGGTTAGTGACTCGTAACAAAGCCCGATTGGTTGCTCAAGGCTATAACCAAGAGGAAGGCATTGACTACGACGAAACCTATGCTCCGGTTGCTCATCTTGAATCCATTCGTATGCTATGTGCTTTTGCTTGCTTTAATGATTTTAAACTCTTTCAAATGGATGTTAAGAGTGCTTTTCTAAATGGTATTATTAAAGAGGAAGTTTATGTAAAACAACCTCCTGGCTTTGAAGATTTTCAATTTCCTAATCACGTGTTCAAACTCCACAAAGCCCTTTATGGCCTCAAACAAGCTCCCCGTGCTTGGTATGAGCGCCTTAGCTCCATTCTTGTTTCACATAATTTTTTTAAGGGCAAAGTCGACACAACACTTTTTATCAAATCCCATAGTGGCACTCTTTTATTGGTTCAAATTTATGTCGATGATATTATTTTTGGTTCTACTAACAATACACTTTGTGTAGAATTTGCTAAAGTTATGCAGGAAGAATTTGAAATGAGCATGATGGGTGCACTATCATTCTTTTTGGGCTTACAAATCAAACAAGGACCCAAAGGGACCTTCATCAATCAAGCAAAATATACAAAGGATCTCCTCAAGCGTTTCGAACTTGACTCATACAAATCAATGTGGACTCCTATGGCAACAACGACAAAGCTTGACAAAGATGAAGATGGCACATCGGTTGACATTCGTAAGTATCGAGGTATGATTGGTAGTTACTTTATCTAACTGCTAGCCGTCCTGATATCATGTTTAGTGTATGTCTTTGTGCACGATATCAAGCAAATCCAAAGGGATCGCACTTATGTGCCGTCAAGCGTATTTTTCGATATCTCAAAGGCACCGTGAACATGGGCCTTTGGTATCCGAAATCTTCATCCTTTGAGCTTTACGGCTTCTCGGATGCAGATTTTGTCGGATGCAAGATTTACTGAAAAAGAACTAGCGGCACATGTCAATTCCTTGGGAAATCCTTAGTATCGTGGTTTAGTAAGAAACAAAATTCTATTGCTCTTTCAACCATTGAGGCCGAGTATATTGCGGCCGGTTGCTGTTGTGCACAAATTCTTTGGATGCCACAAACACTCTTAGATTATGGCATTTTTTATACTTGCACCCCTATCAAATGTTATAACACTAGCTTGATCAATCTCACGAAAAACCCGATTTGTCACTCAGCACGAAGCATATTGAAATTAGACATCATTTTCGTCGTGACCATCAACAAAAGGGGGATATCCGCCTTGAATTTATTGACACTACTTATCAGTTAGCCGATATTTTCACCAAACCACTCCCGGATGATCGCTTCGTTTTTCTTTGCCAAGAATTAGGTATTTTAAATTTCGACTCATAGTTCTTCTCGGCTGGCACACCGACGGTATACGACGGTATACCGACGGTATGCCAATTTTGGTTCATAATTATGTTCTGTGCCAAAAATCGGTATACCGTCGGCATACGTCGGCATACCGACGATGTACCGGTTCGCGGCGGACTGCTGTGTCAAATTCGGCTCGGGCCCCACCTTTCTTCCATTCTTTTTTTTATTCCTTTCTTCCCCTCATTAATACCCTTCACATCCATCATTTCCCTCTTTATTACCAACCTCCTCCTCTCTTCTTCCCCATATCCTAACTTTCCATCAACATTTAATACCCATCTCTTCCTATTCCCCATTACTCCTCTTTTATCTCCATTTTCATCATTTCCAACCCACCACCCTCTCCACTTCCTCTCTATAACCGTTCCCCATTAACCTCCTCTCTCCAACCGTTCCCACCCTTCTCCTTCCCAACATATCTTTAAAAAAAAACCCTATTCTCTTCATCATCCTACTCCACTTTTCACTTCTTCTCAAAACCCTATTTCTTCCTCCAACTTTCTTCTTCTCCCAATGGCTGCCCCTAAGCGTGCTCGTTCCTCCTCCTCCTCCTTCAATCCCTTCACCCCGGTGGCTCTTCTCTATAGCTATGATCAGCGGGTCTTCACCTCCTCCTTGACTGCCGAATCTTGGTTTCACCACTTCGTGTACTATAACGTCTACAAAGGCCGCGCCATCAACTGGAACCTCTTTTCCGGCCATGTTTCTCTCTTCGAGGAGGCCGGCCTATCTTTTCTCCTTCGGCGTCAGGTGCCTGTCTAGCCCGCCGTCGTACGTCTCTTCTACTGCAACATGGTCCCGGACATCGAGAATGGCGCCATTGAGACGATGGTCAACGACCGTCATTTCTGTTTGACGGCTCGTGACCTCTCTAGCATTCTTGGCATCCCGGACAGAGGAGAGGCTCTACCGGGCTTGGCTACTCTTCATCCTTCTGCGTCGGTCTCCTTTGACGAATTTTGCGCTATTATTTGCAAGGGCCCAAACCCTCCTAATATTTCGGCTCTTTTCGCCCAACTGGAGCCGTTCTATTACGAGCTCCATAAGATCGTGTGCCACACTCTCTATCCCAAGGGCCGTAACTATGACGCCATCACCGGTGACGTCCTGGTGTGCATGTACTACTTGTATTCGAGGAAGCCTTGGTCCTTCCCCAAGACTCTTCTCCATGCTTTCTTCGGCGTCCTGTCCGCGGGGAAGCAGAATCTCTATTATGGATCCTTCATCACTCTCATCTTGGAAGCCAAGCAAGTCGACCTCTTCCAATGCTACTCGGACGGCGTTCCATCCTTTATCGTTGTTTCTCGCTCCGTTCGTGGTACCTCCATATCTCGTGCCTCCTCCTCCCAAGAGCCGCCAGCTTCTGCTCCTGCTGTACCCGTCTCTACTCTTCCTGCCTTCGGCCGCTATATGTCACTGACTCAGCAGTATTTCGATATGCGTGTGGCTCAGGCAGAGGAGCAGATACGGGCCCACACTCGTGGCCTGGGCACTCTGATCCAATCCCGCTTCCATGACCTGGCCTATTTTATTCAGTGCACCCTTCAGGACCGGGATGCCTTTCTGGATCTGAATCTTCAGGATCCGATGTACCAGGCCTCCCACTTTTTCGATCCCAATGCCTACGATTTTATGTACCCGGACGGCATTGATCCTTTTGGCGCTTTCCACCAAGCTCAGGATGGTGGGTATGATCCGGCTGACAAGTAGAGGTTGCTTCCTTATGATGGTGGTGTCGAATAAATGGTTGTCTTAGTTTGTTTGTGTTTGTTTTTATGTCTTTTGCGGTCCTTCGGGGACCAGTGTTTGGTTGTTACTAGTTGTTTGCAGTCCTACGGGGACTTGATATTGGTCTTTTTATTGTCATCCCAACTCTCGTAGCGGAGAGTTTTTACTATGTCTTTATGTAGTGTGTTATGGTTATCAAGCATGTATCCAATTTCCAACTTTTATCAATCAATACATGCTTTTGTCTATGATATTGTGTTCCATATTCATGTATTTTTTATTATTTATTTTCATTCCCATCTTTGACTAAGTGACAAAGGGGGAGAAAATGTATTGAGGGGGATTTGTCTACCTACGGGGGAGTCACTCCCTGAAGATGTTATCTCTCTATTTTGTCAATTATCAAAATGGGGGAGATTGTTGTCACATTTTATTTGATAATATTAACAGCATCTTCGTAGTTTAGTTTTCTCTATTTTCATATTGATATCATTTCAGAAGCTCTACTACATAAGTCTGTCCATTCAAGTTTACCATCCTTAGCCTTGAAGACTGAAGCAAAGACCGGCGCTCCTTGCATGGACACTTCCTACACTGCATGAATTCGAGTCTGTGCAAGGTCTAGGTCTTTCTGTAAACACTTAAGGTTGGATGACAAACTAAAAGCTTTCTACTTCTTAAAGTCAAAAATCAATATCCTATAGAACGGTATACCGGTGGTATGCTCCGGCATACCGGCGGTATACCATTTTATTGTCCACAAAACTTTCTATGAGAAATGTCGACATACCGACGATATGCTCCGGCATACCGTCGGTATACCGTTTTGTGGACCAGAAAACGTTCCGTGACAAACATCGGCATACCGACGGTAAGCTTCGGCATTCCGACGGTATACCGTTTTGATTGCCTAAAAAACGTTGTGATAATCGTCGGAATTCCGACGGTATACTTCGGCATACCGGCGGTATACCGTTTTGTGAGCCATAGAACTTTCTATGACAAATTTCGGCATACCGATGGTATACACCGGCATACCGACGGTATACCATTTTGTTTATTACAAAAACGTTCTGTGACACACATCGGTATACCGACGGTATACCGGCTTACGAAATTTGATTTTTGAATGGCATAGACTAGCATTAGTGGCAGCATTAAATGCTCCCAACGAATATTAATATGACCGTTACTGTTTGACCGGTATACCTACGGTATGCCGGTCCATACCGACGATATGCCGGTCAGGCTGTATCTAGGAGCATTAAATGCTACCTACTCTTGGTTTCTCTATAAATGAAAGCCTTCTCTCTCTTGAAGCTTTCACCAACTCTTGCCATAAATTTTCCAAACAACCAAGAGCTCCACCATTAATACTCTACCAAGCTTTTAATTGTCATCCTTTCCCAAAGTGCTAGAGTATTTAAGAGTTATAATTTTTTATCTTCAAGTGTTAGAAGATCAACAAGTTCTCTTCTCATTTCTTTGAAGTTGGCGAGCCTTCATAAGAAAACTCGTGTGTTGAAGTTGGCGAGTTCTTCGAATCCAAACTCGTGTTAAAGTTGGCGAGTTCTTCGGATCCAAACTCGTGTGTACTATTTTATTAAATAGTGGATTTAAGCCGGAGAAAGTTTCGGGACTGGATTGCCTCAAGCGAGGATACCAGGATACATCTTGTATTTGATCTTCTTACTCTATCTTTTTATTTGATGTATATTGCTTCTTGTGCTTTAGTTATTTTTTATTTCCCTATTCACCCCCCCCTCTAGGGTTCTACAGATAGGATTTACATTTATGCTCTAGATTACTTTACTTGATGTTGTCACGTTGTTAACACGAATTGGTACTATATGGATCCCTTCATGAGATGTTATCTCCCTCGGGAGCATCGGGTTACGGTATGTCATGTGCGTTTCACTTTCATCATGTACTCCGGTGCTTTAACCATTTATGTGTACTCTTGTGATTTATGTACTATCATGTTCACAGAGCCCCCATGTATACATTCATGTGCACCCATTTATGGGGCTTCATGTGATATCATGTACAATAACATAACTTGTCTGGATCCTTGTGTATTGATTGGGGTACGGGAGAATATAAATGGTCATGTCAATAATTTCAAAGTAGTACACTCATGTGCAAACTCTTAGATTAATCATATGCAAATTTAAGCCGTTCACATGTCTATCTTGTACTCTACATCACTAGCCATTGTTAGCTCTTTACTTATAGTAGATATTTCTTTACAGTCATCTCTTTTACTTTATATATTTTCCAATGTTTTATGTATCTTACTCTATAGCATGTTTACATATCCTGTCATATTATGAATTGCGTGAGATGTATTGTTCTCGCTCCTGTCCTGACTGGACCTGTTGAAAATATTATAGATGATATTGAGAAGTTCTATTCTACATACTGTAGAGCAGCCTTAGACGACACCTGCGACTTGGACCTTCAGCAGGATCCATTAGCAGTAGATGCTGATACCCCCATAGATTAGGCTTTATCTTGTTTTCAGTTTTTATCTTATTTGGATACTCATTGTATATCAGAGATTTTGTGATGATTGGATATTGTGGAGTAGTTATCTTAGACACTTAGATTCTCTCCCTTATTTTGTATTTCATTGTGGATTCAGATCTTATCCATCTATCTTATCGTACTTTCTACCTTAGCTGTGATTGAGTTGTACATTTTTATATTGTCTTCCATTCGAAGCGTGTTCATTGTATAGGTACCTTATAATTGATAGATGTATGTGACCTAGGACAGCGTTCTACCGTCGACACTACAGCGTAGGCTGGACGTACCCATTTCTCGTACCCCTATACTGTGTGCGGGTCATGACAGAGACTGTTGCGGGCGACGAGTGGTGCTCCCCCAAAGCTCGGAGGCGGCCGGCTTGGGCGGCTGCTGGCCAGCACGCAGCGGAGGCAGAGATATTTTGTGCGCCTCGTCCGATGCACGAGGACACGGACGCGGGTGGAGTCTCAGAGGGTGGCCGGATCTCACGACAGGGGTGCGGTATGGATTTGTGTGGTGGTGGCTAGTGGTGTTTGTTTTCTCTTGCTTTTATGGGGTGATGATTTTGGGGATTTTATTGACGATGTTCGTCGGGCTCCAGTCGGACGTTGCCGAAAACCAAGGGGTGGCGGTGGTTTAAATGGGATGAGGTGGTGGCGGCGTCATCCTGTGGTGGTTGGTAATGGCGATAATGGCGACATGGAAGGGAAGTCCGGCAATCGAGTGGAGTAGGAGATGGTCGGAGTTGTCGAGGGGAGGCAGCGAGGTGGTTTGTGGAGACAGGGAGGAAAAGGGAGGCAATAGGATTGGTTGGGAAAATGAGGTCCTGTGGTGGTCAGGCCTGCACCGACGAGTGGCTGGCTGGAATTTAGACATGATAGGTTAGGAATTTGAATGTGTCGGAGTGTGTCTGACACGGAGAAGATTGTATTTGTAAAATATTGGAATAAGATTATGGACAGGAGGGGACATGGACATGATGCACTCACGTGGGTGGAGAAATTTGTGGAATAATGTTTATGGAGGAAACAATGGGGTGTCTCCCCTATATATAGGGTTGAGGAATTCTACTTGAATAAGGATTTGGACCCCTTTGGGATAATCTCATCTTTAGTTTAAATTGATTCAATAATTTTCAAATCAATTTAAATCTAATTTACATTCAATTAAATCTAAATCCATCATAATATAGATAATTCACATATTTATTTTAAATCGAACTTTAAAACCAAATCGATCAACTCCAATTTCGATATAAGTTTAGATAGACTTTTCTTAAATCAACAAAATCCAATCTTTATTTAAATTACCATAATTAATTTCAAAAGATCTTTTTGATAAATAATAGAAATAATTAATTTCAAAATTTAGAATAAATATTTTTAAATAGTGATAGGAAATATCTTTAAAATACATTTTCAATAAATTTAGATAAAAATTTCGAAAATCATATTCAAGCATTCGGAAATACATTTTTGATAAAAACAATTAGTGCTTCCAAAGGAGTGGACATGAAATAAATGCCATGTCTCTCGCACACAAATAGTACACATAAAATAATAGTTTTCTAAACTACTACTTATATTTGGAAAAATAAAAATAGAATAGTATTTTGGAAATCTCTGTGCGCCATTTTCACAACTTTAAGTAATTAAAAATACTTATTATGTATTATTTTGAAAACTATCCTACATAAATAGCATTTATAATCAAAACGTTTTTCCAAAAATATGCACGTCGTACATATTCGCACTCGACGAGCAAATACAAAAATAAATAAATTTAAATTTAAAATAAAAATTGTAGTAAAAATTTAGGGGGTTTACATCCTACCCAACTTACAAAAATTTTGTCCTCGAAATTAAAAATAAGTAGGGGTTTGAGAAGGTACAAGGGTATATCCATGAGGAACAATCAAATCATGACGTTCAATACAAACATGCATTAGAAAATCGTGATTTCGATAACTACGAAAATAAATCACGAATTTAATTTAGGGAGTGAATGATGGTCGCATGTTAACGCAAGAAGAGACAAAGATTAAGGGTCAATAAGAGGTGGTAAAATAATTTGAGATCAAGGATAGGTGGTTTCCTAGAGAGAAGATATTCGTCTAGGTTTAGAAGTACGGTTAAGGGAAAGGGTTCTAATCCTTCCTAAGTTTCAAACAATTTAAAAAGTCATGATAATAGATTGAGAGTTGAAGGAAATGGCGTGTAACTCAAGGCGAGATTGAAGTCACCTAGGTTGGTAATGGCTAACTACACTCGTATTTATATAATTATCATGGTCACAAGGGAATACTTTGTGTCCATCTATTAAGTAAGAGTGTTTTGCCTTTCCAAAAATAAGTGAAAGACAAAAGTGAATAAGAGTTCGAAGAAGATGTTATTGAGTACGAATACGTGGTTCAAAGGCGACTGAATAATTCCTAAAGGAAATTTCCAATGCAGTCACGGATAAGACTCTAGAGGGAAAGTTTAACTATGTCTCCATCCATGTAGAACGATATATGAAAAAGCGAACAAAAGTGCACTAGGTTGATCAGACCATCATGCACCGGTTCTGATTAGACAATATGTCAGTGAGCGCGCGCTCAATAGCATATGTCATGAACAAGCTCGATAGATGGACGAGTTTGCAAAACTAGATTATAGTAGCAACATTAGTCAAGATGGTAAAAAAATAGGCACGTGAGATTTAGATTGAAAGAAAGTAGAATTAGTTCAAACTCCTTAAGAATCTTAGTCATGCCCGAAGTTTGGGCTTATGCAGTTATCCTAGTTTTTCCTTGTCTATGGCTTGATTGGCCAGATGAGTTAGGGTCCTCTAAGTTCTAGTATCTAGGTGAACTTATTAATATGGGTCACAGGGTAAGGGATAGTTACGTTATGAGGCAATCTACCCAACTTACAAGAGTTAAACTAATGGTGTTTGGGACAAATGAAACATGTTTATCTAATAGGGGTCACCTTCCGAACCTCTAGTAAGCACGAAAGGAAGATAATGATAGAAGGAATCAAGCAAGATGCAAATCAATGAGTCAAGCGGTAGATAAAATCGAGGAAAGAGGTCAAGTAGGTGGATGAGATCCTAGACTCTAATCCTATACACAGGCTTGCTTGGTACGGTAAAGTAACCAAATAATTTATCTCGACCTGCATGGGCTACCACAAAAACATGTAACGCCCAGTCCCAAAATACATAGGACTAGGAACGTAATCATGCCAGCTGCATACATATGAAGTATACTCTAATATATGGAACCATCGTATGTATACATAAGCTATAAAATGTAGTAAATCATGGCACACTAAATCTCATCCACAAAAATAATGAATAATGATATAAAATCAACTTTGAGTGGTCATATGTACAATCGTTCTGCGAAGACAAATCCACTACCAACTAATTTGAAAAAATAAGTACATGACATATGAAATGATTTAGCGAAGGTAGCAAGAAAGATCCAAGATACGTCATCTTCGAAGGAATGGAGAAGATCACGACCTCGGCTAGAATACCTGCGAAAGACAAGAGCACACACACCTGGAAAAATTACCAGGTTCTCAGAGGGACGTAACAAAACACATAATATCATGCCATAAACTGAATATAAATAGCTCAACAGAAAAGTACTTATGCCTAAACAAAATAAAGATCCCTAACCATTCTATATGAAACCATGCACTTTGAAGACAACGTTCCACACAGGGGCTTTCCGAAAGCATGGCGCGTTAGTGTTTCAACCGAGGCACTAGTGGCATCTAGAGAAAAGTAAATAAGTGTACGACACACTAGTTCTCGGGTGAGTCACTAACGGCAGCTAGAGGAAAATAAATGCACGGCCCACTAGCACTCGACTGAGTCACTAAGGGCATCTAGAGAAAAGTAAATAAGTGAAAGCCCCTACGCCTAATAGCTGTCTTCTCCCTCCCCATGCACTACTTGTGTTGTATCCACATCATGATATGCATCCTACCAAGGACAGTCTTTTAACTCTAGGTCAATGGAAAAAATAAACTAAAGTATTTGTAAAACATAACTAATCATAATGTACCTCTACATACAGTTTTAAAGAACAAATTTATATTGCAAAAAATAAGAAATAAATAAATGCATGTAATATGGTGAGCTAAAACACATAAACAACAGATGACAAGGTATCTTACCTGATAGTGACGCCTTGTGTGCTACGATGATCAAGGGGCCACTGACTATGACTTCGATATTACAAATACGCAAGGAGGCCTCCGACGATGGCACAGACTGTCCTATTGGGTCCAATATAATCAAATTAGTTAGGTTCGATATGAGGACGTAGATGATTTGAAAGGGATAGGAGATTATGATTAGTTACGATTAGTGATGATAATCGAAGAGAATTGAATCAATAATATATATAGTATATTTTGGAAAAATATTTTATAATACTAAAGTATATTTTATTACCCAAAAATATTTTAGATGAATACATACTTGAAAATCAAATATCGTTTTAGGCAAAAATATTGAGTTTGTCGAAATACACTTTTTTTACAGTAAACTATATTTTTATTTGCCAAAGTAAATATCTTAAAATACTAGAAATCATAAAATATTTTTTAGAAAGGAAAAAATAAATAAATAAAATAAAAGTCTAGAAAAATAATATAGAGCTAAAACTAAATGTTGTCAAAATAATTTTTGGTTTGAACTATTTTTAAATACCAAGAAATAATAATATAATTCTCCTTTTTAGTCAAAATCATGATTTAAATCCCAAAAAAAAAAATTGATATATTTTAATAAAAACAGTTGCAATACCATCGATACTTAGTATTAGAAATACAAATAGCAATATTTAACAAACTAATATTGATGAATAATAATAATAATAAACATAGTAACTTCAAAAAAATTATTATTGTACTAATACAAACATAGATACATATACGTTTATTATAGTTACTGTATAAAAAAAATTATTGATAGTAAGTTGATAATTAAGAGGTAGCATTAAAAGCTGCTGTTCTTTTGGTGAAGAAAGGGATTCAATTAAGTAAGAGAGAAAGAAGAAGGGAGCACAAAATTAGAGGGCTGTGGAAAGAGAATGTGAGAGATGGAAGGAGTAATGAAACTTACTAGAGGGCACGGGAGAGCCGGGTCGACGCGGGTGCCTCCGGTGGCGCCGCGCGCGTGTTCGTTCGATGGAGAATGGCGTCAGGGCTGGAAACCGACGCACGGAGAGACAGCTGCGGGCGGCGAGTGGTGCTCCCCCAAAGCTCGGAGGCGGCCGGCTTGGGCGGCTGCTGGCTAGCACACAGCGGAGGCGAAGAGATCTTGTGCGCCTCGTCCGACACACGAGTACGCGGACGTGTGTGGAGTCTCAGGTGGCGGCTGGATCTCGCGATGGAGGTCAGGTATGGGTTTGTGTGGTGGTAGCCAGTGGTGTTTGTTTTCTTTTGCTTTTTATGGGGTGATGATTTTGGGGATTTTGGTGGCGGTGTTCGTCGGGCTCCAGTCGGACGTGGCCGAAAACCAGGGGGTGGCGGTGGTTTAAATGGTGATGAGCTGGTGGCGACGTCATCCTGTTGTGGTTGGTGGTGGCGATAATGGCAACATGGAAGGGAAGTCTGGCGGTCGAGTGGAATAGGGGATGGCCGGAGTTGTCGAGGGGCGGCAGCGAGGTGGTTTATAGAGACAGGAAGGAAAAGGGAGGCAATGGGATTGGTCAGGAAAAGGAGGTCTTGTGTTGGTCAGGTCTGCACCGACGGGTGGCTGGCCGGAATTTAGACGGGATAAGTTAGGAATTTGATTGTATCGGGGTGTCTCCGACACGGAGAAGATTGTATTTGTAAAATGTTGGAATAAAATTATGGACATGAGGGGACATGGACACGATGTACTCACGTGGGTGGAGAAATTTATGGAATAATGTTTGTGGAGGAAACAATAGGGTGTCTTCCCTATAAATAGGGTTGAGGAATTCTACTTGAATAAGGATTTGGACCCTTTTGGGATAACCTCATCTTTAGTTTAAATTGATTCAATAATTTTCAAATCAATTTAAATCTAATTTACATTCAACTAAATCTAAATCCATCATGTCACGACCCGTTCCCAATTTTGGGATACGAGTTCGTGGCCAAGTCCAGCCTACGTCGCAGCATCGGCAGTAGTATGTTGTCTGTGATAACATTGGTCCACAACAAGCACAACACGTACATATATCATCCATAACTAAGTCAGCAATAGTCACCAAAGATATCCAATAGTCTCAATATCATAATTATCAAATAATCCACTACAACTCATAAAGTTTCGGGAACAAACCCGGATAGCAGTAAATAAAACAAACTAAATTCTATAACTATAACAACTAACTAATGCGAATCCATAAGGAAGGAAATAAGCTAATTCGCATCCATGCTGGAACCGGGTACGCCTGTGACGTTAGTGTAGCCAACATACTTACCGTAGACCTCGAGACAAATATCGTCGTCTAAAGCTGAAAAATAGTTATCCAGTCAAGATTGAAGCAAGATCACCATAACACTACATTACACAATATAGTATACAAGCATGAAGAAATGATAAAAAAAAAATTTACTGAAGATGAGTATAGGCATGGCATTGTATGATAAGGAAAAACCGCTAAGACATTACAACAATATGAAGGTTGACTTGACATACCATAAAGACATGATAACAATAAGAAGGTAGACTTGACAAAAGAAGAACAATAAACAATAGAGCAACAATGATTAAGTAACGTGTAATATGTGTTTTAGAATGCCAACTTTCAGCATGTAGACGGCTTGGGATATCTGTCAGTCATATGTGTGGTGCATGACTGATATTATGCAATCAATGTATAGGGGGTCTGTATTCAATTTGTTGACCACATGCTTACTTGTTGTATTCCTCCGCCCGACTCACTCACAATACATATCCACTACGATAAACATTAGCAATACGATAAACTGTAAACAATAGGAAACAATGAGTAAGACATGAACATGTATGTATATCCAACCGATTCTAACTCTCGTGCAGTAATCATGAACAATGACAATCATCACTACCAAAATAAGTCATATTACCGATGAAATTTGCGACGCCCAAGAAAAACGTCGCTAAAATAAAGGAATTTAGCGATGCATAGAAAAAAAATGTCGCAGGACGTCACTGTTAGCGACGATCAGCGACATCCTGTGACGTCTCTTAAGTTAAAAAAATAACGTTGTTGATAAGTCAGTAAACGTCGTTGATTAGCGACGTTTACCGACGATTTAGCTTTACGTTGCTAAGTTTTTTTGATCTAGTGACGCTTAGCGACGTCTTTATTGGACGTCGCTAAGAAATTTCATTTAGGTCAGCCGATCGAGTTCTTTTTCATTCTCAAAATTTCAACCCAAATTCAAACCATTCCCTCTCCCCAACCCGACCCTCCACTCCCTCCTCCGGTGACCGTCGACCCCCAATCCCCTCCTTCGGTGACCGTCGACCCCCAACCCCCCCTCTCGACCCCCTCCTCTGTCTCCGCGAACCCTCCCGACCCCCTCCTCTATCTCCGCGAACCCCGCCGACCCCCTCCTCCGTCTACGGCAACCCCGCCGACCCACTCCTCCGGTGACCGTCGACCCCCTCCTCTGTCTCCGCGAACCCCGCCGACCCCCTCCTCGGCCACCTAGTCCCCTCCTCCTTCGCCGTCGCCTACTCCCCCCGACCCCCTCCTCTAAATTTAGCGACGTTTACCGACGATTGAAATGTCGCCATTTTTTCGACGTGGACGTCGGTGAATGTCGGTCAATTACCGATGTTTATTGACGTCGGTAAGCGTCGATAATGGCGACGATTACCGACGTTTTGCCTGTTAGCAACATGGCTTTCCGCAACCACAGGAAAATGTCGCTAAATACGTCGGTAAAGCGTTGTAGCGATATTTTTTGTCATTTTAGCGACGTGTTCTGGCGTCGCTAAAATGACTTATTCTGGTAGTGCATGAACCACAAGGGAGTAATAGTGAAAAAACGACACGAAGATACATGCAGTATAAAATAAAGGAAACATAGGTCATAGTGATACTTGTCTGCTCCGATAGCTGATATAGTCACAAGTCAAGACGTCGTAGTCCAATCTATCCCGTCACATAAAATGCACAAGTTAGATCAACGATTTCCGCTCTAAAAATCCTAGAAAGTGGCCAATGGGTTAACTTAATTAATACTATTCTAGTTTTGGAGTAAATCATCTAAAATCCTATTTTAACCTATTCAATTCTGAAATAAAAATCTAAAAACAAATATTTGGCCAAGGAAAGTCATGGTTCCAAATTTCGGACCCGTGGCACGTAAAACGAGGCATATGACTGACTAACTAGTCAAACATTATGACTTCTAAAGTTTGAGTGTACAACATGGTAGATTTTAGCACCATGAGTGCACTGGAATCAACCATGTTGAAAAATCATGATTTGGCCAAAAGTTATCGCTAGTATGGCTACCGTGACCAAATCGATGAGTTGTTGACCAAATCTGACTTCTACGAATAAAATAAAATAATAGATGAAACTATGAATTTCTGGAAAAATTATATGTTGTAGATCTCGATGTCATCTTTACAAAACTTTAGACTCAGAGTTCGGGATCCCTTGGAATCTCGAAAACTGCACGACGTGTCAATTTTTGGATAATCGACACTCAAATAATTATCCAGAAAATCAAACACAAAATACCAGAAAATAAAGTAGATATTCGGAAACCTAACCTCAATACGCTTCTAACAAAAAAACGGCATATGAAACGGACGTCTAGATTGGCGGCAATCGCTCCACGAAGTCGAGATCTCTACTAGAACTCTCTCAAAAAGGCAGCTAGAATTTCTAGGTTTTCGTGAATTGATAACATATATATATATATATATATATATATATATATATATATATATATATATATATATATATATATATATATATATAGGGAAGCGAGGCGGTGGCTAACTCATTTGAGCGCCGACAGGTGGGCCAGGGGGTCGTTGACTGTGCTGCTGACTGTATAATTAATTATTTAATTACAGAAAATCATTAAAAATTATTTTAAATCCAAATAACTCCAAATAAATCCCAAAAAACTCCAGAAATATCCTAGAAAATTCTAGAAACTATTTCTAGGTGTCTAAAGCCTAGATAAAAAGTTTTGCCTCAAAATCACTTCGTGTTACCCTACAGTAAATCGCAAAAGCCTATGAAAAAATAAATTCTATAGGTTTTAATTATCCAAAAATTCTCAAAAATTCTAGAAAAACTAAAATAATAAAATAATACACTAGGGCTGCCTGGGGATCCTGGAGACCATATATGTCCTAGTTTTATTATACTTAACCTATAGGCTTAGGTACGCCCCCGTGTGATCCCAAAATCAAATCTCTATTTAACAAGAATTCTAACCACTCTATACTTAATAGTAATAAAATATAAATATAAATAAAAAAATATTATCCAAAATAAAGTTTTAATACTAGGAAACCAAATGCTACACATCATAATATAGATAATTCACATATTTATTCTAAATCGAACTTTAAAACCAAATCGATCAACTCCAATTTCGATATAAGTATAGATAGACTTTTCTTAAATCAACAAAATCCAATCATTATTTAAATTACCATAATTAATTTCAAAATATCTTTATGATAAATAATAGAAATAATTCATTTCAGAAATTAGAATAAATATTTTTAAATAGTGATAGGAAATATCTTAAAATACATTTTTAATAAATTTAGAAAAAAATTTCGAAAATCATATTCAAGCATTTGGAAATACATTTTTGATAAAAACAATTAGTGCTTCCAAAGGAAGTGGACAAGAAATAAATGCCATGTCTCTCGCACACAAATAGTACACATAAAATAATAATTTTCTAAACTACTACTTATATTTGTAAAAATAAAAATAGAATAGTATTTTGGAAATCTCGGCGCGCCATTTTTCACAACTTTAAGTAATTAAAAATATTTATCATATATTATTTTGAAAACTATCACATATAAATAACATTTATAATCAAAATATTTTTCCAAAAATGTGCACCTCGTACTTATTCGCACTCGACGAACAAATATGAAAATAAATAAATTTAAATTTAAAAAATTATAGTAAAAATTTATGGGGTTTACAGAAACGAGCGGATTAAATAGCCTTTCCAAAGAAAAGAACCCATCTCACTAGAGAGAAACAAAGGAGAGAAGAAGAAGAGTCGCTATGGAGAGGAGCAAGAGCAAGATCAACTGCAGCGGATGGGCGTCATCCCTACGGAGATTCTCTCGATGAGGTACTGTCAGGGACGTCGGCGGACGAGGTCATGTGCAACGTGGCCCCAGTTTGCCATTCGTGGTGTAAGGCGCTCAACGGTCCCTTAGACTATTGGTCCAACATGGACTTGGAACAGTGGTGCCGGAGGGCCCAGCGAACCGCTAAGATTAGTTCGACCGTAAAGAAGCTCGTGGCTCGCAATAGAGGATATCTACTGTCCTTCTTCACGTACAAGCTCGACGAAGCAGTCTTCCCTTTTGCATGTTTAAGGCCTGTGCAAAATTTTATTTTGTCTTATTCTAATTCTTTATTTTTTCTATTACAAAATTTTACGTATACTTTGTTAATTTCTATTGATGTTTTTCCCTTTTTATAATACAATGGGAAATTTATAAGGGTGATGCGCATTCCAAAGTGCAACGTGAGTGATAAAACTTTCGTGAGACCCTTGGAGTTTTTCTCGGTGATGGAAGAACTTGACATTAGCTACTGTCTCTATATCACGTCGACTGGAATATTTTCTGCCGACAAGTATTTCCACCATCTGGTCAAGCTGAGGAGGAACATGCCCCCTCCATATTTCATGGTCACGAACAGATTCGTGTTGAACACGTTAAACGAGACGGAGGGAAAGGCCGCGGCCGATTCAAGTCGTATCTCGAGCACCTAGAGATGGGCTCAGGCATGTTCAATGGAGACACGCTGCGATCTATCATATGCAACTGCAAGGGTCTTTGCGTGCTCGACATACGTGGATGCTTCAACATGCACTTCAACGACGACCTCAAAAAAATTTATGATTTAATACAGATGTTTAAACAACCCTTTGATGATGTAATCCCAGGGGAACATGGATACGAGATGTATAGTAATTTAGATCTCATCAATCAGTCCTGGTGTGAATGGTTCTTCTGACATTAGCATGCATGCATGCATTTCGTTGTATTTTTCATATTTATATGATATCAGTATTTTAACATTAATACAACATCTCATTGTAATCATATCCAAGAGATTCGACATTTCTCCACACAGTGATGATATTTTACCTTCTTCAAGATAAATTTTGGCGGTGCAAATTCTACTCATATTTACGGTATCAGTGCCATTCACCATAATTAATGGTGATCGATAGACATTTATACAAGATGAGTAGCCCGGTAGAGATACGAAAAAATTGTTTTCTTTTTTACAACCCTTTAAAATCTATTTATACGGCCAAACAGCTAAACTATTCATCTTTACCAGCCTTCAAAACCAATTTATATAGATTCAAAACAAAACTAAACAGCCAAACTATTTAAAATTCACAACCCTTCAGAACAGCCTCAAAATGGAGAAGAGCAAAACCTACATTTGCGAATGGGCCAACATTTCCAAGGAGATCCTAGCCATGGTTTTGGTACTAGCGGAGATGTCGTCTGAGGAGGTCGTCCGCTTGTCTTTCGTTTGTCGATCATGGTGGAAAGCCTTCTTCTGTCCATGCTTCTAGTCGGACGTCAAGTTAACCCAGTGGTGCCGCAGGGTTAACCTAACCTCGAAAATTGACAAGGCGGTGAACAAGCTAGTGGTGCACATTGAGGGAAATCTAATCTCCCTTGTTGAAGAGGAACATGCCACCTCCGTAGTTCATGATCATGAAGGAATTCAAGAAGGACACCTTCGACAAGTCAGAGGCCATGGTCGTGGCTTCTTCGATGCCGCGTCTCAAGCACCTCGAGGTAAAGTTTGGCATGTTTGACGACAATAGGCTGAGAGCTATCATGACGGTGTGCACGGATCTTCGCATACTCGACCTAAGAGGCTGCTAGAATGTGTGGCTAGATGGGGACCTCAAGTACATACATGCATGGTTTGGTAGATTTTGTAACGGATCCCTTTGAGGACCAGGACCCATGGGAGGAAGAGAATGATGATTCACTTGAACTAGGTGATAAACTGTGGATGGATTATGAAATGTCATATGATTGTTCTGAATGTTAATACTAAATGATTCTTATTCAATGCAAGACTATCTATGTGCTAAATTATAAGACTATATGGGATTATGATTGAATCTAATATTTTTTAACAGCGTCATAAATGTTTATGATGCGAGCTAAATGTGTTGGCTATGATCGAAAAATATGTTTCCATATTTTTAACAAGGTTCTTGTATTATTATAGGCTTCAAAAGAAAAGGACTCAAAATTAGTTTAGATTAATCATACTCAGATTTCTTTGTGTATTAGAAAAAAATTAAATTTGATTATAATTAGAATTCTTAACTTTTATAATATTAGGTTGTTAATTTGATTTGCATTACATTAAATCTTTACATAGATCAGACTCTAAATAATAAATTAGGGTTAATATTGTGTATATACTTGAACATTTTTCGTCCTAAATGTACCATACTTTGTTAAAAGCACGGAGGATAGCCATTCTCCATGTTAAAACCATGGAGAATGGCCATTCTCAGTGTTATAAGCATGGAGAATGGCCATTCTCCGTGGTAAAAGCACGGAGAATGGCCATTCTCCGTGTTAAAAGCACGGAGAATGGCCATTCTCCGTGTTAGAAGCACGGAGAATGGCTATTACCCGTCCCAAATTGTTCCATACTAAGTTAAAAGCATATAATAGCACCCAAAAAATGATAGCAATAGAAAAATTCTACAGAACCCATACACCAGACTCGAACCTAGGCCTTTCATGTAAAAGCCAAACAGCACAACCAACTAAGCTGGGACTTACATTTGATGAAAAATGACACACCAAAAATGATAATCCCCATGTTTCCCCATTGTTTGTATCATAAATAATGGTCAAACGTATTGCTTGACCCTATATTACACGGCAAATAGGTCATTGTCAGAGAATAAGAAGAGTCACTGGAGGTCATTGAATATCCCCAACTTCCAATAAGGAATAAGAAGAGTCGGTTAGGAACGTGTATCGGTATATATATATATATATATACATAGGGGGCCCCATTCATTTGGGTAGGTTGCACATTTAACATGGCTCCAAAAAATCTTCTGGTTGGGAACTATAGCCAGAGTCTTCTTTCCGTCGTCGTCTAGCCTATCCACATGGAGCACCCTCTGCGCCGCCTCTGGCCCATGACTGGCTGGCAGAGGCTGCGGACTTTCTGACCTCCTGTGGGTTGTCACTGGAGGTCATTGCTCGACCGCTTGATCCGGCGCCCAACTTTGACATGTTGTCGATCACTCCGGAGGAACGGAATTCTCTGGAGAAGAGGGAAGGGTTACGCCGCCTGTGCCATATGGCAGGTGTGCGCACCCTGTAGGACTTTACGGAGGTCCTCCGCGAGGCTAGTGAGGGGTCTACGTAGACCTCTTTTTTTTTTCTTTTTTTTAGTTTTTTATATTTTTTTTCCTCCTCTTGTATCCTTCGCCGGAGAATGTTCCGGCGAAGAAGCTGGAATTTAATGCAATCTAATATTTTGTGAACTCAATTTGGTTTCCGCTGCAAGCGACTAACTATTTTATCTATTTTCAATTAACAAATCTTGTTACGTCAAATCCATATATCTGTGACAATATCCCCATTAATGACTTGTTATGTCATAGAATTAATTATGCTGGCAGCATTAAGTTCTTGTCGTCAAATCCAACTTAAATATGATTACAAAGTAAACTATAAGACAACTTTGAGTGTTTTAATTTTACTCTTTTCAAGTACATAGTCTTGTTAGCAAGTCGTCAAACGGGAAAAATTCGGGATGGCAAAAATACGAGAATAGATCGGCTCAATGCAAAAAAATACGTTCAAAAATTCAATCAAATATTCGAAAAATAGAAATATTGAGATTAGAAACTTCACATTCTTAAATATGTTGTCAAATTTTGTTAATTAAACATGTTTCTACCACGTTTTTTATGCCAAATTTTTTAATAATTTATACGGAATACGTTTAAAACTTCGCATGCTTAAAGTTTATGTAGTAATTTTACGTGGCTATATACTAGTAATAATGGTAATATATTTAATTTTGGAAAGTAGTTTTTAAAATTAGGGTCTCATAATCCCAAAGGTTGGGGCTCTTATAAAATTTAAGACTCAAAACTACTCAAAGGTTTTCACTTCCAAGGTCATATAAGACGGTCGAATTTTCCCTCTTCTTCTCTCAAACCCTCTTCCTTCTCCCAAACCCTCTCCAAATACTCTCCCAAACGACTGCTTAAAATTATCAAAATGTTGTCGAAAAAACAACGACCGTCTCCGAAGGGGAAGAATCCACAAAGGGATGCGATACTGGCCCGAAGGGCAGAACTTGTAAGGGCAGCGAAAGCCAAGATTATGGTTGCTAGGATAGAGGCTGAAAGGGCATAGGCGGAAGCAGCGACGGCGATAGCGACGATGTAAGCGGCGGCAGCGACGACGTAAGCGGCGGCGGCAGCCAAGCCACCTGCAAAAAAGGCTAAAAAAGCTCATTGCTCGACAAAGACCAGAAAATATATCTTCGATACAAAGTCGTCGGAAGACTCAACTTATGAAGATCGAATGCGTACTCAAGCGAAGGCTAAGGTGGCAACGGATACAGAGTCATCAGCATACTCTGAGGATTTTGAATCCTCATCAGAAGAGAAAGAGCAATCATCAAATAAGTCCCAGGATGGAGAGGAGGTAAAAATTTTATAGACTCTACATCTAAGAAGATTTACAATAATCATTTCAAAAAAAAAGGCTGTTATGCCTGAAAGATCAATTAAGATGGATAATGTCGAAGATGAAGCTTTCCTGGATATATTGAAATTCTATCAGTTGGAGAAACTGAACAAATCCTGTCTTGAAAAAATATCACAAACAATAGTAAGAGAATTTTACTCAAATCATTCGGCTGAAATTAAAGAAAAAGAAGAGGATCAACAACTGGTGTTTCTAAGAGGAAAACTGATTAGGGTAAATGTTGCTGTCATCAACGAATTTTATGGATTTAATCAAGTTCCTGAGTTTGATATGAAAGATATTGATAATGTTTCCATAAGGGATATAATTCATGGGATTACAGGTGTATCAGTGGGTGCCAAGACCCATCAAAATATATACAAAGATCAATTAGAAACTTTGTATAAATTGTTGCATGCCTACGTATCTCAAACACTCAACCCTACTGGACATGAGTTTTTAATCCATCTCGAGAGAGTAAAATTTCTTTATTATATGGGGAAGAAAAAAATGATGGATATAGGTTCTTACATGTTCAGTAGAATGATGCATCTCGTGGAAAAACCAACTACAAGGACAGCTCTCCCTTTCGGAGGATTTGTATGCTCAATGACTAGTAAACATTATGTCCCAAGCTTAGCAGGGGATGTTTATATTAAAAACAAAGGCCCCATGAGAAAACTAATCTTCACTCGAATGTTTGGAAAACGGGCAGCAGCTGCAAGCAAACCATCAACATCTGGAAAACCATCAACTTATGGAATCCCAAACACTAAGGACATAGTTGATGATCTATACAATTTTGTTGTTGCAAACTTTGAGAATGTCTTCAAAGAGATGAAGACTATATCCGACAACTAGAAATTGATTCTTGATAAGATTAAACAGATAAAGGTTGAATTTGCTGACGAAGAATAAGATTTCCCTTCCCTCGTGAAGAAGGTAAATGGGGCTAGCCCAAACTCTTATGTAAAAATACACACTATACACATTGACACTCTAATGCTAGCCCTCACTTTGATACTTCTATTTATGTTTTTGGATGTCATTTCTACATATACCGTGAGTCCATACTGACTATAATTTTCTTATTTCGTCCCTCAAGGTATAGGTGAAGGATATTTTGAGGAAGAAGAAGAAGAAGAAGAAGAAGAAGAAGAAGAAGAAGATGGAGATGGAGATGGAGATGGAGATGGAGATGAAGATTCATCTTTTGAGTTTTGAAACTTTTATTTCAATTTGGAAGTAATATTTGAATTATAATATGGTTCTGAATATTTGTTGGTCTTGGCGGTCAAACTAAGTTTTGTGTTTGAAATATTGTAAGACTAAACTTTTTATTTGTACTAAGCACAGTTGCGGTGCATGGTTCATAATTTGTTTAGAAAATGTAATATGGTCTTGAATTTAGAGTAGGTCTAATATTTGTTTGGATTATTGTATTGTGAATTATGTAGGTTCTATGTTGAATTACTAACGTAGATTGGAAAGATTACTGTAACGTGGATTATGAAGTTTATTGGACTTGGAATGAAGTATCCTAATTTGATTATGATTTGTTTGGTTGAAATGTTTATTTGATTTGCAGTTGGCCTTCACAGATGATTTTGATCTTTTGATGTATTCCTTTGATTTACAGATGCCTTTCACAGATTTTATGAGTCCTTGGTGCATTCCTAAGGTTTACAAATGGCCTCATTACGGATGCATTCCTAGGATCACTAAAACTTTATTTGATTGTAATGTATTTTGCTTTCTGTAAATAATCAGTACATCGATGCCATCAGGATGAATTCGATGCCAGTGTAATGCATAATATAATCCTGCATGTTCATCCCTTGTTATTGCTAAAGCGAAGTATGTAATGTAAGAAAAATTCTCTTAGATAGTAGGTTAATTATATTTAAACACTCGCAAGCAATTTTGTGCAGCCATACAGTGGAAGCCTGATAAAATAATATTCAAATTTTCTTGAACATGCTTTAATATTAAATGAATATACTTTGGTAAATGATATTAAAAGTACTGTAAATATTTGGTGAAAAAATATGAGATACTTGAACATTTTTTGTCCTAAATGTACCATACTTTGTTAAAAGCACAGAGAGTGTCCATTCTCCATATCACTACAACAAAAAGACCTATTAATGACGCTTGATAAGTGGATTTCATGATGGCTGATAAAGGAGCGTCATCAAAGTTCAGCAAGACTCCATTCTATGATGGTGTCCAGTATAAACGTTATTAATAGTCTTTCAGTCATACGAGCGTCATGAAAAAAAGTACCAAAATTTAAGTCAAAACCTCCACTCCCCCGCACTTCTCCCGCACTTAAGAAAAATTCCAAACCAAGAAGCTCCACAGCTACTCCCCCAAGGCCTTCGAAGAAGCCCTAATTTTCCCGGCTCGCCTCCTCTCCCCCTCCGTCCTCTCCCCCTGCGTCGCCGACCTCTCCTCCCACCTCGACTCCTCCTCTGCCTCCCTCCTCGACGCCGCCAACTCCATCTCCGCCGCCTTTGACTGCCTCTCCCTCCGCCACGGATCCGTCCCCCTCTGGGACCCAGAACCCGTATCGCCCCCTCGCCTTCCCCCTCTCCGTCCCTCTCCTGCCATGCAGGAGAGCGGCCACCTCTGTCCATCGTGCCGTCTACACCGTCGAGGCAGTCTCTGCCCTCGTGGTCGGCTCCATCCTCGTCGGCCTCGGCCATGCCTCCCTTCCCAGAAATCCCCTAATTTTTGACCTAATTTCTATCAGTAGGTTAGGGCTTATTTTCTATTTGCTAGCTTCCTATTCATTCCTTTCCTGTAGAAAAAATTCAGCCATGACGAGAAACAACAGCGAGCGGAGGGACGAGGTGGATTTGGCCGAGGCCATCCTCAACGACATCAATTTTTTTGTTTTATTTTTTATGACAGCTTCTATCTGCAATCGGCCATCCTCAATGTCGTCTTCCCTAGATGCGGCAGGCCTGCGATCCTTAGAGAGATGTCATTTGATGAACATCATCTGCCTGGCTCATGGATTCGGTATTGTATCAACTTATTTTTAATTATCTATTTGGGTACTCTATTTTACACATATTAACCTATTATTCTCTGTTCTGTTGAAGTGATATATGATGTGATTACATATTCTACTCCATGTTATTTTTAAACTGGTGGCTTGCTTACATTTCTCTTTGTTGTCAAATTGCTATTTTGGTATTAGGTCTAGGGAATGGAGAGATCACTTAACACTCCAGGCAGCTGCTGACCGGGTGATATTGTGTTTCAATTTAAAGTTGGGTTTTTATATTTGGAACCTTCCAATAATAGAGGTCAAGTGTGATGTTGTTTCTTCTTTGTTCTTGGGATTTATTATGTCAAGATTTACCATTATTATCTTGACTTGGCTAAATGGAAATGATTGAGTCATAATATGCTAATTATGTCTTGATCTTAAAATAAATAACGTATAATTACCAAACCCTAGCTGCCTCGATTGACTACCTATTAGATTACAAGTTTGGGCCGGGTAGTGATATATCTAATCTGTTACTCCTTCCGTGTTGATTATAAATATAAATAAACTTGACTCGAACTTTTATCTACATTTTTTTTGACACTTTGACCGGATCCTATTCGTACATAGAGTTTTTTCGAAAAATTTATAAATGGATAAAAATCTACAAATGGACAATACTCCTACAAGACTGACCTATATGTTAATTAAGATTTGAAAATCGAAAAAATATCATACTTGGCTTTTGTTCAACGGATACGCCAAACGGACTGACGAGGCATTCTACTATTTTTTTTAATCTCCAAAATTGGATAAGTTATATGACAAAAGGTGTAAGAAACATTAAAGTAATAGATATGTCGAGTCCAGCTAGATGATTTACGCAGAAATACTACGACGGGGGCGTAGGAGGGTGGTGGCCATGAGCGGCATGAGCGAATAGGGGGCGATATGTGATTTTTGTCGTTTCCTTCAATCTGTTGGATATTGTTCGGAGGAAAAAAAACACAATTATCACTGTATACTTAACCCATATATCAACCGTCCAAACCCATATATTAGTGGGAGGCTAGTGATTTGTTTGTCGGTTGTACTCGTTACTTGCACTATTCAACTACTTATTTTACGTGCATATTATGTATGCCAAAGTCATGTATGCATTTAAAGTCGTTTAGCTCTTTCTATATGTTTTGTGGCACTCTTTTTTATATACTATTGCAACTTTGGATAATGGGTTGATTTTGATTTCTGAAGTAGACATTTAATTGTATTATATTTATACAGTTTGGTGCAAAGATTTGCCTGCATACATCATTCAGAGATACCATCAGCATTAAAATTATAGCCAGGGATAACAATCCTTCAAGAGGTGAGTGACATAAGGGCATTATGTATCCACTACACTTCGAATTTGAATAAGTCATGAATTTGTGCTTTCATTTATAAGTATTTTGATCTCCCTTTCTTGGTGCTTGTGAGGTATATATGTAGTCTTAAGCTATACTTATTGATGTTTGAGGTCCCATACTCATCTGCGCCAGAAAATTCTTATATCTACTATATTGGATTGAGATAGCTTTTAGCAACTATATTGGTCATTATTCATTCTTATCTTATTTTTTCACCCTTGCTTTCGACCTTTTTAAACTGATAATCAGTACCATTAGACTTACCGTATTATATATTTTTGAGTATTGGAACTTTTATTTATTTTATCTATAATGTCTACCATTCCGCAGCTTGGCGAAACCATCCGGCCTATGAATGAAGACTTTATCATGGTCCATTTGCAACATTCATGCACACATTACTGTCTTCTTATGGTTTCTGGAACATGCTGGGTTTGCAATCGGTGCAAAAAATTCAAGCTTTGTGAAAAGTAAGTGTTCTTTCAAGACAAGCTTGCTACATACTGAAATTTGTGTACCTTTTTCACAAGGATGTATCCAGTAGGCCTGGCAACATATAGGTGAACACATTATGTAATGCCAAGAATGATTAAAATTCTTTGGTTTTATATTCCTAATATGTTCTTTTTCTTTTTCTTTTTGAGAGGGAGAGAGGATGGGATCAAGATGGCCCCAGCCAAATTTTATTCACTAATTTCTTCTTTTTTTCACATTGGACTTCAATCTGGATGATAATTATAACCTTTTATACCCATTGGGATCAATGATTTGACCAAGTCACACTATGTTTGTCGAATTGAGTCTGTGACATGGTACATAAGGAACATAACATGTCGTAGCAACCATAATATATGTTTGTCGAATTGAGTCTGTGACCAACATAAGTATTTTCTGGAATCATATATGGATTGTGGCCCAACATCTCCTATTTGGTGAAGATCAGAAGGTCAGAAGTTTCGCATTATGGGATTCCGATATGAATTTTTTAAAGTGTAAACTCTATATTGGATACTTTATATATTTTGAAAAGATGTATATAATGAAATGAATGTATAATGGTAGCTAAAGTACTCTATTTTGAGACAATAAAATGTAGCTAGCTAAAGTACTCTATATCTATGAGATGTTGATGTACCCTATTTTGAGACAATGAAATGGAGAATGGTACTTTATATTACAATTCAAAACAATTTCAATGTTTTGTTGTGAATATGGATCAAAGTGGTTGTTTTCGAATTGAATTGAGCAGCGTTTGGAATGTATAACATGCAGTATAGAGCGTTATAAATGTGATACAATGACCATATACAGATCATCTATTCATAACGCTTTCAAAATGTCCTGACTTCTAAACCATATTAACTATTCATAACGGTTTTACATAAATATCCATAACGCTTTGAAAATAAAATGTAGCAGAAATTCAACCTATTAATGACGTTTTTGGAAGAATTATCTATAACGCTTTCAAAAAGATTTATAACACCCGTTTTCATAACGGTTAGATTGGAAAAAAAATGTCATGGTTCTAAATTAATGATGGTTTTTAGCCGTCATTAAAAGGTATTTTTGTTGTAGTGCATGTTAAAAGTACGGAGAAGGGTCATTCTCTGTGTTAAAAGTACGGAGAATGGCCATTCTCCGTATTAAAAGCAAGAAGAATGGTCAATCTCCATGTTAAAAGAACGGAGAATGGCCATTCTCCATGTTAAAAGTAAGGAGAATGTCCACTCCGTGTTAAAGGCAAGAAGAATGTCCATTCTCCGTCCAAAATGTGCCATACTTTGTTAACGTAAAAATTCGAATATACTTTCGTAAATAATATTGTTTTTAAAAATACTATAAATATTAGAAAGATGGTTAATATGACAAAATGTCACAATACAAAAAAAATATTCTCTTCGAAAATATTATCATTAGAAAAGTAAAAAATATTTCGTCCGATCAATACAGATTTTTTTTAAATATATGTGAGTAAATGATCCGCCTGACCTCATAAGCAGGTTTTCTCAGTTCGCCACCGCCACCATGGCATGTAGCTTTATTACCAAAATATTAAATTGTTTGATAAAAAATAAAATTCCTGACAATGGCATGGACAGTAAAATTTACTAAGCCGGGAGCGGCGCCGCTGGTACTTCTCCTTGTTCGAGGAGGTCTCGACGACGTCCGACGCGAACCGGACCAATTCTTCTTGGCATCGCTGGTACTTCTCGTTGTTCTAGTAGGGCTCGACGACGTTCGATACGATCCGGACCGATTCTTATTTCCTTCTTCATCTCCGTTTCTCCTTCCACCACCACCATGGCCTGTAACCAAAAAAATTACGAAATTTATACGTTGATGCGTAAAATATTAAACTGGATGGACGAAAAAAAGAGTAAATATGAGTTAATTTAGGGTGTACATTGAAAAAATTAAAGTGAAGAATGACCTGCTAAAGCAAGTTACCAAGAGGTCAAAAGTCAAAATCATCATTAAATGATGTTTCTACTCTATTATTCAATCTGAACCATTGGATCAACACCCAATGGTCCAGATTTGGGATGAATCGATACATCCTTTTCCAGGGGATGTATGGTAGCACGATCATATATATATATATATATATATATATATATATATATATATATATATATATATATATATATATATATATATATATATATTCAATCCGAACCATTGGATCAACATCCAATGGTCCAGATTTGGGATGTATCGATACATCCTTTTCCAGGGTATGTATGGTAGAACGACCATATATATATATATATATATATATATATATATATATATATATATATATATATATATATAATAAGGGAGGTAAAGTGTCACCTCACCGAGAGGTGGCACCATGTCACCCTCCATGCTATCATCATGCACTTTTGTGCATGATGATAGCATAGGGAGGTGACATGTAGCCACCCTCCATGGGAGGCACCTCACCTCCCTCATCCTCTCTATATATATATATATATATATATATATATATATATATATATATATATATATATATATATATATATATATATATATATTTGAAAGAAGGTAATTGTGGCGAACGCTCCCACCGAAAATCGATCTTCTGACCACTCGGGCCGCATGCATCTCTTGAGCAGTCAGAAGAACTACCATCATTTGGTGGTCAAATCTATGCTTTAGATATATCCACAAATTCAATGAATCATCCTCACATAGATATTTTGGCTTTAGATCATCAGGATATGATGTCGTAGAAAAAAATTAAAGCCTTGACCTTAGCATCAGAAGATTCTCTATTTTCCTTCTTAATAGTATCATCAAGCTTGTTTGATTGCAATTGTAACTTTGCATCTAATTGTCATGATAAATAATTGTCTCTTCTTACATCAAGAGCTTTGAATTCAATCTTCGCAAAACTCGACATTTATATGGCAGAAAATAATTATATTATATGTAAATTAATTTAAATAATAAAATTGATAAATATTTTCAATATTACAAAACTTCACATATGCCATAATGTGATGAAACACTATCAAAGAATATTATATCTTATGTGTATCATATATATAACAATGTGATAAAATGCTATCAAAGAATATTATGTCTCATGTGTATCACAAATATAACAATGTGATAAAACACTATCAAAAAATATTATGTCTTATGTGTATCACATATACAACAATGTGATCATTATATAATAATATATTTTAGGTACTTTTTTTAATAATTCGATTTACATATACAACAATGTCAAGTAGTACCTTGTAAAATTTAAATAAATAAAATAATAAAATAACAAACTCACATAAACTAATTTGTAATTACCTAATTCTAAATAAATAAATAAAATTCAAGATATTCCAGATTAATTTCGTAGTTCATAAAAAAAAATATAGAAATAAAATTTATACATAATCTTAAATAGATTATTATAAAAAAAAAATTGATTGAAATTGTGAACATGTTCAATACAAATTTAGAATTAAAACTAAAAGAAAAAGTACATCTAGAAAATTTACGTTCTAATTAATCTACAAACATATAAATCAAACATATATATAATTTAGCAATAAGTTTTGTTCATAAGTACAATTTATAGGTAAAAGTCAAATCACATCAAATCAAAATAGTAGTTCCACACACACACACACATATACTAATGGCCTCTAGTTCAAATGGTTAGTGTGTGTATACCATTCCAAGAGGTTGCAAGTTTAAGCAACAGAAGAAGTATATTTAATTTTTTGTGAGAAAATAAATGTGAGTGCGATAAAAAGAAGAAGATGAAGAAAAAAAATAGACAGCGGAAAAAAGAAGGACAAAGACAGTTTGTTTAGCTCTAAGACTAACAGTACAAAAGAAAAATGTGAATCTTAAAAATAATGACAAGCGAACAAACGAAGCGTTGGATGACGAGGAATTAAATATAAGATGATGCAAAGAGCGTGGGCAAACCGCTGAAGTAGTAAAATATCATTTCGTTCCACACCCTTGAGAATTACCCCCATCGTTACAAGGTCATTAGAAGAGTAGGGGGAAAATAAATAGGAACACAAATTCAATTGGCCAGTCAATCTGGTAACAAATAGAAAAATTCCATTCAAAAGAGGTAATTCTCAAGAAAATTGCTGTACGACTTTGGTAGCGATCCAAGGACCAAAGAAGAAGCTGAAATACCTTGCCATCCCCCCTTTGCTGAACAAATTTCTTGATCGCAACCCCATGTAGCTTTTGCTTATCAAGGAATTTTCTAACCAAATAAGCACCGACTTTCAAACAGAATCTACGTTGCAGTGTATAAAGCTAACTCGTCCTATAGACAGTGCCGGCTTGACCGAGATCAGACCTGCTAGGATCCAAATTTTTGAGGGAAATAAAAAAAAAAAAAAAAATCATCTTTTATAAATGTATAACGGTATTTAAATGTAGAGGCGAGTATTTCTCGATTTTTAACCCAACTTTGATCCGAACCGAACTGAATTACGTTATGTTCTCGAAATTCAGTTTTCAACTCCAAAATTTTCTGTTTTTACGTCCGGTTCAATTTTTGGATTTTAAATTTTGATCCGAACAAAAAAAAAAATTGAATTGAAAACAGTGCATGACATAATACCCTCGTTTTTGTCTATATACAAAAAATAATTTGCTAAAATATGAACGATATTTGAAAATTATATTAACGTTATTTGTGGATTATTTTAAAAGATTTGTTACTTAAATAGGCCAATTTGGTAAAATGTGAAGGTCTGGTACACTGGCCTATATGAAATCGCACCAACAGAAAATCGAATCACTTTAATTCGGTTCAGATTCGTTCGACTTTCAATAAAACGATTCGGTTTTTTATTTTCATAATTGTAATTTTCGGTTTATTCGATTTCTTCAAAATCGATTCGATTTAAACTGAACCCTCATCCCTATATAAATGTTAGTGTTCATATACCAACGTAATGTCTTAGTTAACAAAGTTTGTTTTCATTTACACCTCCTTGTTAAAAGACATGAGTTTGGTGGGATTTTTTAAAGATTTTTTATGATTTTTTTATATATTCTTCTATAGGAGGACACCATTTTAATTTTTGTTACCCATGACTTGGACTAGGGGTGGACATACGGTTCTAGGACCCGCGGTTCCGATCCGATCCAATCCGTAAAATGTCTAAACAAGCCGGTTTCTAAATTTTGATATTTAAACGGGGCGGGCCGGGGTGGGTCGTGTGACATTAACGGGTCGGGACGGGTCCTATTTTCAAAATAAACAGGACCCCGGCCCGATCCTTTTCTAGGAGTATATATTTTTTTAATATCAATTTTTAGCATTTTGTGTTATTGTAGTCTATACATAATAGAATATCTTATTGTTTACTAAACAAATTCTAGAAGTTTGGGAAGGCATTAGACTTGTTTTGTTCTTATAGACAATATAACATATGTAAATGTTTACTATTATAGAATTTTTTTAACTTTTTTTGGACTTGTTTGGACCCGCGGGTCGACCCGTTTCGGACCCATTTCAAACGGATCGGGTCTGGTCCGGGTCCAATATTTTTTGGACCCGTTCCACCCCGCCCCGCCAAGTAACGGGTCCGGTCTGGATCCAACAAATTTGGGCCCGACCCGACCCGTGCCCACCCCTAACTTGGACCCCTGACGAAAAGCCTTAAACAACTTAGTGAAGTAGGCTACAACAGTCATGCTTTTTTTGCTAACAATAATGTTAACTTTACAACCTTCTTACAACTCACTTACCCCCTGCTAATATGGTCCCACCCGGTCCTACCTACAACCAATGAAAATCGGCCACGTGGTCGATTGTAAGCCCTTGGTTGTAGGTGGGTTGTAATTGTAGCATATCCCTTTTTGCTAAGGAGTAGCCAGTGTGTACCCATTGGTTATAAGTGGGTTGTAATTGTAGCATATCCCTTTATGCTAATGAGTAGCCAGTGTGTACTTGATTTCTAGGAGTATTCTTCAAATTTTCTCTCTTCCAAGACCACAAAAATCTTTTGGGTTGTCGAGGACTTCATAGAAATTTTGGCAATCGTAAGCATAGCAAAGACGACCAATTTTTTGGCAGAACTATAAAAAAGGTAAAACAAACTACACTTCGGTTGGTTACCAGAATTTGAACCTTAGGAAAGAAAAGTAATTTATTTTTTGTGTTTGAAAGCCAAAGAAATAAGTTGTAAATAAAATGATTCCCAAGGGTTAGAAAATAGAGGAAAAAATGGTTCCCTCCACCCATCTAAGAATTAAATTTTCTCTCACTTTCCTGCATTTATTACGTTTTTTTTACTAAAGTATTCATGCTCAAAAATAATATATACCATTTGTGTCCATAATACCTTTTAGAAATCTGTATCAGTCTTGCTTAGGTTTCTCATTAGCAGAAGGGTATATTATTGAAAAATTGACTTGATTTGTTTATTTTTCTTAAAAATGCCAGATACTGTAATGGAAAGTAAAAGATATACTCCAACTATAATCATGGTCTTTCCAAACACCGAAAAGAATTTTTTTTGGAATTACAATTTCCAAAGGAAATAGCAAAGAATTAGTTTCCTTTCCTTTCTTTTCCGCGAACCAAACGAGGCCTTTGTGTAGTGCACTGAGCATATTGACCCAAACAATATATATATATATATATATATATATATATATATATATATATATATTTGAAAGAAGGTAATTGTGATGAACGTTTCCATCGGAAATCGATTGTCTGACCACGTGGACTGTTTATATATATATATATATATATATATATATATATATATATATATATATATATATATATATATATATATATATATACACTTTAGTTTACAAATGACCTCTAGTCGGGGGGGGGGGGGGGGACGCGAATATATATATATATATATATATATATATATATATATATATATATATATATATATATATATATATATATATATATATATATAGCCATACGTGCGACTTGACAAATTCATCTAGTTATAAAGAATGCCTTCCACCCAAATTCATCTAGTTATAAAGAATGCCTTCCACCCACATTTGCTTTGCTAGCGCAATAGCGTGTTTGACACCATAATTTTATTCGTCCCACTGTAAACAAGTAAACAGCCCATGTATGCATATCTATGGATGATAATGGGCCTTATTTCTAATACATAGGGCTCGAGGTCGACCCACAAGCTTTACGGGCCAACTTGATCCAATTTATTTTCTAACGAAATATATGAATACAATAGAGGAATTTGGTTTACACTCACAGCCGTCGTTTTCTAAAATGTCAAAAATTAGATTATAATAGATTCTAAATATTTCAGGAAATCTATAAGTCATTATTTGGGCCGCTAGTGGCAGGCTCAATGGAGTAGTCCAAATTAATCCAAGCCCATTTGGGCCGGCAGCCCGCCATCTGACTATCCTATGTTCTTTTATTATTTGGCTCATTGGCTGGAGTATTATTTGCAAGATGTTATTTGGCCCGGTGACAGGCTTTAATGAAGTCTTCTTCAAGGTCTATACGGTTCAAAACAACCAAATAATCCCCCTTGTTTGGTACAACTTTTGGAGGCTTGGAAATAAATTTCGGCTTCTTTACCCATATTTGACAAGTCTGAAATTGGGAGCTGGAGAGAGAATATTAGGGACTATAGTTTTCCACAACTGTAGTAAAAAAATAAAACACAATGCCCCCTTCGAAATATTTTTGTTTTACAAGGAATGTTGGTTCGGTACATTAATTATAATTTTTTTAGACAGTAATATCTTCAATGTCACGAGTTAACTTTAAGTAATAGTAGCATCATAAAATTAATAAAAATATATTTATGGAAAATTAAACAAATTAAAATTCTCATTCTTGTCTGAACCAAACACGGGTATGAAATTTTTTTAATTTTTCTAGCTGTATTCCAACCTAACTAAAAGTGGGTATGAAAATGTTGAATATATTTTACATGGAAAAGCAATGGGAAGTAGATCTAATACCAACCTTCGTCCAAAAGCTACTTTAGGCCTCGTTTTGTTCGCGGAATCATCAGGTTGGGAAAGAAAAGTGATTACTTTCCTATTGGGTGTCAAAGGAATTGAGGAGGAAAGAAAAGTGGTTCGCAATGGAAGAAAAATTATGGAAAAAAGTGTTTCCATCCATCAAAACAAGGAATCATTTTTCCACATTGATGTATTCACTTTCCTTTCCAAATTGCTTAACGAGGCCTAGTGTAATAGTGAGGAGACATGACTCCTTATCTGCCATTAAATATTGAATACATGTTGTTCCTTTAACAATATACACTCTAACTAGCCTTCCAGTCCTAACTTTTTGATTCATGATCAAAATTTCCTCCATGTACGTCCCCATGAACTAGTTGAAACATTGAACATGCACCCCCAAAATACAAGAAAGTACGCCCCCTCCCCCCCCCCCCCCCCCCCCCCCACCAACCCAAAACACCCTCCCCCCTCCCCAAAACCAACCCCCAAGCAAGAATATTGAATGTTTGACTAATACTGAAAGAAACCTCACCCTATTTGGGTCATTCTAAAAAAGAGAGCAATAGAAATTTGGGGTCGAAATCTTTCATTCTAGTGTTCAGTTGGATGAAAATAAGAAATTAAAAATCTAGAAGAAAGTTCCATCTTCCCTACCACATCATAAAATATAAAAAGTTTTGTAAAGAGACGAAGTTTGCTGAAATTGGCAGGAGGATGACAAGTTTCGATAAAATTTTACTGAGATAACAATAAAAATAGTAGAAACGTCAAAAATGCCAAACCGTATGGCATTTTATTATAGAAATGCCATTCCTTCTTATGTTTCTACTATTTTTTAATGGTAATATATTTTATGACGATTAGATTTATTTAATTTTACAAGGATTATATTTTAAGATATAAATTCAGGGGTCTTTAGGACTTTTGGCGTAAAAACATTCTCCTTCTCCTACACTTTCTAGAGTTCTCCTACAATTTTTCTAGAAGCAAAAAATCATCTGCAAAAGTGGAGGAAGGACAGGTCATCGGATCATGGGGTTGCTTACAAAGGAAGGGGGTATTCGGCGAGGGGTTGGTCGTGGAGTTAAGTCGACGACGACGAGGATTGAGTGAGTAGTAGGAGAACTTAGCATGGTCGAGGAAGGCAAACTCGTCTTCGATTTGGGAAGCGGTCGGAGGGGTCGGTCGGTCTAGTGTTGAGGTACTATAGTCGCTAGGACAACAGCTCGGACGGTCATGGCATGGTGGAGGAGGATAGGAGATGGGTTATCGCGATGAGAGAGATGTGAGCAATGGTGGATGAGGACGCGAGATCAGGTGTGAAGTATATGGGTGACAAGTAAGGTGAAGGAGCATCCTGGTGGCCACGGGATGAGATCCGATTTGGAAAGGAGATGTTAGCACAACTAGTCATCACAGAGGAGCCGACAAGCACTAACAGGGAGGTACTCAGGGTGGAGTCTAATCTTTCTCGATAAATTTGGTTGATTAGGACAAAATTGTATCCTTTAGGAAACGTACGTTCACCTTTGGATGCATACGGTTTTAGGAGGTTAAGCCGTGATTTGGGAGTTTGGAAGCGACGTGAGCGGTGGGGGCATGGTGGTATGAAGAGGTCACATGTGTAAGTCCAGCTCCCAGCGATGATATTATAGTGATATCAAAGTCGATTTGCTGGCTTAAATAAGAAAATCCTTCAGTAAGAGCTCCCTTGTTATGACAGTAAAATATTTCATATGTTAGTTATATACTAAAAGCATCACTTTTGTATTAAATATATTTCTTTATTTAAAAAATAGAATTATATGGGCAAATATTTGCATATTATAATTGTTTAAATGTTAAGGCAAGTGTATGATATTCTAAGAGCATCTCCAACCCTATTGTGAGTTTGGAAAAAAATGGTTGCCACATAGAAATGACAAGCATTTTTTCAAAAGCACTCCTCCAATGCAAATGTGAAATAAATTGTGAAGTTGACATGACAATGGCATGGCAAGGAGAATGTGAAGTTGGTTGTCTAGATCTAGACAATGCACTTCACAATGTCTTTCTGTCCACATCATCAATTATGAATAAAAATATATATATAAAAGAAGAGGAGAAAAAGTTGTCTTGGAAGTTAAAAAAATTTATTTTATTGTCTTCTCAAACTTTTGCATTGGAGAACATATTTTATCTCATTGTCTTGTGTGAATGTCATCTTGCCACATAGGAAAGACATTGTCTTATGTCTCATGCCACATAGGATTCACAACATAAAACAAGACAATAGGGTTGGAGATGCTCTAAATAATAGGTAATATGGTATGTAGTGCAACACAGAAGATCATAATATCGGTTCTCTTTAGAAAATATAAATATTTCACAACCCAGATGAATTTAAAGAAACTATCAGTAAGGTTGTAGTATAATATGTTCTTAGTCTATCATGACTATAGGTTTACACTAGTGCACTTTGTGTGTATTGTACATGACCACTTGAGGTTATTTTCTTTGTACTGATTACATAAGTGAACAAACACCTCAGTTATTATGGATGCTTGTGCTCTTAATCGGGATATAATAATATACATGTTTATGCAGTATGTATTGCTTTGACTCATAAAAGAGTAGAATTCATTACAGGTCAACAACCTCTATGAATTGGGTAATGACATTGTGTGTATGGTGGGTTGTTAATTATAAAAGGAATTCATGATCCGATATGTCAGGTTGATGATGTCCCCTTAAGAATGACATAAGAATTGTCATATAAATTCTGCAGGTGGATTATATCCAGCATGATCAATAAATTTGAGTGGTACTACTTAAGAATAAAAAAATATCGATCAATATAGTATTCAGTAACTTATTTTGATCGACGAACCTTCAATATCTTAAAATAGGAAGACGAACAAGCATATATGTCACTCCCGTTTTCCGTTATATGTATTTCCAGTATACGTGTACGAATTTTTGACTTTTGTCAGGTGACCCGTATTTTGACTTATCTTGCTTAGCCTAGTCTTAGTTTAATCTTGACTTGGTTTATTTTGATTTGGTTGGTTCAACTTGGCTTGGTTTGGTTTGAGATGGAGAGGTTTGGTATTTATAACAAACTTACCTCTCTCTCTCCTCCATTACTTTTTCATTTACTTCTTCATCTTCTTCATTTACTCCTCCCACCTACCAAACAAGCCCTAAGCAAGTGCAACTTACTTCATGATGGATCTTAAGTTTTAATGTTTTATTCTCTTCTTTGTAAGATTCTAAATCTCTTTAGAACTTAGCATTTTTGGTTTTATTGGGTATTTGGATCTTTTCTCCTTTTTCTTGGTTTTGATCTACTAAAACTTGGTATTTTCTAAAACTAGTTGCTTCATGTTGTAGAAAATCTCGTTCTACCCAATTTTGACCTTTGAAAAGTTAGATTTCGACTGGTTTTGAGAAAGTTATGGACTTTTGAAGTTCATGGGTTCAACAAAGCATTTTTATGCTGGTTGGGGAAGATGAACAGTGTGTACGCACGCTTTTTATTGCCGCGCCATCTCGGATGTGCGCATTCTGGTGCAGCTTGGCTCCTAGCCTGGCACAACCTAGCCTGGCCCCACTTGACCCCTGGCACCACTTGATCCCTGGCACTATTTGCTACCTAGCGCCTTTGACCCATATGCATTTTCTCGCCAAGAACTTCTTGTTATATTTCTATGATTGTTCTGTATGGTTCTTAGAAGTAATGTATTGTTGTGATCCTTCCATGTACCCTATACTTGGCTTGCCTTATGACGATCCGACTTAATGACTTGTTGAGCATGATAGAGCTTGAGCTTGATAAGCTAGTCTTGACTTGACATGAACCCGGTATGGTATATGACCTGTCTTGGTAATTCTTGATAGTGGCCCGTCGAGGCGCACTCCAGACAAGTACTCTTGACATAATAAGTAAACCTGACATGACATATATAATTTTGATTGCTATTGCGACGACTATTCCTGTCTTGCTAGTGTAACTTTTTCCTTGATCCCGTGGTTGATTGTGCCTGTACAAGCTACATGTCTCGTCTTACATCATTTCTAGGACATGGATTCCTGGTTACCACAGTCAGGGATTCATAACGAATCTGACTAGGTTAATGACTAGATTGATCAAGTAGTTCATATAGAGAGATTTTCTAGTTACATGCGATCCCGTTATCCTGGCTACACCTGTAGACTTGTAGTCTGCCGACGAGTAGGACACATTTCCAGCACACTGTCATGTGTTGCACTTATTGAATCATAAGCACTAAAGTACACCAGTAATCTTGATAACTCTTGTAATCCTCGCCTAGATAACCTAGATAGTATGCAGGACTTATGACTGCGGGAACATCTTATTGCATCTTGTTAGTAACTAAGCTTATGATAACCCTAGTTAGCTAACAATAGCAAGCCGTAGAAGTTGATTGGCCATGCTTGAAAGAATTATCTCATGATTAACATGGGATTATATTCCACCTTTTGTTCCTCCTACTACAAGCTATTATTTTTTGTTAACTTAATCTCTCAAGTTATTTAACTATGCTCTTTTATCAGTTCTTCTTTTATTATATGCTGATTTTAGTTCCTCAGTGGAGCCTCCCTTGTGGCACTTTCTCTTTTCGTGGTTTAACCCAGCTGGTTTTGTATGGCCAAATTTTGGAGAAGCACCCGAGGATCTACCTGCTTTTCAGCCAGATGGTGAACACTAGACGTAATCCTGGCAACGAGTGGGTTTCTTATTTTGCTCTCCCACTCTATTGTAAATTATTCTTTTGAGGTGTTTAGCCGTCGAACAAGTCTTAGCTTGTGTTGAAACTTAATTTTTGTCTGCCTAAGGGCTGTTACATGATTGGCAAATCCTATGGTTGATCATGTATGACTTAAACACTTGCTAGTTTTCACATTTTGTATGACTAGCTTCATGATCAACTATATATGTAATATTTGGGACGGCTTACTTTGTATGTCTGATGATCTAACATCTTCTAATAATTATTTGCTTGCTTGAGATTGAGACACTAGGCTTGTTCTTGACCATAAGAGACTGTTGGCTTGTAGATAACCCTCATGCATCTAGACAGCCGTGACCGTATTGTGAGGTGGGTTGCACTTTAATGTACGTAGCTGGCTGTGTCTGTCCCCCGCTCTTCAGTATTCTTGTCACGACCCGCACCTATTTTTCGGGATACGAGTGCGTGTCCAAGTCCAGCCTACGCCGCGGTATCGACGGCTGTACGCTGTCTAGCCTGCAATAAAAAAAGTGCTCATAAATACTAACTGCTCATTCACAACAACTAAATCAACTTTACAAAATATAGAACTTTTATATTTTAAGCAGAATGTAAGCTTTTATATTTATAGAAAACTACCACGCAACTAACTAGTCTTCTATGGTTTGGCCTTCGAGTCTCTATCTCCCCCTCGTATGGTCCATAGCACAAGAGTAAGCACGTCAACCTCACCTATAACTATGATCCAGTCAGGAAAGGAGCAGAGTACAACCATATTGCAATTAATGTTGTTAGTCCAAAATAAGTTAGAACAACAAAAAACCATGATGGCAAAGAGTATATAAAGAACTAGCAAAAGGTAAACTAACATGATATGAACTAGCACTAGCAAGATATGAACTAGCAGAATGAAACTAGCAAGGTATGAAATAACGAGATATGAACTGGCAAAATATAAACTAGCTAGATGTGAACTAGCAAGATGTGAACTAACAAGATAATGGACTAGATAAAGGAAAAGTAGTAACAACTATGTGTGTGTGAAATACCTTTTAATACGTGAACGGCTGGGCTAATACGGCACATCATACGATGGCTATCCACAATAATAGGGTACGGCTAACTCATACGTGGGGTGTATGACTTAGCTATCCATAATCAAAATAGTTGGGTTTTTTCACGTACTTACCTAGTATTTCCCCTCCCGACTCTGTAACAATCAACAACGGTCAGTGATACACTAAGAAGGATACAATAACTACGGTGTCACAATCGTGTCTCAACGAAATATCAAGCAATGTCTCAACGAGATATCAAACAAGAAAATAATAGAGAAAATGTTATAATGAACAAAAACATAATGCAATACTGTACTTGCCTGAATCCTTGTACAAATCGTAGTCACAAGTAGAGGATGAGGGGATTGCCAATCTAGAAGCTGTCTTCCTATAACATACATCATACCACAAACCATGCACGAAAACCACAAGTCAATTCTAAGGTTCTAGTTCTAAATTCATGGAATAGTGGCTAGTTGGGTTACTAATCTAATAATAGTTAATTCTAGAATAAATGACTTAAAAATATTATTTAACCTAATAATAATCTAAATATAATCTAAACATGTAAGTTTGGCCATCAAAAATCATGTTTCCAATTTTGGAAACCATAACACACAAATCGAGACGTGCTATTGACTATCTAGTAAAACATCATGAACTCTAGATTTTATAAGTGCACCATGGTAGATTTCAGCTCCATGAGTGCATTGGAATCAACCGTGCCGCAAAATCACGCTTTGGTCAAAAGATATCGCCGTTATGGCTAATCGTGACCAAAACGGTGATCAACCGATCAATTCTGAGTTCAACAGAATAACTAAAATACTAGATGAAAGAAATAATTTCTGGGAAAAATATATGTCGTAGAACTCTGTGTTAGCTTTCCGAAACTTCAAACGGTTCATAATTTCGATTTCTGGTTCTCCCGAAATCTCAAAAACATGTAAACCGTGTCAAGTTTCGGGCAACTAATACTCTACAAATTTTACAAAAATTAAGATTTATATTTGATGAAAATAAATTATATATTCAGGAAGTTTACCTCAAGACGAATCCGATAAAAAAAACGGCGTACGAATCCGATGTCGGGGCTCTCCGCAATCGTCTTGGAAAGTTGAGGAATCACCAAGATCAAACCACAAAGGAGGAGGCTTTGCATATATATAGAATAGAGAGAGGCGGTTACTGTAGCAGGCGCCGACGGGTGGGCCCCCCTGGGTGGATGACTGGGTTATTATTTATTTAATTCAGAAAATCATTTAAAAATTATTTTAAGTCCAAATAAATCAAAATAAATTGCAGAAAAATTCTAAAAAATTCTAGAAAATATTTCTAAGTGTCTAGAATCTAAATAAAATATTATAACACAAAATATCATTGTGTGACCTTATAGTAAATTCCCAAAGCCTATAAAATATAATTTTTATAGGTTTTAATTATATAAAAATTCCCAAAAATTCTAAAAAATCCAGAATTTTTTTAAAATATTCTAGAAAATATTTTTAGTCATTTAGAGCCCAAATAAAAATATTTGGTCCAGAAATACCCCCGTATGACCTTACAGTAAATTCTTAAAGTTCTTAAAAATAATAAAATCTTAAATATTAAATACCTAAAAATATCCAAAAATTGTAGAAAAATATAAAATAGCTAAATAATAAATATATAAGCTATCTAGAGGTCATATGACCTTAATATGGTCATAGCCCACCTACAAGCTTTGGCATGACTCCCAATGACCATAAAAATAATTATAAACAAATAAAAATTAAAAAATTAAAAATTTGGAAAGTGGGCTTACAATTCTAGTTCTAGGGCGTGACACGGTTTAAGTGGTGGCCCATGCAGGTCTTGTAAATCAAGATGTGTAAGAATTTTACTAAATAGATGTCTCAATCAGCATTCGTCCTTGATCTTTACTCGTGCTTTCTAATCTTCCTAATTCTTAACCTGATAAATACTTATATCCTTGATCTATCTTGGTCCTTCCTTATTGTTTCCCATGTCATTCTTTAGTAGCATTGTTCCTGGTCCTACCGGTCAACCGGGTAGAGCACCTCCAGTGAACCAACAACAACCTGGGGACCATGCCCAGCACTCTAGAGCGGCATCCCGAGTCATTAATTTCGGGGATCTAGAGCCACCAATTCAACCAGCCCCGCCTGCAGAGCCTGACAATAGAGTCCTGATGGGACTCATCCGGGACATGCTTGCATCACAAGATCGTCGGGGCAATGTCCTACAGCAGACAATACAAGATGCTATAGGCAGAGTTGGCAATCAAGGGAACAATACGGCTAACAGCTTCAAGCTTTCGAACCCTCCTTTTTTTGATGGCAGTGAAGATGCTATTGCTGCCGATGCTTGGTTACAGGATATAGAGGTTATTTCGGAGGCAGCTCAGATTCTAAAGGAAGATAAGGTGGCCGTTGTGCGCCTGTAGTTATTGGACTTAGCCCGCAGCTGGTCGGCAATGCTAGCAGTTGGATTGGCGATGCCTGTCTTGTGGATGGTATTCAGTGACAAGTTTCAAACGAAGTACTTTGATGCAGTAGCTCGATATGATCTGTAGACAAGGTTCAGCAATATCAAGCAGATGAAAATGACGGTCGATGGATATACGATTGAGTTTTTTAGCTTAGTCGGTTTGCTCCCACCTTGGTGGCAACCGAATTGGACCGAGCGCAGCGATTCCAGCATGGACTCCATATAGAGATTATTCTAGCTGTGGAGCAGTTTGAGCACCAAATATTTAATGCTATTTTACGAGCAGCTAGAAGGCATGAATATACCTTCCAGAGGATCATAGATCGAACTGGAGGACGTTAGAGGCCTCATGGACAGTTATTTCAATCATCAACACCAGCCTCGACATCTAGGGCTTTGACCATTGGAGCTCCTAGGAGGGCGACCACAGTTTCGTCGGTTCAGCACTCGACATTGACGTACCTTCAATAGCAGAAGCAGAAGCAATCTTCCGCAATGGACTGCTCTCATTGTGGGAAGCCTGGACACGTGGTTTCAGAGTATCATAGAGCACAGGGATTGTGCTTGGCCTATGGGACACCAGATCACATAATAGGGTCCTGCCTGCATAGAGCCAGTTCATCTTCATTAACCCTAACCAGTCCATCGGTTAGGGGTCTAGCACCAGTACAACAGCAGCAGTAGCACCAATTTTTGAGGCCATTGCTGCCTCAGGCACAAGCATTCCAGCAGTAGAGGCTGCAACAATATGCTCAGGCCCAAGCTCAGATTCAGAACAGGCCGAGAGGTCACCAGCAAAGGGGACCAGCACCAAGAGGACAGGGTCAATCTATGGCTCTGATGGTAGCAGAAGAATTTGCATCAGGTGATGTGGTGGCAGATACCATTCTTGTCAACTCTTTTTCAGCATCAGTATTATTTGATTCGGGTGCATCACATTCATTTATGTCTGTACGATTCATAACACGGATAGGATTGGAGCCTGAGTCATTATCAGTAAGGCTCAATATACTTACTGGTAACGGTCTTGTAGGAATAGATAGAGACTTTTCTCGTGTTGAATCGTAGTTAGCGGTAGAGAGTTTTCCGCTAGATTGATAGAATTTTCGATGGCCGACTATGATGCGGTCCTAGGAATGGACTGGTTGAAGGATCAGTATGCAAGAATAGACTGCCATGTTGGCAGGATTATTTTTGGTATCCTCGACGAAGAAGAGTTTTCGTTTTCCAGAGGCAAAGTAGAACCTTCTCCACCAGTCTTGCGGACGGCAGTAGTAGAAGTAGTTCAGTTTTCCAGGGTAGTAGAAGAATTTCCTGATGTATTTCCCGAAGAGCTTCTAGGTATGCCGCCAAAGAGAAAGAGATAGAGTTCACCATTGATTTGATTCCAGGGATGGTACCAGTATCAGAGAGAGTCTACAGAATGGCACTATCAGAATTGGAGATCTTGTACATGATGATTGAAGAACTCAGAACTAAGGGATTCATTAGTGCTAGCGGATCACCTTGGAGAGCCCCAATGATTCTTGCGAAAAAGATAGATGGTACATAAAGATTATGTGTTGATTATCGTACCTTAAATTTTATGACAACCAAGAACAGATATCCCCTACCAAGGATAGATGACTTATTCGATCAACTCAGTGGGGCAGCAGTATTCTCGAAGATTGACTTGCGGTTGGAGTACCATCAGATCAGAGTTAGAGAGCAAGACATCCCAAAGATGGCATTCAGATTTAGATATGGACACTGGAAGTTTCTCGTTATGCCATTCGGAGCGACTAATGTGCCAGCAGTATTCATGGATCTCACGAGTCGCATATTCATGCCTTATTTGGATCAGTTCGTGATAGTGTATATAGACGACATCTTGCTCTATAGCAAGAGTGAAACTGGGCATGAGCAGAACCTCCGAGTAGTCCTTCAGATTCTCAGAGAGCAATAGTTGTACGCAAAGTTCAACAAGTACAAATTTTGGCTTGATCGTATTTCGTACTTAGGTCACATCATTACCAGAGGTGGAGTGGAAGTGGACCCCCAGAAGATAGTAGCTATAGAGACATGGCCAGTACCTAGTACCATCGCAGAGGTTCGCAGTTTTCTAGGATTGGTAGGCTATTATCGGCAATTTGTATCAAACTTTGCTAGGATTTCAACGCCTTTGACGAAGTTGACCTGTAAGGATGTACAGTTTGCTTGGACGGCAGAGTGTCGGAGTTTATTCGAGAAGTTGAAGGAAGGATTGATGACGACACCCATTCTCATGCATCCAGATGGGACTGAAGGATTCTCAGTTTATTGTGACCCTTCAGACAGAGGATTAGGAAGCTTCTTAATACAGCATGGCAATGTAGTATCTTATGCTTTACGTCAGCTTCGTGATCATGAGAGGAATTATCTAACCCATGACTTGGAGTTAGCAACGGTGGTTTTTGCACTCAAGCTATGGAGGCATAATTTATATGGGGATCAGGTAGAAATTTTTACCGACCACAAGAGTCTTAAGTATGTTTTTACCCAGAAGGATCTTAACATACGTCAGAGAAGGTAGCTAGAGTTATTGGTAGATTATGACATCAACCTACAGTATTATCCTGGAAAGGCAAACATAGTCGCAGATGCTTGAGTATAAGAGCATGAGCTTATTTCTTAATAGCACAACCTGAATTATTAGCAGATCTTCGGAAGATGGAAATAGAGATAGTTCTTCCTACTAATGTAGCATTGATAGCTAGTATGCAAGTTCAGTCCAGCATAGTTGAGAGAATAAAGATAGCTCAATCAACAGATTCTAAATGTGAAGCAGGACAAAGAGCAGAGTTATGTATTTACGAAGATGGCTTGCTCCGACATGGAAGACATCTTTATGTATCCAGTGGTAAAATCAGGCAGGAGATCATGGCAGAAGCTTACAGTTCACAGTATTCAATTCATCCCGGTAGTACGAAGATGTATCGTGATATCCGTCAGCATTTTTGGTAGAATGACATGAATAGGGAGATAGCTCGGTTTATCTCTCGTTGTTTAGTTTGCCAACAAGTTAAGGCTGAACATCAGAGGCCAGCTGGACTTCTTCAACCTTTACCGATCCTAAAATGGAAATAAAAGCATATTATCATGGATTTTATAACTGGGTTACCTAAATCCCTAGCTGGAAGAGATGCTATTTGGGTTATAGTTGACCGACTTACCAAAGTAGCTCATTTTCTTCCTTTTAGAATTGGTCAGTCGACGGATCATCTTACAGATATGTACCTCAAGCAGATATTTAGATTGTATAGAGTGCCAGTTGACATCGTATCTGACATGGATTCGAGATTTACATCGCACTTTTGGTGGAGTCTTTAAGAGAGTTTGGGAACTCGTCTCAAGTTTAGTTCAGCTTATCATCCGCAGACAGATGGTCAGTTAGACTACACAATTCAAACTCTTAAGGATATGCTACGATCCTATACACTTGACTTCGAAGTTCGTAGGAAGATCACCTACATCTAGTAGAGTTCTATTATAATAACAGTTTTTAGACCAATATCCAGATGGCATCATTTGAGGTACTATATAGAAGGAAGTACAAATCACCTTTAGCCTGGGATGATGTAGACGAGAGACAGATGCTTGGTCCAGAAATGGTTACTCAGACAATCGAGGTGGTCAAACAAGTCAGAGATCATCTTCGAGTTGCACAAGATCGTCAGCACCATTGGGTCGATTCTCATTGGCGTCCTCTTAAGTTTTCTATCGGCGACCATGTATTCTTTAGGATCGTGCCTACTCATGGCATCATTCGATCCGATGTATGGGAAAAGCTTAGTCCTAGGTATATAGGACCGTTTGATATTCTTGAGCGAATAGGTGATGTGTCCTGTCGCCTCACTCTTCTGTCGTCTTTACGTGAGGTACATGATGTATTCCATGTATCCTAATTGCGATAGTATATCCCAAATCCGAGCCATATTCTTGATCATTCAGAATTGGTTGCTGGTACCAACCTTTCGTATGAGGAAAGGCCCGTATCCATATTGGACCGAAGGAAGAAGGTACTCAAGAATAAGACTATTAGTTTAGTCCGTGTTGCTTGGGGTCATCACTCTTTGGGTAAGTCAACTTGGTAACGTGAGGATGATATCCGATCACGATATCCACACCTGTTTGACTCATAAGGTGTGATGTCTTCCTTACGCCTTATGCCTTTACTTCCTTGCTTGCATGAATGATTTCTTGATTGATTACTAGTCATAGATTACCTGTAATTAGTATAGCTTGCCCCGACACCTCTAGCCACTTGATTAAATTTTGAGAATAGAATTCTTTTAAGGTGGAAAGAGTTGTCACTCCCATTTTTTGTTATACGTATTTCCAGTATACGTATATAAATTTATGACTTTTGTCAGGTGACCCATATTTTGACTTGTCTTGCTTAGCCTAGTCTTAGTTTAATCTTGACTTAGTTTATTTTGATTTGGTTGGTTCAACTTGGCTTGGCTTGGTTTGGTTTGAGATAGAGATATTTGGTATTTTTATCAAACTTCCCTCTCTCTCTCCTCCATTACTTTTTCATTTACTTCTTCATCTTCTTCATTTACTCCTCCCATCTACCAAAGAAGTCCTAGGCAAGTGCAACTTACTTCATGATGGATCTTAAGTTTTAATGTTCTATTCTTTTTTTTGCAAGATTCTAAGTCACTTTAGAACTCGGCATTTTTTGTTTTGTTGGGTACATTTTTGTAGATCTAAGTTTGGATCTTTTTTCATTTTTCTTGATTTTGATCTACTAAAACTTGGTATTTTCAAAAACTAATTGCTTCATATTGTAGGAAATCTCGTTCTACCCAAATTTGACCTTTGAAAAGTTAGATTTCGACTTATTTTAAGGAAGTTATTGACTTTTGAAGTTCATGGGTTCAGCCAAACATTTTTATGCTGCTGGGGAAGATGAACAGTGTGCGTGTGCACTTTTTAGCGCCGCACCATCTCGATTGCGTGCGTTCTGGCATATCTTGGCTTCTAACGCAACTTGGCTTCTGGCGCAACATGGCTTCTAGCGCAACCTGGCTCCTAGCCTGGCGCAACCTAGCCTGGCACTACTTGACCCCTGGCACTACTTGATCCCTGGTACCATTTGCCATCGAGCGCCTTTGACCGATGTGCCTTTTTTGGCTAAGAACTTCTTGTTATATTTTTATGATTGTTCTGCATGGTTTTTAGAAGTAATATAATGTTGTGATCCTTGCATGTAACCTGTACTTGACTTGCCTTATGATGACCCGACTTAATGACTTGTTTAGCATGATAGAGCTTGAGCTTGATTAGATTTGACTGGACTTGACTTGACATGAACTCAGTATGATATATGACCTATCTTGGTAATTCTTGATAGTGGCCCGTCGAGGTGCACTCTAGACAAGTACTTTTGACATGACAAGTAAACCTGACATGACATATATAATTTTGATTGTTGTTGCGATGACTATTCCTGTCTTGCTAGTGTAACTCTTGCCTTGATCCCGTGGTTGATTGTGCCTGTACAAGCTACATGTCTCGTCTTATACCATGTCTAGGCCATGGATTCCTAGTTACCATGGTCAGGGATTCATAAAGAATCTGACTAGGTTAATGATTAGATTGATCAAGTAGTTCATATAGAGAGATTTTCTAGTTACAGGCGATCCCGTTATCCCGGTTACACGTGTGGACTTGAAGTCTGCCGACGAGTAGGGCACATTTCCAACACACTGTCATATGTTGCACTTCTTGAATTATATGTACTAAAGTACACCAGTAATCTTGATAACTCTTGTAACTATTGTAACACTCGCTTGGATAACCTGGATAGTCTGCAGGGCTTGTGACTACGGGAACATCTCATTGCATCTTATTAGTTACTAAGTTTGTGATAACCTTAGTTAGCTATCAATAGCAAGTCGTAGAACTTGATTGGCCGTTCTTGAATGAATTGTCACATGAATAACCTGGGAATTATATTCCACCTCTTGTTCCTCCTACTACAAGCTAATGTTTTATGTTAACTCAGTCTCTCATGTTATTTAACTATGCACTTTTTTTCTTTTATTATATGCTTATTTTAGTCCCTAAGTGGAGCCTTCCTTGTGATACTTGCTCTTTCTGGGGTCTGACCCAGCTGGTTTTGTATGGCCAGATTTCGGAGAAGCACCCGAGGATCTACCTGCTTTCCAGCCAGATGGTGAACACCAGACGTAATCTTAACAACGAGTGGGTTTCTTATTTTCCTCTCCCACTCTATTGTAAATTATTCTTTTGAGGCATTTAGTCGCCGAGCAAGTGTTAGCTCGTGTTGAAACTTAATTTCTGTCTATCTAAGGGCTGTTACATGATTGACAAATCCTAGGGTTGATCATGTATGACTTAAACTCTTGCTAGTCTTCGCATTTTGTTTGACTAGATTCATGATCATCTAAATATGTAACGTTTGGAATGCCTTACTTTGTATGTTTGATATTCTAACATCTTGTAACAATTATTTGCTTGCTTGAAATTAAGACACTAGGCTTGTTCTTGACCATAAGAGACTGTTGGCTTGTAGATAATCCTCATGCATCTAGACAGCCGTGACCGTATTGCGAGGTAGGTTGCACTTTAATGTATGTATCTGGTTGTGTCTGTCCTCCGGTCTCCAGTATTCTGGTTCGGGGGCGTGACACGGTTTAAGTGGTGGCCCACAGGTCTTGTAATCAAGATGTGTAAGGGTTTTACTAAATTGATGTCTCAATCAGCATTCGCCCTTGATCTCTACTCGTCCTTTCTAATCTTCTTAATTCTTGACCCGATAAATGCTTATATCCTTGATCTCTCTTGGTCCTTCCTTATTGTTTCCTATGTCATTCTTCAGTGGCATTGTTCCTGGTCCAACCGATCAGCCGGATGGAGCACCTCCAGTGAACCAGCAGCAACCTAGGGACCAAGCCCAGCACTCTGGAGCAGCATCCCGAGTCATGTATTCCAGGGATCTAGAGCTACCAGTTCAACCAGCCCCGCCTGCAGAGCCTGACAATAGAGTCCTGATGGGACTCATCTGGGACTTGCTTGCATCACAAGACCATCGGGGCGATGCCCTGCAGCAGACAGTACAAGATGCTATGGGCAGAGTTGGCTATCAAGGAAAAAATGTGACTAACAGCTTCAAGTGCCTGAACCCTCCTTTCTTTGACGGCAGTGAAGATGCTATTGCTGCAGATGCTTGGCTACAGGATATAGAGGTTATTCTGGAGGCAGCTTAAATTCCAGAGGAAGAAAAGGTGGCCATTGTGTGCCTACAGTTATTGGACTTAGTCCGCAGCTGGTGGGCGATGCTAGCAGTTGGATTGGCGACGCCTGTCTTATGGGCAGTATTCAGTGACAAGTTTTAAACGAAGTACTTTGATGTAGTAGCTCGATATGATCTGCAGACAAGGTTTAGCAATCTCAAGCAGATGGAAAGGACGGTCGATGGATATGCAGCCGAGTTTTCTAGGCTTAGTCGGTTTGCTTCCACCTTGGTGGTGACCGAATTGGACCGAGCGCAACAATTCCAGCAGGGACTCCACCTAGAGATTATTCTAGCTGTGGAGCAGTTTGAGCACCAAATGTTTGATACTGTTTTGCGAGCAGCTAGGAGGCATGAATATACCTCCCAGAGGATCATAGATCGAACTGTAGGATGTTAGAGGCCTCATAGACAGTTATTTCAATCATCAACACCAGCCCCGACATCTAGGGCTTTGACCATTGGAGCTCCTAGGAGGGCGACTACAGTTTTGTCGGTTCAGCACTCGACATCGATGTACCCTCAATATCAGAAGCAGAAGCAATCTTCCGCAATGGACTGCTCTCATTGTGGGAAGCCTGGACATGTGGTTTCAGAGTGTCGTAGTGCACAGGGATTATGCTTGGCCTGTGGGGCAGCGGATCACATGATAGTGTCCTGCCCGCATAGAGCCAGTTCATCTTCATCAACCCTAACCATTCCATCGGTTTAGGGGTCCAGCACCAGTACAACAGCAGCAGCAGTACTAGTTTTCAAGGCCATTGCTGTCTCAGGCACAAGCATTCCAGCAACAGAGGCTGCAATAATATGCCCAGGCTGAGAGGTCTCCAACAAAGGGGATCAACACCAAGAGGATATGGTCAAGCTATAGCTCTGATGGTAGCAGAAGAATTGGCATCAGGTGAGGTGGTGGCATGTACCATTCTCGTTAACACTTTTTTAGCATCAGTATTATTTGATTCGGGTGCATCACATTCATTTATGTCTGTACGATTCGCAACACGGATAGGACAGGAGCCCAAGTCATTATCAGTATGGCTCAATATACTTACTGGTAACGGTCTTATAAGAGTAGATATAATCTTTTTCTCGTGTCGAATCGTAGTTAGCGGTAGAGAGTTTTCTGCTAGATTGACTGAATTCGCGATGGCCGACTATGATGTGGTCCTAGGAATGGATTGGCTGAAGGATCAGTATGCAAGAATAGACTGCCATGTTGGCAGGATTATTTTTGGTATCCCCGACGAAGAAGAGTTTTCGTTTTCCAGAGGCAAAGTAGAACCTTCTCCACCAGTCTTGCAGATGTCACTAGCAGAAGTAGTTCGGTTTCCCAGGGTAGTAGAAGAATTTTCTGACGTATTTCCCCAAGAGCTTCCAGGCATGCCGCCAGAGAGAGATATAGAGTTCACCATTGATGTGATTCCAGGGTTGGCACCAGTATCAAAGAGAGTCTACAGAATGGCACTATCAGAATTAGAGATCCTGTATAAGATGATTGAAGATCTCAGAACCAAGGGATTCATTCGTGCTAGCGGATCACCTTGGGGAGCCCCGACAATTTTTATAAAAAAGAAAGATGGTACATCAAGATTATATGTTAATTATCGTAGCTTGAATTCTGTAACAATCAAGAACAGATATCCCATACTAAGGATAGATGACTTATTCGATCAACTCAGTGGGACAGCAGTATTCTCGAAGATTGACTTGCAGTCGGGGTACCATCAGATCAGAGTCAGAGAGCAAGACATCCCGAAGATGGTATTCAGATATAGATATAGACATTGGAAGTTTCTCGTTATGACATTCAACACGACCAATGCGCCAGCAGTATTCATAGATCTCATGAATCGTATATTCATGCCTTATTTGGATCAGTTCATGATAGTGTTTATAGACGACATCTTAGTCTATAGCAAGAGTGAAGCAGAGCATGAGCAGCTTCTTCGAGTAGTCCTTCAGATTCTCAGAGAGCACCAGTTGTACGTAAAGTTCAGCAAGTACAAATTTTGGCTTGATCGTATTTCGTACTTAGGTCACATTATCACCACATATAGAGTGGAAGTGGACTCCCAGAAGATAGTAATTATAGAGACATGGCCAATACCTAGTACCGTCGTAGAGGTTCACAATTTTCTATGATTGGCAGGCTATTACCGGTAATTTGTATCAAACTTTGCTTGGATTTCAGCGCCATTGACGCAGTTGACCCGAAAGGATGTGCAGTTTGCTTGGATAGCAGAGTGTCAGAGTTCATTCGAGAAGTTGAAGCATTGATGACGACATCCATTTTCATTCTTCCAGATGGGACTGGAGGATTCTCAGTTTATTATGACGCTTTAGGCAGAGGATTGGGATGCGTCTTAATACAGCATGGCAAGGTACTAGCTTATGCATCACGTCAGCTTCGTGATCATGAGAGAAATTATCCAATCCATGACTTGGAGTTAGCAGCGATGGTTTTCGTACTCAAGCTGTGGAGGCATTATTTGTATGGGGATCGGGTAGAGATTTTTACCGACCACAAGAGTCTTAAGTATGTGTTTACCCAGAAAGATCTCAATATGCGTCAGAGAAGGTGGCTAGTTTTATTGGTAGATTATGACATCAACCTACAGTATCATCCTGGGGAGGCCAACGTAGTTGCAAATGCATTGAGTAGAAGAGCAGGAGCTTATTTCTTAATAGCACAACCCAAGTTATTAGCAGATCTTCGGAAGATGGGGATAGAGATAGTTCTCCCTACTAATGTAGTAATGATGACCAGTATGCAAGTTCAGTCCAACATAGTTGAGAGAATTAAGATAGCTCAATCAACGGATTCTAAGCTTCAGCGGCTTAGGGCAGAATGTGAAGCAGGATGAATAGCAGAGTTTTGTATATTCAAAGATGGTATGCTTCGACATGGAAGGCGTCTTTGTATACCCAGTGGTGACATCAGGCAGGATATCATGGCTGAAGCTCACAGTTCATAATATTCAATTCATCCCGGTGGCATGAAGATGTACGTGATATCCATCAGCATTTCTGGTGGAATGTCATTAATAGGAAGATAGCTCGGTTTGTCTCTCGTTATTTATTTTGCCAAAAAGTTAAGACTGAACATCAGAGGCCAGCTGGACTTCTTCAACCTTTACCGAGCTCAGAATAGAAATGAGAGCATATTACCATGGATTTTGTAACTGGGTTACCTAAATCCCCACCAGAAAAAGAAGCTATTTGGGTTATAATTGACCGACTTATCAAAGTAGCTCATTTTCTTCCTTTTAGAATTGGTCAATCGACGGATCAGCTTGCAGATATGTATATTAGGCAGATAGTCAAATTGCATGGAGTGCCAGTCAGTATCGTGTCCGACAGGAATTTGAGATTTACATCGCACTTTGGCAGAGACTTTAAGAGAGTTTGGAACTCGCCTCAAGTTTAGTTCAGCTTATCATCTGCAGACAAATGGTTAGTCGAAGCGCACAATTCAAACTCTCGAGGATATACTACGATCTTGTACACTTGACTTCAGTGGTTCGTGGTAAGATCACCTACATCTAGTAGAGTTCTCCTATAATAACAGTTTTTAGACTAGTATCTAGATGGCACTATTTGAGGTATTGTATGGCGGGATGTGCAGATCACCTTTAGCCTGGGATGATGTAGATGAGAGACAGATGCTTGGTCCTGAAATGGTTGCTCAGACTATCGAGGTATCAAACAAGTCAGAGATCATCTTCGAGTTGCACAAGATCGTTAGCGCCATTGGGCCAATTCTCATCGACGTCCTCTTGAGTTTTCTATCGACGACCATGTATTCAGGATATCGCCTACCCGTGGCGTCACTCGATTCGATGTACGAAAAAAGCTTAGTCCTAGGTATATAGGGCCGTTTGATATTCTCGAACGAGTAGGTGATGTGTTCTATCATCTCGCTCTTCCGTCGTCGTTATATGAGGTACATGATGTATTCCACGTATCCCAGTTGTGACGGTATATCCCGAATTTGAGCCATATCCTTGATCATTCAAAATTGGTTGTTGATACCAACCTTTCGTATGAGGAAAGACTCGTATCCATATTGGATCGAAGGGAGAAGGTACTCAAGAACAAGACTATTAGTTTAGTCCGTGTTGTTTGGGGTCATCTCTCTTTGGGTGAGTTAACTTGGGAATGTGAGGATGATATCCGATCGCGATATCCACACCTGTTTGACTCATAAGGTATGATGTCTTCCTTATGCCTTTATTTTCTTATTTACATGAATGATTTCTTGATTGACTGCTAGTCATAGATTAGCTGTAATTAGTATAGCTTGCCCCGACACCTCTAGCCACTTGATTAAATTCCAAGGACGAAATTCTTTTAAGGTGGGTAGAGTTGTCACTCCCATTTTTCGTTATACATATTTCCAGTATAGGTGTACGGATTTCTGACTTTTGTCAGATGACCCATATTTTGACTTGTCTTGCTTAGCCTAGTCATAGTTTAATCTTGACTTGGTTTATTTTGATTTGGTTGGTTCAACTTGGCTTGGTTTGGTTTGGTTTGAGATGGAGAGGTTTTGTATTATATCAAACTTCCCTCTCACTATCTCCTCTATTACTTTTTCATTTACTTCTTCATCTTCTAAATTTACTCCTCCCACCTACCAAAGAAGCCCTAGGCAAGTACAACTTACTTCATGATGGATCTTAAGTTTTAATGTTCTATTCTCTTCTTTGCAAGATTCTATGTCTCTTTAGAACTTGGCATTTTTGGTTTTGTTGGGTACATTTTTGTAGATCTAAGTTTGAATCTTTTCTCGTTTTTTCGATTTTGATCCGCTAAAACTTGGTATTTTTGAGAACTAATTGCTTCATATTATAGAAAATCTCGTTCTACCCAATTTTGACCTTCGAAAAGTTAGATTTTGACTTGTTTTGAGGAAGCTATGGACTTTTGAAGTTCATGGGTTCAACCAAGCATTTTTATGCTGGTTGGGGAAGATGAACAGTGTGCGTGCACACTTTTTAGCGCCATACCATCTCGGTTGGACGCGTTCTGGTGCAGCCTGGCTTCTGGCATAGCCTGGCTTCTGGCGCAGCCTGGCTTCTGGCACAGCCTGGCTTTTGGCGCAGCCTGGCTTCTAGCCTGGCACCACTTGACCCCTGGCACCACTTGACCCATGGCACCATTTGCCACCTAGCGTCTTTGACCCATGTGCCTTTTCTCGCCAAGAACTTCTTGTTATATTTCCATGATTGTTCTGTGTGGTTCTTAGAAGTAATATAATATTATGATCCTTGCATGTACCCTGTACTTGACTTGCCTTGTGAAGACCCAACTTAATGACTTGTTGAGCATGATAGAGCTTGAGCTCGATAAGATTTGACTGGACTTGACTTGACACGAACTCGGTATGGTATATGACTTGCCTTGGTAATTCTTGATAGTAGCCCGTCGAGGCGCACTCCAGACAAGTACTCTTGACATGACAAGTAAACTAACATGATATGTATAGTCTTGAATGCTGTTGCGACGACTATTCTTGTCTTGCTAGTGAAACTCTTGCCTTGATCCCGTGGTTGATTTTGCCTGTACAAGCTATATGTCTTGTCATGCATCATGTCTAGGACATAGATTCCTAGTTACCACGGTCAAGAATTCATAACGAATCTGACTAGGTTAATGACTAGATAGATTAAGTAGTTCATATAGAGAGATTTTCCAGTTACGGACGATCCCGTTATCTCGATCACACTTGTGAAGTTATAGCCTGCCGACGAGTAGGGCGCATTACCAGCACACTGTCATGTGTTGCACTTCTTGAATCATAAGCACTAAAGTACACTAGTAATCTTGATAACTCTTGTAACTCTTGTAACCCTCACTTGGATAATCTGGATAGTCTGCAGGGTTTGTGACTGCGGGAACATCTCAGTGCATCTTGTTAGTAACTAAGATTGTAATAACCCTAGTTAGCTAACAATAGGAAGCCGTAGGACTTAATTGGTCGTGCTTGAATGAATTGTCTCATGATTAACATAGGAATTATATTCCACCTCTTGTTCCTCCTACTGCAAGCTAATATTTTATGTTAACTCAGTCTCTCATGTTATGTAACTATGCTCTTTTATCAGTTCTTCTTTTATTATGTGCTGGTTTTAGTTCCTAATTTGAGCCTCCCTTGTAGAACTTGCTCTTTCTAGGGTCTGACCCAGTTGGTTTTGTATGGCCAAATTTCAGAGAAACACCCGAGGATCTACCTGCTTTCCAGCCAGATGGTGAACACCAGACGTAATCTTGGCAACGAGTGGGTTTTTTATTTTGTACTCCCACTCTATTTTAAATTATTCTTTTGAGGCATTTAGCCGCCGAGCAAGTATTAGCTCGTCTTGAAACTTAATTTCTGTCTGCCTAAGGGCTGTTACATGATTGACAAATCCTAGGGTTGATCATGTATGACTTAAACTCTTGCTAGTCTTCGCATTTCGCATTTTGTATGGCTAGCTTCATGATCATATAAATATGTAATTTTTGGGATGCCTTACTTTGTATGTCTGATGATCTAACATCTTGTAACAAATATTTGCTTGCTTGCGATTGAGACACTAGGCTTGTTCTTGACCATAAGAGACTGTTGGCTTATAGATAACCCTCATGCATTTAGACAGCCGTGATCGTATTTCGCGATGGGTTGCACTTTAATGTATGTAGCTGGCTGTGTCTATCCCCTGCTCTCCAGTATTCTGGTTCTGGAGCATGACAATATAATAAGAAGCCCATAAACATAATTTAGGATTAGGAAAGTAGTGCAACAATAGCTCTTTAGTGGACCGAGCTATTGTTAACGGGCCTAGGTTGTGTGTTTGTGTCGAACAAGGGATACCCAAATTTGCTAGGAGACCTAATCCTAATTTTTTCTCATGGTCCATGTAGTAGCCTATACATATTCTCTATTCTTTGGTCGTCAATATGCATCAGAAAAAGAAGCATTATTTAAATTTGTTTTTACGTAAAAAGAGAAAGAGAGTTCAAGCAAGGAGAAGAAAAGGTTGGAAGATTGTCGCCCACACGATATCCAACCCGAGAAAGGAATACGACAGAAGATCTTGAGGTCGTCGACTGACCGAGGTTGCTGGAAATTGTCATCTACTTCTTATCACTTCAGATATAATTCTTGAATCCTTGTTTTCACTATTGAAGAGTTAGATCACGCCTTAAGCATGTTCATATTTTATTGATAAATATGCACACCAATTCGTGGTCCTGGGGATCCTCAGTTCCATCATCATAATAGGTGAGTAGGCAAGAATTTGCTTTCTGTTTTATTTTCGATTAATAATGAGCCCATAGAGAATTGAATGTATACTTTGTTGCTAAGAATAGAGTTCTAATCACTAAAAAGATACGCACATGAAACTATATGCCCTTAATAAGAGAAATTATATGCTTTTTCAATGGACCATGAATATAAATGAAAGAACTATTATTATATTTGTCAAAGAAAGATAGAATGCTTGCTTATACTCTGAATCGATATCGTATGCTTCCAAAAGAGAAGACATGCATGCTAGATTTGTAAATTGCTGATTGAATTAAAAGGTCTGATATTCTCTTGCATAGAAAGAATGATTGCTTGTTCCTCAATCATATGCTATAAGGATAGAAGTGTATAAAAAATATTATACTCTTTGCAGGGAAATGTTATGAAAGATTGAAATGAAGAACAAAACTTAGTCGTAAGAATGAAAGAGAGAGAGAATAGAGCTAACTTTATAGTTTAAAAGAAAGAAATATTTATTGGACACTCCTGCATCATTTTGTCTTATTTGATTGAAGTTGCATATCATACCTTGGTCTTGGATAACTTGTGCACAAGGTTTAGTCTTCCAATCAATTTGTGGGATGAATCATATTAGCCTAGGAGAGAATAGGACACCCTGAGGCTTGTACATTTTCACGATCTAGGTGGTGTCATGTCTATTAGAGAGATAAGCTTATATGTCCCAATTTCTAATTATGGAAAGTAATCCATGGACCATCATATAGTTAGGTCACATGCTAGGGTTAACCTAACAATTTGATAGGAGATGGACAAAAAACTTTATACATATAGGGTCCGGATCCAGAGCCCCGCGGGAGCCCCATTGCCTCGATCATCGGATCGAACGGGCGTGCATGCCCCCCCGATCCGTTGGTGCAGGGGGAGGGGCCGATCCGTTGGTGCAGGGGGAGGGGCTTTGGCTATATATATATATATATATATATATATATATATATATATATATATATATATATATATATATATATACTAGCATATGTGCACGTGCTTTGCACGTATTTTAACATTTCTTAATTAGTTTAGGAAGACCAAAGGATAGTCTTCCTAATTACTAAGTTGTCCTTATTAAAATTAATGAACTATTTTTAATTAGTATAAGTATGTAAGGGTATTTTCGGAATTCAAAAGTTTCACCATCTAAGTTTTCCTATATATATATATATATATATATATATATATATATATATATATATATATATATATATATAGGAGCGGATCGGGAGCCCCGCCGAAGCCCCCGCGATCCTTAGCCGTTGGATCGCGCGGGTGGGGGCGGGCCCCACGCGGGCCCCGCGCGATCCGATGGTGCAAGGGGGGGCGGGGCTTCGGCGGGGCTCCGCGGGCGGGTATCCCGATCCGTTTCCTATATAAAATATATATATATATATATATATATATATATATATATAAAATATATATATATATATATATATATATATATATATATATATATATATATATTCAATCGCTCGTGGCCTCCGGTTGATCTAACTCGAAAAGCTTTCGCTCAGTTCGGCTTCCGCAGACCGGTTCAAGACGATGTGTTGGATGGGCGCCATATTTTGATTCGGCCTGAGCTCGAGGCTGACTTCCTTCGGCTTCGTGCGAGGGACATTTGGTTCATAGCTCAATCTCAGATGAAGCTATTCAAATAGACTCCTAATTTCTTCCCTAGAAAGGAGAGAGCTCTCTCGCCGATTTGGGTGGTTTTGTATGAGCTTCCCCTGCATTTTTTTGCCAAGATAGCTCTTTTCAGCATCGCTCGCAGCTTCGGGGCTCCTCCTATGCTGGACAAGTCGACTAGCAATCGTTCTAGACATAGTCTTGCCAGGATCTTTGTGGAGATGAATGTTAGTCGGCCTCTCCCGGACAGGGTCTGTATTGAGCTCGCTGGTGGTAGGAGCCTATGGCAACCAATCATCTTTAAATCGAGTCCTCTTTACTATGCGGCTTGCTTTCATCAGGGTCATCTAGAGGCCAACTGTAAGTTGGCTCTTAACAAGTCAGCTAGGCCTGAGGGTGTGGAAGAAGGATGACCACTTCGGCTTTGGGCAGAGTGGAGCAGATCGTCCCTGTCGCTCTGATGAGGGTAGGAATTTCATCCACAGAAGCTGGAGAATGGTCGAAAGCTAGAGTAGGTGAGCCGAGCACCCAGGTTCAGCACTCGGGTGCCGTTAGGGCATCTGTTTGTTTGGAAGGGAAACTTAGCGAGTCCTTGTTGGTTCCTAATTGTGGAGGGCCAGTGGCAGGCAACAGCTAGTTGGTCATAGGGAGAGTCTCTGTGAATTCTTTGAGGGAGGATGCCACCATCAAGGACACACTAGCTGGGAAGGGGAGCGGGACTGTTAGTCCGAGCATACTGCTTGGCTAGGGAGACGTACAAGGGTCTGTTCGCAAGCCCGAGGATCCAAGAGGGGATCCTACTCAGTCGTTGCATAATGTTGGGGTCGACAGCTGTGCTTTTGGATGATTTTTGGGTGCGGTTGATTCGCTCCCTAGCATTGCTGAGATTGACGCCGGCTCCAGTGATATTGGTGAAGGGACTGAGATAGGGGCGATCACAATGGAAGGACAGTCTGATAAATGGGATACTCCCAGAAGGAAGAAGAAAAATAAAAAGCAGGAAAACAACTGTGACCCTCATTTCCTGAGATCCGCAGTTAGGCTGCTACCAAACTCCCCCTATGATTAAGTGCCTAATATGGAACGTTAGAGGGATCGAGGGTCAATCCATAGTGAATCGTATCAAGGAGTTGTGTAGGGTTAACAAAGTAGTTTTGTTGGCTATCATCGAACCAAAGGTCGCCAAAGAAAAACTTCTCAGTTTTTAGACGATCCTCGGCTTCAATTCCTCCATGTCGAATGAGAAGGGCAATATTTGGGTGATGCATTTGGAAGAGTTGAATGCGACTATGCTAGACTATTGCGACCAAGCAATCACCATGTCGATCGAACATCCTAACATAAGGAAGGTAGTCAATGTCTTGATCGTGCATGGCGACAATAACAAAAAGAGTTATTTGTATTTACCCCCCCAATTGCTAATCATATTTCTAATTCCCCCCTAATTTTATTTTAATTAGTGTAACCCCCCAATCCTATGGTAAAGTGCAAACAAACCCTCTTTAGATTTTTGTTTTTGCATTTGAAGACCTTTTGTTTAAAAAAAATCCACATTTTAATTTTTGTTCAGTTTGCACCCCTATCGTTAAAAGTCGTTAAAATACGTCTAAAAATAAAATTTTACCCCTCCTCCCTCTCTCTCCAGTGGTGGGGGCTTGTCAAGCGGGGCCGACCAAAGGAGAGGGGACGGTAGCCGGCCAGTGAGGGAGGAGGGGGCGGGTCGAGCTAGGTGTGAGCATCCGGCCCCCTCGACCCGCCCCCTCCTCCCTCCGCTGGCCAGCCTCCCCAATCCCCCTCCTCCCTCCGCTGGCCGGCCATGCTCGACCTAGGAGTGAGCATTATTCGGTTTTTGACCGAAAATCGAACGGAATCGAATAAGAGAATCGGTTCGATATAAAAAAAAAATCGGTTCGGTTTTGGTTTTGAAAATACTAATTTTTTTATTCGATTTCGGTCCAAAACCGAAAACCATATATATATATATATATATATATATATATATATATATATATATATATATATATATATATATATATACGTAAACAGAAGAAGAGCATGAGAGCCCTCCGCTCCCCTCGGTGGGAGCGCCTCTGCTCCCCTCTTCGCCTTTAGCGGCCGGATGGGTGGGGTGGCCGGTCGGCCTCCTCGGCCCGACCGCCCCCCTCTGCTTTATTTTCCCCCTCGTCCCCCTCTTTCCCCCCTCTTTCCCCCTCTCCCCCAGGACGGCAGGACTCCGCCTGCCCCCCCCAGTGGGGGGTTTCCTCCGCCTGGACCTCCCATCTTTGGGGTCTCCCCCCCCCCGCCGCCGGCTTCCTTCCGCCTAGACGTCGTCGTCTCCGGAGGCGTCGGCGCCACCGGGTTAGATACGAGCCCCCGCCGCCGGCTACAGCTCCGCCATCGCAAACCCTCCCGCCCCGGAGCCCCCTCCGCCCGTCACCACTCTTGCTGCGCCCCCCTCGGCGACGTCCGGCCTTCTCTTCCTTCGTCGCATGCTGCAGGCTAACCCCTCCGCCGGTGGTAGGCCTCCCCCTTCGTTGAGGCCGAGGCCCACGCTCCCTCCACCATCCGCTCTCTGCAGGGATTGGCCGCAGCCGCCGACGTTCCGTCTCCCCCCTCAGTGTCCCTTCGCCTCCCCCTCCACCTCCCCCGTCCCCCTCCATCTCCCCCGCCCCCCTCTTGGCCGTCGGATGCGTCTCCTCCGGGCAGTTCTCCTCCGCCGGAACTCTCCCGTCCCCGTCCTCCCTCCCGTCACCCTCCCCCCCTTCGTAGCCCCCTCCGCCTCCCCTCCGTCTAAGCCACTCCGGGCCGACCTTCACCGCCGGAGCCTACCAGGGTCCGGGCTACCGTCTCCGCGCCAGTCCGGGACGTCTCTCCCGCCGGAGCCCCTGGCTCCGGGCATCGCATAGGAGGGCCCGAGGCTCCTTCGAGCCGAGCGCCTACCCCCACCTTATCGGACAGAGCACTCCCTTCGGGATGAGTGCCCACAACCCCTCCCCCATCGGGACGCGTGCCCTCGGGTACTGCTTCCGCTAATTCGGGCAGTGAGCCCACACCCTCTTCGGGCCGAGAGCCCTAGCTTTTTTTAAAAAATTTTGAAATTTGGGTAATATCGAAATTTTAAATATCGAACTTTTGAATTTTCTACTTAGCTTTTCAGTGCCCTTTTGTGCTTTTCGGCTCTGCAACTGTCTGTAATGCTCTTTTTGAGCTCCCTCTTCTATTTCAATAAAGTGTCTTCTTAGTGTTATATATATATATATATATATATATATATATATATATATATATATATATATATATATATACTACAGATATATACTAAATAAATTTAGGTATATTTAAGTACTATATATATTAAAAAAATGTGCAAATAAACCAAAAAATGAATAAACCGAATAAACCAAAAATCGAACCGATTTAATTCGGTTTGGTTTGATTCGGTTATGGGCCAATTCTGTTCGGTTTCAGTTTTGCTTATTCGATTTTTGGTTCAATTCGGTTTTCGGTTCGGTTTGAACCGAATTAATCGAATGCTCACCCCTAACTCGACCCGCCCCCTCCTCCCTCCGTGTAATGCCCAGATCTCGTATTACGTATTTGGAATACGTGTACGTATTTTGACCCGTATTGCATGTCTTCCTGCTTGATTTATTCTAGCATTTCATTGATTGGTTTATTCTTGGGTTGGTTCAGCTTGGCTTGGTTTGCTTTGGTTCATCATGAACCAAAGGTGAACCCTCCTACCTACCACCACCCTCTTTACTTATAACCCCTTTCTTTTCTCTCTCATCATTATTTCCTTCCTTCTTCATTTACTTCTCCACCATTACTTCTCCAACCACCAGGAGGGAGAGAGAGATAGAGAGCTTAGGCAAGTGCAAACTTGCTTCATGATGGATCTCATGTTTTATTGTTCCATTCTCTTCCTTACTAGATTCTAAGCCTCTTTAGAACTGGAAGTTTTCGGTTTTGATGGTTATATTTTTGTAGATCTAAGTTTTAAGTTCCTTTTTGTTTAGTTTTCTTGGTTTTGATCTCTAAAAACTTGGTATTTCCAAAACTAATGGTTCTATGTTGTAGAGAATTCAATTTCCTTCAGTTTTGGCTTTTGTTTCGCTTGATTTCGACTCCGGATGAGTAAGTTATGGCCATTACAAGTTTTTGAAACTTTCATGGCTGAACTTGCTGTTTGGGGACGATGAACCTCATGCGCCCGGGAGGCCATGCGCCGGGAAGTCCCGGCAATGCATCCCTTAACTCCGAGCGTGTCATGCATATAGGTTTCCTACGCGCATGTACTGAAGACGCAACGTGAGTTTCTTATGCGCCGATTCGTGCAGGAATCTTATGCGCCGATTCGTGCATGAATCTCATGCGCCGATTCGTACAGGAATCTCATGCGCCGATTCGTGCAGGAATCTCATGCGCCGATTCGTGCAGGAATTCCATGCGCCGATTCATGCAGGAATCCCATGCGCCGATTCGTGCAGGAATCTCATGCGTCGATTCGTACAGGAATCTCATGCGCCGATTCATGCAGGAATCTCATGCACCGATTGTGCAGGAATCTCATGCGCCGGAATTGCTCTATTTTACTGTTTTTGCCTGTTTAAGTTGTTTTGTAGCTAGAATCTTGAAAAACTCAAAACATGAAAGTTGTAGATCTTTTCCTTGGCTTCAAGAACATGTTACTAGTTATTTTATGCAAGTTTCTCTCATTCATGATAATGTAAGGATAGAACACGATAGTGGCCTGTTAAGGCGCACTCTTGACAAGTACCAAGTGGACATGATAATGCATGATAGTGGCCCGCCGTGGCGCACTCCTGACAAGAAAACCAGACATGATATACCCTGATATGCTGTTGCGATGGCTAACATGACATGACATGACTTGACAAGATTGAATAACTTGGACACCGTGGACGATTGTGCTTGTACAAATGAACCCGTCTTGTCTTTCATCATGTCTAGGACAGGGATCCCTGAGTACCACGGTCAGGGGTACCCACTAAAATCAACTAAGGTTAACAACTAGAATAACACTGTAGTCATGAAGGGATTTCCCAGCTACAGGCAATCTCGTTACCTGGGCGTGCTTAGGATCTGTAGCCTGCCGTCGAGTAGGGCACATTTTTAGCACACTGTCATGTGTTGTACCCTCTAAGTCACTTAAGGGTATATGCGTTTCCTAGACGATGTACCCATATGAACTCAACCCCTAGTATTAACCTGGGTAACCTGGATGGTCTGCAGGACTTGTGGCTGTGGAATAATCTCATTGCATCTTGCTAGTAACTAGGCCTGTGATAACCCTAGTTAGTTAAAGTATCAAGCCGTACTTATTGCTTGGCCGTGAATGATTGAATGGAGTCTAACCCTGTCTATTCTTGCCTCGATCCTGTACAAGATTGTTACATGACATGATTACTTGTGCTTGCTTTTTAATAATAAAGATCAGGGGACCAGTTCTGTTCAGGCGAAGGGTTACAACCCCGGTCCTTGTTTGGTTTACGGGTTGTAACCTGGCTCCCGGAGCAGTTCTGTGTTCTCTCTTCGTTTATTGTCTTGTTGTACCCCATGGCATGCTCGACATGCTTTACCTTACTTCGAGATCGTGATTATTTACACTGGCCTTATTGATAAATGGTGGGGATACCAAGTTCCGTTCAGATGAAGAGTTACAATCCCGGTCCTTGTTTGGTCTACGGGTTGTAACTTGGTTATCTGAATAGTCACATGGTTATCACATCGTATATCACCGGTTATGCTTTTCCTTAATTAATGTCTTTTATTATGTAATTATATTCTTGTGCTAATTGCTGGTTTAGTTCCTAAGTGAAGCCTCCTTTGTGGCACTTGCTCTTTCTGGGGTCTGACCCAGCTGGTTTTGTATGGCCAGATACCGGAGCAGCTCCAGAGGATCTACCGGTTTTCCTGCCAGATGGTGACCACTAGAAGGAATCCTGGCAACGAGTGGGTTATTTTTGGCTCTTCCACTTTATTGTAAAAATATTCTGTTGAGGCGTTTAGCCGAAGAGCACATGTTTAGCTCGTATTGCATTACTTGCTGTCTGCCTACGGGCTGTAACATGATTGGCAACCTAGGGTTGATCATGTATGATCAAACTCTTGCTAGTCCTCACATTTTGTAACGACTAGCTTCATGATCAGCTGAATATGTAATGTTTGGGACGCCTTACTATTGTATATTTGGTGATCTTATATCTTGTAACATTTACTTACTTGTTTGTGATTGAGACACTAGGCTTGTTCTTGACCTTAAGAGACTGTTGGCTTGTAGATAAACCCTCATATATCTAGACAGCCATGACCGTATAATGAGGTGGATTCCATTTCATTATACGTAGCTGGCTAGGTCTGCCCCCGTTCTCCAGTATTCTGGTTCTGGGGCATGACATGGTTTAAGTGGTGGCCCATGCAGGTCTTGTAAATCAAGATATGTGAGGGTTTATCGAATAGATGTCTCAATCAGTACTCGTCCTTGATCTCTGCTCGTATCCTCTTGATTCCTGAAATTCTTGTCCTGATCACATGCTTGTAATCGTTGATCTGTCCTGGTCCTTCCTTATTGTTCCCTATGTCATCTTCTTCAGCGGCATTGTTCCTGGACCTGCCGATCAGCAAGGCAAAGCACCTCCCGTGGACCAGCCGCAACCTGGAGATCAAGCCCAGCATTCAGGAGTAGCTTCCAGAGTTATGCCTACAGAGGGTCCAGAGCCACCAGTCCAGCCAGTTCAGCCTGCAGAGCCTGATGATGGCACTTTGGTGGGTCTCATAAGGACATTATTAGACCGAGCCCAGCGGTTCCAGCAGGAGCTCCATCTCGAGATTTTGTCGGCAGTGGAGCAGTTTGAGCATCAGACTTCGGATGCGGTATTGAGAGCAGCTAGGAGGAATGAGTATACCTCCCACAGGATCGTGGACAGGACCGGAGGTCGAAAGCGATCTCACGGCCAGATGACCCAGTCGACAGTACCAGCCCCGACAGCTAGAGCTTTGACCATTGGAGCTCCGAGAAGGGCGGACTCGGTAACGTCGCTTCAGCATTCAACCCCGACGCGTCCTCAGCAGCAGAAGCACTCTTCCGCGGTGGGATGTTCTCATTGCGGGAAGCCCGGCCATGTGGTAGCAGAATGTCGTAGGGCGCAGGGATTGTGCCTGGCTTGTGGAGCAGCAGATCATAAGGTTGGATCCTGTCCGAACATGGGGAGTTCATCATCAGCTTTTTCTGGTCCTTCAGTTAGAGGACCAGCACCAGTCCAACAGCAGCAGCAGTACCCTTTCCCGAGGCCATTGCCGACGCAGGCCCAGGCATTCCAGCAGCAGAGACCGCAACAGTATGCCCAAGCCCAAGCCTTGATCCAGAGCAGGCAGAGAGGTCCCTAGCAGGATGTCTTCCCTCTTCCTCATTCCCTCATTTCCTTGCTTACATACATGATTGATTGTTTGATTGATTGCTTAGTATAGCTTGTCCTTGCATCTCTAGCTACTTGATTAAATTCTGAGGACGGAATTCTTTTAAGGTGGGTAGAGTTGTAATGCCCAGATCTCGTATTACGTATTTGGAATACGTGTACGTATTTTGACCCGTATTGCATGTCTTCCTGCTTGATTTATTCTAGCATTTCATTGATTGGTTTATTCTTGGGTTGGTTCGGCTTGGCTTGGTTTACTTTGGTTCATCATGAACCAAAGGTGAACCCTCCTACCTACCACCACCCTCTTTACTTATAACCCCTTTCTTTTCTCTCTCATCATTATTTCCTTCCTTCTTCATTTACTTCTCCACCATTACTTCTCCAACCACCAGGAGGGAGAGAGAGATAGAGAGCTTAGGCAAGTGCAAACTTGCTTCATGATGGATCTCATATTTTATTGTTCCATTCTCTTCCTTACTAGATTCTAAGCCTCTTTAGAACTGGAAGTTTTCGGTTTTGATGGTTATATTTTTGTAGATCTAAGTTTTAAGTTCCTTTTTGTTTAGTTTTCTTGGTTTTGATCTCTAAAAACTTGGTATTTCCAAAAACTAATGGTTTTATATTATAGAGAATTCAATTTTTTTTCAGTTTTGGCTTTTGTTTCGCTTGATTTCGACTCCGGATGAGTAAGTTATGGCCATTACAAGTTTTCGGAACTTTCATGGCTGAACTTGCTGTTTGGGGACGATGAACCTCATGCGCCCAGGAGGCCATGCGCCGGGAGGCCATGCGCCGTGAAGTCCCGGCAACGCATCCCTTAACTCCGAGCGTGTCATGCGCATAGGTTTCCTACGCGCATGTACTGAAGACGCAACATGAGTTTCTCATGCGCCGATTCGTGCAGGAATCTCATGCGTCGATTCGTGCATGAATCTCATGCGCCGATTCGTGCAGGAATCTCATGCGCCGATTCGTGCAGGAATCTCATGCGCCAATTCGTGCAGGAATCCCATACGCCGATTCATGCAGGAATCCTATGCGCCGATTCGTGCAGGAATCTCATGCGCCGATTCATGCAGGAATCTCATGCGCCGATTGTGCAGGAATCTCATGCGCCGAAATTGCTCTATTTCACTATTTTTGTCTGTTTAAGTTGTTTTGTAGCTAGAATCTTGAAAAACTCAAAACATGAAAGTTGTAGATCTTTTCCTTGGCTTCAAGAACATGTTACTAGTTATTTTATGCAAGTTTCTCTCATTCATGATAATGTAAGGATAGAACACGATAGTGGCCTGTTAAGGCGCACTCTTGACAAGTACCAAGTGGGCATGATAATGCATGATAGTGGCCCGTCGTGGCACACTCCTGACAAGAAAACCTGACATGATATACCCTGATATGCTGTTGCGACGGCTAACATGACATGACATGACTTGACAAGATTGAATAACTTGGACACCGTGGACGATTGTGCTTGTACAAATGAACCCGTCTTGTCTTGCATCATGTCTAGGACAGGGATCCCTGAGTACCACGGTCAGGGGTACCCACTAAAATCGACTAAGGTTAACAACTAGAATAACACAGTAGTCATGAAAAAATTTCCCAGCTACAGGCAATCCCGTTACCTGGGCGCGCTTGGGATCTGTAGCCTGCCGTCGAGTAAGGCACATTTCCAGCACACTGTCATGTGTTGTACCCTCTAAGTCACTTAAGGGTATATGCGTTTCCTAGACAATGTACTCACATGAACTCAACCCCTAGTATTAACCTGGGTAACCTGGATGGTCTGCAGGGCTTGTGGCTGTGGAATAATCTCATTGCATCTTGCTAGTAACTAGGCCTGTGATAACCCTAGTTAGTTAAAGTATCAAGCCGTACTTATTGCTTGGCCGTGAATGATTGAATGGTGTCTAACCCTGTCTATTCTTGCCTCGATCCTGTACAAGATTGTTACATGACATGATTACTTGTGCTTGCTTTTTAACAATAAAGATCAGGGGACCAGTTCTGTTCAGGCGAAGGGTTACAACCCCGGTCCTTGTTTGGTTTACGGGTTGTAACCTGGCTCCCGGAGCAGTTCTGTGTTCTCTCTTCGTTTATTGTCTTGTTGTACCCTATGGCATGCTCGACATGCTTTACCTTACTTCGAGATCGTGATTATTTACACTGACCTTATTGATAAATGGTGGGGATACCAAGTTCCATTCAGATGAAGAGTTACAACCCCGGTCCTTGTTTGGTTTACGGGTTGTAACTTGGTTATCTGAATAGTCCCATGGTTATCACATCGTATATCACCGGTCATGCTTTTCCTTAATTAATGTCTTTTATTATGTAATTATATTCTTGTGCTAATTGCTGGTTTTAGTTCCTAAGTGAAGCCTCCTTTGTGGCACTTGCTCTTTCTGGGGTCTGACCCAGCTGGTTTTGTATGGCCAGATACCGGAGCAGCTCCAGAGGATCTACCGGTTTTCCTGCCAGATAGTGACCACTAGAAGGAATCCTGGCAACGAGTGGGTTATTTTTGGCTCTCCCACTTTATTGTAAAAATATTCTGTTGAGGCGTTTTGCCGACGAGCACCTGTTTAGCTCGTATTGCATTACTTGCTGTCTGCCTACGGGCTGTAACATGATTGGCAACCTAGGGTTGATCATGTATGACCAAACTCTTGCTAGTCCTCACATTTTGTAACGACTAGCTTCATGATCAGCTGAATATGTAATGTTTGGGACGCCTTACTATTGTATATTTGGTGATCTTACATCTTGTAACATTTACTTACTTGTTTGTGATTGAGACACTAGGCTTGTTCTTGACCTTAAGAGACTGTTGGCTTATAGATAAACCCTCATATATCTAGACAGCCGTGACCGTATAATGAGGTGAATTCCATTTTATTATACGTAGCTGGCTATGTCTGCCCCCGCTCTTCAGTATTCTGGTTCTGGGGCGTGATACTCCGCTGGCCGGCCACCCTCACCTCTACTCTGGTCGGCCCCGCTTGATAAGCCCCTACCACCGGAGAGAGAGGGAGGAGGGGTAAAATCTTATTTTTAGATGTATTTTAACGACTTTTAACAGCAGGGGTGCAAACTGAACAAAAATTAAAATATGGATTTTTTTTTTAAACAAAAGGTCTTCAAATGCAAAAACAAAAAATCTAAAGAGGGTTTGTTTGCACTTTACCATAGGATTGGGGGGGTTACACTAATTAAAATAAAATTAGGGGGGAATTAGAAATATGATTAGCAATTGGGGGGGTAAATACAAATAACTCTAACAAAAAAGAGCGTCAACTCCTATGGGAACACCTGCTCTCGATTCAAAATTTAGGGTCGAACTCGTGGCTTGTTGGGGGCGACTTCAACGCCATAGCTAGAACAGATGAGCAGAAAGGCGGCCTTCCACCAGAAGTTGCTTCCATCCAAGATTTCAGAAATTTCCTTTATCGGTGGGGCTCGAAGAACTTCCTTTTAGGGGCTGTTTGGTAACGGTGAAGTAGGAGGAGGAATCCCACTTCACCGGATTTTGAGCTTGGAACTCAAGTTCCGGTGTTTGGTTAGAGGGGGGAAGGAGAGGAATTCTGACACGTTGAGTTCCTGTCGGGGGAAAGGAAGGGGAGGTTTTGGGCTACTCCACATCCGGAGTTGGCAGCCGGATGTGGGTGGGAATCCCTTTTTTTTTTTGCTTTTCCTAAAAAAAAAAATCAAATTGTTGGGTTCATTTTGCTTTGGGTTTTTTTTTTGTGGAATTTTTTTGCAGCCGGATGTGATTTTTTTAATCAGCCGGATGTGGTTTTTTTTTGGAATTTTTTTTGCAAAGGATACTATATCCATAATAATAATTACTAATTGGGAAATAACTTCTCAAGATGCATGGAAATTTGAGCTTAATATTACTAAATTATTTAATTTTGTAATCTAGCAAAAACTAATTATTTAATTTTTATTAATTTAAATTAATTTAAAGCTAATTATTTCACTCTGTTAACTCTGTTAATTTACTAAACTAATTATTTTATTTATTAAAGCTAATTATTTCACTTTCCACTTTTTCCTTTCCTATCTCAACCAAACACATTCCTCTGATTTTTTCACTTTTCACTTCTCACTTCCTATCTCAACCAAACACATTTTTTTCCTATTGGGGGACAAGAAAATACATGGATTCCTATCTCATTTTCCTCTTTGAAAGTCCAAATCCATATTTTCCAACACTTACGGTTTACCAAATAGCCCCTTAAGGAAAGCCCATTTACTTGGTTTAATTCTTAGTCAAGCGATAGGCACCAATGGTCTCGACTAGATCATATCCTTGTCGAATATTCGTGGATGGAGGTGGCTAATGCATCCAGGGTCGAGCATCTCATTCGGGCAGAATTTGATTACGCTCCGATGCTTCTGACTGTCGGTTCGGATGCTCCAAAGGGCACCAAAGGTTTTCGTTTCCTGTCACTTTGGGCTAATCACCCAGATTTTCTCGGCATGGTTTCTGTGGCTTGGAAATCGGTCAATCATCCCAATAGTTTGATTAGATTGGCCAACCGCTTGAAGGCTACGAGGAGAGCTCTCTCCAAATGGAGTTTCGAAGCCTTCAAAAATATTTTCGAAGAATCCAGGAAGGCGGAACATGACTTTTTTGCAGCAGAATTTGAGGACGACGGAGATACAGTTGGTGCTGGTAGGGCCAAACTGTAGGAAGGGAAGGCCATTTTGAAGCAAAAGCTCAAGATGGAGACCGACTTCTAGCAGTAGAAAGCTATGATAAAATGGGACTTTGAAGGTAATCGGAATTCGACTTTCTTTCATGCGTGCGTCCAAAGTAAGAGAAGGAGATTATGCATCCATTGTAGTCTCAAAGAGGACAATTAGGTCATCGAGGATATAGCGAAGATCAAAGCGGAGTTCCGTTAGGAAAGATGACAGGTTCTTAGGAGTCATTCTGGAGGTCATCACTGCCGCCGACAACGAGCTCCTGACTAAGCAGCCCTCTTTAGCGGAGGTGGGAGACGTTGTCAAGACGGCTAATAAGGGGAGCTCGGCGGGGCCAGACGGGTTCGAAGGGGATTTCTATTCGCTGTGCTGGGATATCATCAAAGGGGATTTGCTTGAGGTAGTTCAGTTTTTCTTCTCCGGAGCTGAATATCCGAAGGATATCTCGAGCACCCACATCGTGCTCATCCCCAAGAAGGACAACCCCAACTCCTCAGATTTTAGACCTATTAGTCTATGCAACTACTGTAACAAGGTTATTTCTAAACTCTTCGCTAATCGTCTTGTAGTTGTTTTCCCCATAATTATATGTCCGGTGCAATGTGGGTTTGTCATGGGTAGGGAGATCAACGACAACATCCTCCTCGCTCAAGAGCTGATGACGGATTTGGGTAACAAGAAGAGTGGTGGTAACATTGCCATTAAACTGGACCTCGTCAAGGCGTATGATAAACGCAATTGGCAGTATTTGATGTGGATCATGAGGAGCTTCGGTTTAGCAATCTTTGGGTGGAACTCGTCTTCCGCTCGATTTGCAATGTCTGGTTCTCCACTATCATAAAAGGTAAAGCTACAGGGTTTTTTCAGGTCATCCAGAGGCATCACACAAGGTGACCCTCTTTCTCCGGTTTGTACATCATTGCAGCATAGGATTTGAGTCGGAATCTCCGACGAGTGGGCTCCAAGGTGCAGAATGCTTACTCTACCCACAGCGGATGTCCAACAATCATACATCTCGGTTATGCGAATGATATTTTGGTGTTTTACTCCAGGCACAAGCAGGCAGTTCGAGCTATCATGGGGGTGCTCCACGATTTTGAACGCATCATCATCGCCCCTTCTTTCCCGGTGGAGAGAAGGAGGTGTCTGATGCCGGTTACCGGGTTCGCTACGCTTCAGCCTCCTTTTCTTTATCTGGGGGTCCTGATAATATTGGGAGTTGCAAAGTGGCCATTTTTGATCCTCTAGTTCAAAAAATTGTGGACAAGCTACTTGGCTGGCAGACACAGGCTTTTGTCGATGGGGGAAGTTACTTTGATCAGACATGTTCTTGCTTCAATTCTCGTCTTCACCTTGGAGGCGAGCTTCCCGCCCAAGATGGTTCTTGCCCAGATTGAACAGATGTTCTCCCATATTCTTTAGGGATCTAAGAAAGGGGTGTCACAAAAAGTCTGGGCCAGCTAGGGTACGGTTGCACGGCCACAGGGAGAAGGCGGATTGGGTATCCATCGTCTGCTGGACATCCAAAGGGCTTTTGAAGTGAAATACTGGTGGAAGCTGATATCGACTTCGGAACTCTGGTGCATCTATTTCAAAGGTAAATATTTTCCAAGCACCCATCCCACCATTATTCAGGTTACGTCCAGGGCCACGCCGGCTTGGAGGCGGTTGCTGGCCGGTAGGGAGCATGGGGAACACTGTGTGGGAGTTCTCTTGGGTGACAGGGTGTCGGACATACACAAGGAAGACTAGACATTTCATAGGAGATTGTCGGAGTGGGAGACGAAGCCGCCGACGAGGATCCGTGATATTTTTATTAATGGCAGGTGGGATTGGGATTGGGTACTAGATGTCCTCGGGAAGCCTGGCACTAATCGGCTCCGCACTACAGGTCTTCCAACCGATAGGCCGGACACCTGTATTTGGAAGGCTACTATCTCCGGATCATTCACGCTGGCGTCGGCTTGGGATCTTGTAAGGTACCATTTTATTAAAATCGAGGTCCTTGGGAACATTTGGGGGAAAGGGATACCGATCAAATGGTCGGTTTTACTTTGGAGGATCTTCTTTGGTAAACTTCTACCGGATGACAAGCTCAGTGACAACGAATTTGCATTGTCCAAATGCCATTACTGTGATGAGGCGAAGTCAGAGTCTTTGGTCCATATTTTAAAAAAAGGGGATTTAGTGCAGGCTATTTGGGCTCATTTGAAACTTCTACGGCCAGATGGTGGAGGGAGTAGATCTATTGATCGGGGTTGTGGGGGACCAATCCATCACATGCAAAGAAAACGATGATCGGGCCGACGGTTTGTTGCTTTGGAAAAATTTGGAACAAGGCCAGATTCGATGGTAAATCCTATTCTCCCCAGAAACTCAGCCTCGAAATAGAGCGGCAGGCACAAAAGGCTGCTGGGGGTGTGACGTCTCCGGCGGCTCCACTGGCGGGTTGGACGGGTCGCCAGGAGTTAGTGCGGGGCTGACGTCCATCGGAGAGGGGCTTGGCGGCTTGCTGATCTGCAACCTGGCCGCTCGGTAGAAGGTGAGCTCGGGGACATGGGTGGGTGGCCTTACCATCAGGAACATCAACGGGGTCCTTCACTATGGAGCTTGTTGGCGGGGGGCGAATAATTCACCTCTGATGCTCTTTGGCAAAATGGCGACACAGGGAATAGGTTTATTTAAGCATGAAGGGGTCTTTTTCGTCATGCTTGCGACGGACAGTAGAGTGGTAGATTGCCTTAACGAGAAGAGGAAGAATGTCTGGGCTCTTCACCTGGCCACTTTCCAGCTGTGGGGGACGGGAGACAGAGGAAGGGCAGTGAAGTATGGTAGAGATGAGAACTGGGCGTATCTGGCCTTCGCCAGCTACAGAACGGGCATGGACCACGACATCTCCTTTGAGGGGAAGACCAGCCGACCATGTTGGTAAAGATTTTGGACCGGGAGAGACTTCACGTAAAGTTTCTTTTTTGGTTTCTTGGGTGGTATACTTTCGATTTTGTGTGTTCACCTTTTTGGCATCCTGAGTTAGGACTCTTATTTTAGTAGGATATATATTTTCTTAAAATATATATATATATATATATATATATATATATATATATATATATATATATATATGGGGGAGCGGATCGGGAGCTCCGCCGAAGCCCCCGCGATCCTTAGCCGTTGGATCGCGCGGGCCCCACGCGGACCCCGCGCGATCCGATGGTGCAGGGGGGGGGGGGGGGGTGGGGCTTCGACGGGGCTCCGCGGGCGGGGCCTTTGAAGATGTTTCACCAAAAACAAGTGGTGGCGGGAAAAGAAGCTTCACCAAAAACAGATTGCAGTAGGTGCTACTATTTGGGTGCTATGGAAAAATCGCAATAAGTGGCGATATGAAGGCTATAGGTACTCAACAGAGATGGTGATTAAGGAGATACATAGACAAATTTGTAAAGCTAGTATCAAGTGCTCTCACTATGGGTGTCAATGGTGTGGTGGTATTTCGAGCTGTCTTGTACTCTTTTGGTATTCTGGTTTTTGATTAAAATGGTGGTTTCAATATATATATATATATATATATATATATATATATATATATATATATATATATATATATATATATATATATATATATATATATATATATATATATATAATATATATATATATATACATATATATATATATATATATATATATATATATATTGAAACCACCATTTTCAATATATATATATATATATATATATATATATATATATATATATATATATATAATCATTTTAATATATATATATTATCATTTTAATATATATATATTATCATTTTAATATATATATATATATATATATATATATATATATATATATATATATATATATATATATATATATATATAAATATATATATATATATATATATATATATATATATATATATATATATATATATATATATATATATATAATCATTTTAATATATATATATTATCATTTTAATATATATATATATATTAAATGATAATATATATATATATATATATATATATATATATATATATATATATATATATATATATATATATATATATATATATATATTCCGTAGGTAAGAATCAATGTATAAGTGATATTTTTATTGTTCTATATTACTTACCATAAATTGTTAATAAGAAAGAAATTGTATTAAGGCCTCGTTTGGTCCGCGGAAAGGAATGGAAAAGAAATCAATTCCTTGGCATTTCCTTTCCTTTCGGAAATTACAATTCCTATTGATTTTTCTTTCCAATGTGTTTGGAAATGCTAAGGAATTTGGAAAGAAAAGTAATATTTCAAGGTGGAAAAGTGACTCCTTATTTGGATGGATGGAATCATTTTCTCCCTAATTTTTTTTCCATTGGGAATCACTTTTCTTTCCTCCTCAATTCTTTTGGCATCCAAACAAAGGAAAGTAATCACTATCCTTTTCCAACCCCATGATTCTACGAACCAAACGAGGCCTTAAGAAGAATGTGGCTTATATGAAATGCTACATTGATAGAAGGAGAAAGAAATAGATATTGTGACGAATAGTTTTTACTGCTTGAATGAATGAAAGAAGGATGTACGCTTTTGATTACGTTTTCAAAAATAAAGGACTATTTTGTATAAGGGAACCAGATTTAAGACTTAATTAGACTTTGGGTACTGTGTTTGTCCATATTAGACTTTGGATACTCGAATTTTTTAGTGACACATTTTAGTAACGAAATTGGACTTACTTTAGTGACGAATTTGGACTTTCAGTGACGAGATGAGACTTACAATGATGAATGTTCGTCACTGAAATGTGTCCCTAACAAAGTTGGAGTACCCAAAGTCTAAAATCAACAAGCCTACTACCCAAAGTCTAGTTATGTCATAAACCTGGTACCCTTATACAAAATAATCCAAAAATAAAAGGTAGCTTTTAATTTTGTATCGGCCTAAAATAAAAGTAGGTAAAAAGATAGAAAAATTACCATTAAAATAATGTTCACTTATATGATTACTTAGTGAGTACTTTTAGTTGAGTGTAGTTTCGGTCGCTCACCAGTGCATTGCCTAGTGTAATGACCATCACCCCAACAGGTGTTTGATATTTTTACAGGACTTTTTGAGGCGGTAGAGGACCTTTATCCTTTGCTGAAGATCAGAAGGCACATTGTGGTTTTATAAAGGAATTTAAGAATGAAGTCATTATAAGTTCCTTTCAGTTTCAGAAGTTGTAAGCCAAGTTTGGCATTTTGAGTTGACAAGAAAGAGCCCCTCTTTGTATTCTATTTTAATGTATCAATAAAGGAAATAATTTTATTGTCATATCTTTGTGGTTATTTGGTTTTTTTTTACATTATAGTTTTGTTGCTTTACTCTCGATTTTGTCTATTTTGTTATTGTGCAAGTTTGTGTCTAATACAAGCACAACATAGGCTTGTACGATATCACTCCTAGTGGGGACTTATCAGTCCTTGTGGATCATTGCTTGACATAATGGTATAAGAGTGCTAGGTTCATTTCCTTTGGCCATCCTGTGATTCATTTTAATCCGTGGATGTCTTCTTGATCGAAAATCCCTTGGCCTCAATTTTTTTTATAAGATGAAAGTTCCATACAATAAGTTTGTAAATATTTTCTTTGATTTTGGCATGTGTTTTATTGATTGTGAGTCTTACTGATTGAAAATGGTGCTAGAAAGAGGACCATCAATGCTTAAGATATTGGTAAGCTTATTCTCTAAGTTTTGAGGACAAAACCCTTTTTTAAAGTATGGGTATTATATATATTCTACTCATAGTAGTGGTATTATATTAATATCAATGTCGGTTTGTTGGCTCAAGTAAGGAAAGCTTTCAGTACGGGCTCCCTTTTTGGGACAAAAAGATGTTTCATCCTGAATGAATGAGCAAGACTTCGCTTTTCGATTCTTTGATGATTAACAGTGAACCCATATATAATTAAATGTATGTTTTGTTGCTAAAAATAGAGTCCATAATCACTAGAAAGATAAGCATGTTATACTTTAGAGGAGAACAAGAGAGAAAATATAGAAAAATAATCTTTCTTCATTTCACAAACACGCAACTAGAATGGTCCTTTTATAGGCCTACAATAGAATATCAAAGGCCATAAATTATATAAGTTATGAAACCAAGGACCGTGAGTTACATAAGTTATAGAAGACCAAAAGATATGGGACATCCATATTTACAACACTTCCCCTTGCATGTCCAATGGAATATGTCTCGTTAAAACCTTGCCAAAAAAAACTCAATGGGATAAAAACTTGGACGAAGGAAAAAGAGTCCATACTCATATAAAATGCATAAGCGTGATAAACTGCCTCATTAAAATCTTGCCAAGAAAACACATTAGGATAAAAACTTGGTCGAAGGAAAAAGAGTACAGCGTGAGAATTATTGATCATGCTCCCCAGATAATGGCAAGAGATCCTTTAGTTGACGTATACCAATATTCTGAATCATCTTTCTGAATGTTGTGGTTAGCAATGCTTTAGTGAATAAATCTGTAAAGTTATTACTCGATTGTATCTACCGAACATTGATGTCACCATTCTTTAGTAGCTCATAAGTGTAGAATTTTTTTGGTGATATATGCTTCGTTCTGTCACCTTTGATGTAGCCATTTCTGATTTATGTAATACAAGCAACATTATTTTTATACAATATCGTCAGAGTATTTTTTATTGAAGATAACCCACATGAATCTCGGATATAATGAACCATCATTCTTAACCATATGCACTCTCGACACTCTTCATGCAATGCTATAATTTTTGAGTGATTATAAAAAGTAGCTACTAATGTTTGCTTCATCGAACACCATGATACTGTAGCACCGCCACAAGTAAATACATATCTACTCAGAGATCTTCTTTTATCTGGGTCAGATAGATAACTAGCATTAGCATAACCCATAACTTGCGATTCTAAATTTTTTGAGTAAAACAAGTCCATATCGGTTGTTCCGTGAAGATAACGTAATATATGTTTAATACCATTCCAATGTCGTTTTGTTGGTGCCAAGCTATATCTTGTTAGTAAGTTTACTAACAATGCTATATCAGGTCTTATACAATTTGTAAGATACATCAAAGCTCTAATAGCACTAAGATATAGTACTTCTGGACCTAATAATTCTTTATTATCCTCTCGAGGACGGAATAGATCTTTCTTTTCATCTAACGATTGAACAACCATGGGGCTACTTAGTGGATGAGCTTTATCCATATAAAATCTTTTCAAAATATTTTCTGCATAGGTAGATTGATGGATAAAAATTCCATTTGATATATGTTCGATCTGTAGGGCGAGACAAAATTTTGTCTTTCTAAGATTTTTTTTATCTCAAATTCTTTCATCAGATAATTAGCAATTTTTGTGAGCTCTTCGGGGGTTCCTACAATATTTAAGTCATCAATATATACCACAATAATGGAGAATCCATTTTTAGATCTTTTGATAAAGCACATGGGCAAATTGGATTATTTATATATCATTCTCTAATAGGGTATTCGCTAAGACTATTATACCACATTCTTCCAGATTATTTTAATCTATATAGGGATGTTGTAATTTGATTGAGTATAATCCATTAGATCTTTTGTTATTTGCTTCAGGCAATTTGAATTCTTCTGAGATTTTCATATAAATGTCATTATCAAATGACCCATATAAATATGCGGTAATAACATCCATAAGCCGTATATTAAGTTTTTCTGTGGCTGTTAACTGATCAAGTATCATAATGTAATCGCGTCGATCACAGGGGAATATCTTTCATCATTATTGATTCCAGGTCTCTGTAAAAAACCATAGTCGTGCCTTGTATCTCATAATTTTATTTTTTTTGTTGCATTTTCTTACAAACACCCATTTGTATCCAATAGGTTTCATACGCTCAATATTTGAACCACTGGTCCAAATACTTTGCGATTTTCTAAGAATTTCAATTCAGCTTGTATCGTAACTTTCAATTTTGGCTAATCATTTCTATGTCGATATTGTTCAATAGATTTTGGTTCAGGATCCTCATTTACTATATCAAGTGTGACACCATAAGCAAAAACATTGCCTATAGTAATTTTCTTTCTATCCTAGCTTTCTCTTGTACTTATATAATTTAAAGAGTTTTTTTTTGAAATTTGTTCATCGTCATGTGTCTCTTCAGGAGCTACCTTGGACTGATCATTCAAATTTTCTATAGTGCTTTCACGTTTTGAAACTATTTTCTCTTCATGAGTAATTATTTGGATCCTTTTCTTTCGAGGGTTTTTATCTTTAGCGCCAACAGGGCGTCCACATTTCATGTATGGTTTTAGTGTGCCATTATGTTGTCCTTCAGGAATATCAACCCATGTTGGTGTATTTTTTGCAGGTATATGAGATTTCGTCACTTTCTTAATATCATTGAATGCATTTGGCAACTGATTTGCGATATTTTGCAAATGAATGATCATTTTCACTTCTACTTGTGCATGGGTTAATAAAAGATGGTATATTCTATATAATTTCATGCGGTTCTATAGGAAGTGACATTTTATCTCCCTCTAACGGTGAGAAAACTGACTCGTCAAAATGGCAATCAACAAACCTTGCCTTAAATAAATCACCCATCAGGGGCTCAATGTATTTTATTATAGATGGAGAATCGAAACCAACATAAATTCCAAGACAAATTTGTGCTTTGTTCGTTTAGGTGGAGAAATGGAAACATAAACCGCACAACCAAAAACTTTTAAGTGTGAAATATCAGACTGTTGGCCAGAAACAAGTTGTAATGGTGAATAATGAAATAAATTTGGTCAAATACGGACCAATGCAGCTGCATATAATATTGCATGTCCCTAAACATAAGTGGGTAAACTAGATCTTAAAAGTAAAGGTCTAGAAATCAATTACAATCTTTTGATAAAAGACTCCGTAAGTCCATTTTGAGTATGCACATGTGCAACTGAATATTCAACATTAATGCTAATTGACATGCAATAATCATCAAATGTATGAGATGTATATTCATCAACATTATCAAGATGAATATTCTTGATGGAATAATTAAGGAATTGAGCCCTTATTCTTATAATCTGAGCAAGAAGTTTGGCAAAATCAATCGTTCATGTTGATAGTAGACTTACATGTGACCATCTAGATGATCAAGACCATTAAGTAACAAAATGGTCTACAAGGTGGGTTAATAGGTCCACAAATATATTCTTGTATTCTCTGTAAAAATATAGGGGACTCAAGATTAACTTTTATTGGAGATGGTCTTACAATTAATTTCCCTTGTGAGCATGCAACACACACACAATCACGAGGTAAAAGAATCTTCTGGTTCTTTAGAGGATGTCCACGTGAGTTTCTAACTATTTGATGCATCATACTTGATCTAGGGTGGCCAAAATCATGCCAAAGCATAAAAACATTTGGATCATTGAACTTCTAGTTTATTGTAGTGTTAGATTATATGGCACTTATTTTGTGTAATACAATCATGATGATAAAACTGGGAGTTTTTCTTTCACATGCTTCTGGCATGAATCACTGGAAGTAATATATAGATATTCCATATTCCCTTCATTCATAGATATTCCAAATATGACACGATCATAGAAAGCATGGAAGTAACATGTTTCACATAATCATGCTTTCACTTACAAGTATCCTGGTAAGACACAAATGACTCATGTCTGTACTGAAACAAAGGATACCTACTCTAGAATTATATATACATACTGTGGTCAATACGGGCACATATCACAGTACTATAGAGTTAGAAAGTTAGTAGACATGGATAAATATACATAGATATCCAAAACTAACAATGTTAGACCCTGAAAGAAATGGGTACCCAAGGAGACATCTACTCATCTTATAGGTGGGCAAACCCTCTAATGCTAGAAGTAAATAGATCCTTGATAGGGTTGTTCGTGATGCATCTATATTTGCAACACTATCAATGAAAAAAAAGTCTCCTTCGATAATAATATGAAAGGTAATATTATAGGTAATGGTACTGTTGGTAATTTTCCTTATCTAGAAATAAAAGATGTTTGTTTTGTAACAGAATTAAAATATAACCTTCTAAGCATTAGCCATCTTGACAATGGTTATGGCATTAGTTTTGTTAAAGACAAATATTCTATATATGATATGCCCACTGGTAATCCTGTCTACGAAGGAATCAGGGAGAATAATATTTATGTTTTCTTTTTAGAAAGTACTAATAGTACAAGTAAGTATCTACTAGGATGAAAGTTTGCTATGTCATATGAGACGACTAGGACACACAAACATGGATACTATTCCAAGGCTATCAATGAAGAAATTGGTAAGAGGACTACCGAAGATATTATTCAAGAGAGACATGGTATGTGCCGATTACAAGAAAAGCAAAGCAATTAGATCCTTATTTAAATCCATCAATATTGTAAGTACTTCTAGACCCTTATAGTTGATACACATATATTTGTTTGAACCTAGTAGTATAGCCAGCCTTAGTGGTCATGGAGGAAAATTTGTAAATTTTGTAAAAAGGTGTAAAATAAATTTTTTTCATGATTACTCGTATCTGAAGTGATCATGGAGACGAATTCATAAATTCTAATTTCAAAAAGTTCTATGAAACAAATGGGTTTTCCCATGAATTTTGAACTCCCCAACAGAACGGTGTTGTAGAGAGGAAGAATAGAACTATAAGTGATATGGCTAGAGTCAGGTTTTGAATATGGTTATGATTCGACCTATATTGAAGAAGACACCTTATAAATTATGGTTTAATCACATTCCTAATACTTTTTATTTCATAATTTTTGGATGTCGCTGTTTTATCCTGAACACCAAGGATAACTTGGGTATGTTCGATTCGAAAGCAGACGAAGGGATATTCCTTGGTTAAGCTGCCAAGTGTAAGGAACACATATAAAGCACTTGAAGATACTACTACTGACAAAGACTATTTAAAGTGTCTACCAAAAAGGATAAAATTTATGGAAGATCATCTAAAGTCCCTTGTTATAGATGATGTATCAATGGGAGTTGGTACACGTTCTTCTACTAGGGATATAGCTGCTAGTGTTGCATTTATTTCTCAAGTAGAACTTAAATCAGTAGCAAATGCATTCTTAGATAAATTTTGGATTTATACCATACAAGAGGAACTAAACCAATTTGAGAGAAACCTAGTTTGAGAACTTGTTATTAAGCCTATTGTACCTATAATTGGTACCAAATGGTGTTTCGATATGAACTAAATAAAAATGGATAAGTTCTACGCAACGAAAAAATGTCTAGTGGCTCAAGGCTATAGTCAAGAAGAAGAAATTTATTATGATAAGACTTGTGCTCCTATTGCTAGACTAGAATCCATTCCCATGTGTTCGACGTAACAAAAGGTTGAATGAACTTTTTGCTTTATTGAACGTATAAGGTATCTGTGTAGAAAGAAGGAAGTCCTAAATAGAAAATTCTAAGTACATGGAGAAGAGATTTCTAAAAAAGTATGATGGTGGAGATCGAGCGCTGTAGTGGTTCCTTTACTCTATTAACGATCTGACGATGAATCAACCTTGCTATGGCTCTCTGGCGCCTTTAATGGGACTCTGGGGTCACTGATCAAGAGGTTGTCTGGATGAGAAGATCCCTTGAAGATGGTTGGTTGGTTGGTTCTTTGGTTGATAGGTAGATGAGGGTGGTCGACTCTTTATGGATAGAGATTGCTGATCCTTTGAAGATTGTCGATTGTCAATGTTCCCTTCCCCTTTTTATTGATTTTTAGTGGAAGAAAAACTCTTTCTATTTATAGAGAACCGAGCACATATGCGATGTGTATTAGGGTTACTGAGATATGAAAGAATCTGTCGTCATTACACGATATGGGCTTCTACGGCGCTGACACATGGTGGACATCGAGATTTCCCTCAAACGAGATCTCTGGTGGTTATGAACATAACCGAAGGAGGTGACATATGGAGCGTGCCGATTTGCTTGCTCGGATACAGCCAAGTAAATCTTAGGATTTCATCCTAGATTTGGTGTCTACCTGATCCTCGTCTAAGATTTAAATCAATCTGATATGATATCAATCATAATTTCATCCTAATCTTCTCTACAAGAGGCGGTTTAAACAAACCAATTGGGGTGGACCCATGCCTCCTGCGCCTTTGGTGAGGACTAAGTGCTGCTGTGCTTATGGGGCGACGAGTAGACCGTACTTTTGGAGATGATGGAACCCCTGTGCTTTCAGACGACGAGTGGACTTAGCTTCGAATGACGACAAGACTTATGTGCATATAGAACAACTTATTAAGCTGTGTTTCGGGCTACCAGAGTCATTATGCTGTAGGCGACAAATAGGCTTGTGCTTCAGGTTGGCGAGGTTACTGTGCTTTTGGAGCGACAGGTTGACTTGTATTGGTTGCGTTGGGAGTTCCCAAGTCTCTCGTAGAGAAGTGACTTAAGCTTCTGATACGGAGTAGACGACTACACTGTGGGAATGGAGATGGTGTGAGCATATCACCATCATGTGCCTCATGCAGACGCAGGTAAGTAGTTATACCTCTGAACAGTGAAGGCGTTGGCTGTGAAGGGAAGGGTATGACATACTTGTGCAAGGGCGGGGGTCTACCAACATCTTGTTTCTGAGGTTGGCATAGGTAGGTGGCTACGCCTCTGGCTTGAAGGTTCTGGCTTCTTTAAAGTGCTGAGTTACGGATATGCTTCTGAGAGGCTGCACCGACAAGAAAATTAGAACATGCTTCGATGGAGGTCAATCTTCCAGCATGTGTATCGAAAAGAAGGAAGGTTGCGCTTCGATGAAGACTGCATCCATTGTAGATCCCTCTAGGCTTCTGTCGAATCTGTACTAGATCCTTTGTAGAATAACATAATTAGTCCCTTATGTATAGTCCTGATGTGTTTGTACTAGACTTTGGTAGATATGACAATAAAGGAACTTCTCTCTATATCTTCTGTTTTGTCTTTTTAGTACCGAGCCTCAGTCTTTTGCATTTTTTACGTTTTGGCGAAGGGATATCTTCAGCTGAGATTTTTCATGCTTCTACAAGACCCCCTTCAAAGTGACCCGAACTTGAGTCAAACTCGGGATACTTTGAACAAAAGCATGAACACGTGTCATGACTGTACGAGCTGGGTGATGGCTGCTGTCACGCGTAGCTTTTAGCATTAATTGTCATGAGTCATCATTTCAGAGCATGGGCTCCTGATGGCTTCTTGATATTGGAGCCTCTTGCGTCTTTGCAAGGATCATGAATCTCTTTAGTAGAGAAGGTTCAGAGTCACGTTCCTTTGGTCACTTGTAGTACTGCATCTGTCATGGAGTGGAGCTTTAGCTTAACTTGTAAGCTTCCTTCTGACCAATGTCTGGCTCGTGCTTGGATCATGCGAATAGCCTACATAAAGGACTGTCTCCCTTCAAGAGAAGACTCAGCTTCTTCAACAATGGCCTTGCTTGCCCGATGTTCGGCTCCTGATGATCCAAGAGTTTGCTTGAGGCGACCGTCGGTAGCAAATCTTTTTTATCCAAAGAAGCTGTAGTAGAACTACTACTGAATCTTAAGACATCCCGCGTCCTAGATGTCGTGGACGTCAATGGTGTCTCAAACCCTAGCTTCCTGACTTTGCATTGGTTGCCATGCTGACCGAGGAATGTCATAGCCTGCTGCTGTGGTTGCTCTCTTCGGCTAGCTGGGGAGATAGGGGAGTCCTGTGTTGGTCTTCATCCCCAGCTCGGGCTAGTAGTAGCTTTGGGCGGTGGCTTCCTTTTAACTAGGAAGTGATTGGCTCTGTCACCGCCATTTCAGCTTTTTTTTGCTTCTGTGTATGTAATTACGAAGGATCTGTAATAGGTCCTTGTAGCCACATATTTTTATATGTAGAAGCTTTCTTGTTCCCTTTGATTTTGTCTCCAGAATAAAGAGGGAATATTTATAATGGATTTGCCTAACCAGAGGTAATATGGACGTGGTAGGCTTGATCTTTGCCGGGGTATAGAACAACAATCCAGAGGTAATATGGACGTGAAATATTTTTTAGACCACTGGAATAATCATAGAGCTGATGCGAGAAGAATGACTACTCAGAGGTAATGTGGACATGGTAGTCGCGTCTTCCAAGCGTAGAGGAGCAATTTAGAGGTAATGTGGACGTGAAGTGGTTCACCTACTTAAAAGAATATATAGGAGGGAGAGCGAGAGATCCCCTTACCAGAACTCATGGGCACCCTTTTTAGGAGATGTTGGTGCCTATGCTGGTTTTGTCTTCAAACGTAATATTACTTTAGGAACTTGCCGTTGATGGGCATCATTAGCAAGTTCCCATTAGGCTTAGCTAGCCGATAAGAACCGTTGGAGTACACCGTTCTATGACGAATGGTCCTTCCCACTTAGGCTCGAACTTTCCAGCCATCTTGTGGGTCATCACCATCGGTCTTCGTACTTCCAAGACGAGGTCGCCCACCTGGTAGGATCTTTTACGGACCTTTTTGTTGAAGGATCCGAAGATGCGAGCTTGGTAAAGCTCAATCCTTTGCTGCACGAGCAAGCACTTTTCATCCAATGCTTCTAACTCTTGTAACCGCCTGCACTGATTGTCTTCGACGGTTAACTGATTAGTGATGGCTACCCATAAGGACGGGATTTGAATCTCCAAGGGGAGGACAGTCTTGCTCCCATAGACCAAGAAGAATGGTGTACTGCCTGTAAGTGCACGAACAGTCGTACGGTAGGCCCATAGACATTCGCCTAACTTCTCATTCCAGTCGCATTTATTGGAGGAGACGACCTTTTTGAGGAGTATGACAATGGTTTTGTTGAATACCTCGGCCAATCCATTAGCTGTCGGGTTGTAAGCTTTTGACGCCATATTCTAAATTTGGCTTTTATCACAAAAACGGTGGAATGCATGGCTTACGAACTGAGGACCGTTATCATGAATGATCCTTCTGGGAACTTGGTAAATTACGTGATGTTTGACGAAACTGATCACGTTGGAATTCTTCACCTCTACCAATGGTACTGCTTCTGCCCATTTGGAGAAATAATCCATAATGGCAAGGATGAACCTGTGTCCTTTGGAGGATGGTGGGCTGATTGGCCCCACGATATCCATTCCCCAAGCTTCGAATGGCTTCGAGGCCGCCGTGGGGTATAAATATAATGAAGGGTGATAGATGAAATCTACATAAAATTAGCATGCCGAACATTTCTTTGCGTACTCAACAACATCTACCATCATAGTGGGCCAGTAATAGCCCATACGGTGCAGCCAGTCTTGTAGCTTAGGGCCCGACTAGTGGGCTCTGCAGGTTCCATCATGCGCTTCTCTGAGTGCTTCTTGTGCCTTTGTATGAGACAAACAGCGTAAGAGAAATCCGTCGTATGAGAAATGATATAACATTTTATTGGCCGAATCGTAGAAAAAATGGAGTGAGTGCCTCCTGATAGAAGCTGCTTCTCTTGGGTTTTCAGGCAGAATCCCATAAACTGCATAGTCTATAAATGGGAACCGCCAATCCCTGGTGCCTTCATCCGTTCTTACTTGTAACGAGTAGTTCTGACATGCGCACATGGCATTCTTTGGACAAACTAACTCCCGGTCCATTACTGAAATGGTATGATAAGATCCAACGGGGGCGACCAAAGAGGCGGCGAGACCGGCTAGTGCGTCGGCCTCCAAGTTCTGCAACCGTAGCACATGTTCTATAAAGAATCATGTGAAGGTGGAGATAATATCGATTTCCACCTGGTGGTAAGGGATCAAGTCCTCATGTCGAACATCGTACTGACCTCGAACCTGACTGATGATCAATTTCAAGTCTCCATAGGCCTCGATGTAGTCAACCCCCAGCTATTTGGCGAGTCGGAGTTCGATGATGAGGGCGTTATACTCTGCAGAATTGTTGGTGCATGACTCTGTGAGAGAATATGCACGATTGATAACTAGGCCGTTCGGAGTAACAAGGACGATCCCGACCCCTGCTATGATTTCACACTTTGGCCCTGCTCTTGAGGCTCCGTCAAAGAATATGTGCCATACTGAGTTGTCCGAAAATGCGTTGGACTCCAGTACTTCATCGGGGATTTCTTCGTAGAGCTTTAAATTTTCTGGCACCGGATGAGCCGCCAAGAAATCTGCCAACGCTTGGCCTTTAATTGCCTTCTGTAGGATATGCATTAGGGTTCCAGAGATATGAAAGAATCTGTCGTCATTGTACGGTATGGGCTTCTGCGGTGCTGACACGTGACAGACATCGAGATTCCTCTCAAATGAGATCTCTGGTGGTTATAAACATAACCGAAGGAGGAGATACGTGGCACGTACCAATTTGCTTGCTCGGATACAATCGAGTAAATCTTGGGATTTTATCCTAGATTTGGAGTCTGACTGATCCTCGTCTAAGATTTAAATTAATCTGATATGATATCATTCATGATTTCATCCCAATCTTCTCTGCAAGAGGCGGTTTAAACAAACCAATTGGGTGGACCCATGCTTCCTGTGCCTCTGGTGAGGACTAAGTGCTGCTGTGCTTCTAGGGCGACGAGTAGACCGTGCTTCTGGAGACGACAGAACCTCTATGCTTTCAGTCGATGACTGGACTTGGCTTCAGATGACGACAAGACTTCTGTGCATATAGAGCAACTTATGAAGCTGTGTTTCGGGCTACCGGAGTCACTGTGGTATAGGCGACAAGTAGGCTTGTGCTTCAGGTTGGCAAGGTTACTGTACTTTTGGAGTGACAAGATGACTTGCATTGGTTGCGATGGGAGTTCCTAAGTCTCTCGTAGAGAAGTGACATAAGCTTTTGATCCAGAGCAGACGACTGTACCGTAGGAATAGAGATGGTGTGAGCCTATCACCATCCTGCGCCTCATGCGGACGCAGGTAAGTAGCTGCACCTCTGAACAGTGAAGGCGTTGGCTACGACGAAAAGGGTAGCTGCGCCTCTGGAGTGAAGACACTGGCTTCTGAAATAAAAGAAGGGGAGGGGGCTTACCACCATCTTGTTTCTGAGGTTGGCACAGGCAGGTAGCTGTTCCTCTGGCTTAAAGGCTCTGGCTTCTACAAAGTGCTGAGTTACTGATATGCTTCCGAGAGGCTGCGCCCACAAGAAATTCAGAACATACTTCAAAGGAGGTCAATCTTCCGGCGTGTGAATCGAGAAGAAGGAAGGCTGCGCTTCGATGAAAACTGTATCCCTTGTAGATCCCTCAAGGCTTCTGTCGAATCTGTACTAGATCCTTTGTAGAAGAACAGAATTAGTCCCTTATATATAGTCCTGACGTGTCTGTACTAGACTTTGGTAGACATGACAATAAATAAACTCTCCATATCTTCTATTTTATCTTTTTAGTACTTAGCCTCAGTCTTTTGCATCTTCTGCGCTTTGGCGAAGGGATGTCTTCAGCTGAGATTTTTTATGTTTCTACAGCATGCTTTGTGCATTTGCATGTTTTTACGATTTTGAACTTTTTTCAAATGGACGTGAAAAGTGCATTTTTAAATGGATGTCGAAAATAAGAGATTTTTGTGAAACAACCCCTAGCTTTAAAGATTTTAAATTTCCAGATCATGGTTTCAAGTTACGTAAGATACTCTATGGACTCAAACAAGCCCCTCGTGCTTGGTATGATCACCTAAGTTCCTTCTTACTTAAAAAATGATTTTTTTTCAAAAAGGAGATTTGTACTACTTTATTTATCAAATCTTCGAATGATGACATTTTAATTGTACAAATTTATGTGTATGACATTATATTTGGTTCTACTAACAAACATATATGTCAATATTTTGCTAAGTGTATGTAGAGTGAGTTTGATATGAGTATGATGTGAGAACTGAACTACTTCCTCGGACTACAAATCAAACAAAACTCTCAGAAAACCTTCATCAATCAAGCTAAGCACACGAAGGACTTACTGAAGAAGTTTGACTTCGACGACACAAAACTTATCGGGACTCCTATGGCTACATCAACTAAACTTGATCTTGATGAAAGTGACAAACCAGTCGACCAGCATATAGAAGTATCAAGGTATGATTGTTAGTTTATTATATTTAACTGCTTGTCGATCCGATATTATGTTTAGCGTTTGTATTTGTACAAGATATCAAGCTAACCCTAAGGAATCACATTTATGCACATTTAGCGTATCTTTTGATACCTTAAAAAACTTCTATTGTCAGCTTATGGTATCCCAAAACTACATTATTTGACCTAATAGAATATTCTGATGCTGATTTTGCTGGATACAAAGTAGACCGTAAAAGTACTAGTGGTATGTATCATTTCTTAGGCAAATCCATAGTCTTCGTGGTTTAGCAAGAAGCACAATTTTGTAGCATTTTCAACGACTGAAGTCGAGTATATCACTGTAGGTCGTTGTTGTGCATAAATTTTATGGATGAAGCAAACCCTAGAAGACTATAATCTGTACTTTACTATGATTCCCATATACTGTAAAACACTAGTACTATAAATCTGACTAAGAACCATGAATGTGTCATGCACTAAACATATTGAAATATGTCATTATTTTCTACGTGATCACTAATAACACGAGGATATCTATTTAGAATTTATTGACGCAAATCATCAGCTGACAGATATATTCACAAAACTTTGGCTGAAGATCGATTCAACTATCTACATTGCGAGTTAGGTATTATTGAATTCTCGAAAACATAATGCTTTATGTTTGGTAAAACACTTCAACTTTATTCAACAATATTTTAAGTCAAAGTTATTAGGGTACAAGCTGAAAGGGTTCTTCTGTTATACAGGTGTAATAGAGATTTATTAGATCAAACAAAGATAATTTAAAGCTATTTTGTTAAACAAAAAACAACCTATGCTTTTCAGAATCAGGCATACAGAACTTGGACCAAACTCCGGCCGAGTTCGGACCAAGTTCGTTGCTCATGTTTCCAGACCCGACCCCGAGAGCTGGCCCACTTCTTCAAGTTATATCTCTATTGAAAACCTAAATCTTCTTCTCGAGAACAGCAGTGACCACCCCTTTTCTTCCTCATAAAATTTTAAAACCCTAGCCTTATATTTCTTACAAATCTTAGGGTTTTTCCTCTCCAAAGTTTGGATCTAAGGATCTCTCGGAGTTCTTTTCCAATCTACATCATTTTTCAAAGGTATTTCCTCGCTTTTCTTCTTCAATTTTAATGACTCCTAGATTTGCCAAGAAGGAGAAGAGAGAATATGGTGCTTTAACTTCGAACCCTTCATATGACCCTCTTGAGAGTCTCTTTAGTCCTTCTCTTCCTCCTTCCGATGAGGATAATTTTAATTCTACTTTATTTGTAGACTTAGAGACATCTATTGCTTGGTTTGATATTACCACAAAATGATTATTTGTCCTAAAATTCCATCAATTTCAATATATTTCTAGTATATTGCTTAACTTTCTAGAATATTGGCCTACATGAATTTTTGGAAGTTGCCAACCCTATATATATGGCAATACAGTTCATATGTTTTACTACAACTTGTAATATTCACAGGGCATCATATATTCTTCTGTCTGTCGAATCGAGATGGAATTTGATGATGACGATTTGAGTGAATGGCTCTAAATGTTGAATAATAGAGACTCCCTTGTTGATATCACCAAAGGCCAATTCGGTCCCGACTTGAACTTAGAAAACTTTAAGGATGCGATATGTGCTCTGAATCCCAGACCTTCAGGACGGCTTATGTCACGGTAGTTGAACCAACACTTTTATGAACTCCATCGGATCATCATGGTATCTATCTTCCAAAAAATATGATCTACCGATGAGATCACGTATTTGGAATTGTCTATGATGTATCACATTCATTTTGGGAATCCTTTTAGTTTTTCCAAAACTATAATGGTGACTATGGTCAGCTGTAAGAAGGCTGGTCAAAATCTTATTTATCCATTTATTCTTTCTATCATATTTCGTAGATATAATATTTCCTTGGATTCTTGTCACATTGATGAAACTTTGTCAGAACTCTATAGGTCTCATAGGTTTCCTCCTCCTCTTGCTGCAATTGGTGCCGGAGGTGTTCTATTTGTTGCTCAGGTTCCTCAGCCTGATCCAGCCCCTATTAATGTCCCTCATGCTCATACCATAGATTAGCTTTATGCCTTGATGACTCCTGAGAGCGAGCATTTTAAGGCTCATTGTACTCTTAAGGATGGGCGCTATCAGGCAGAGCATATACGTTAGAAAGGCACTGACTACCGTCTCACTTACAAGTTCCAGACTCCACGGAATGGTATTACTGATATTCAATAGACTGTGACTCATCATACTTATGGTTCCACTTCTTTAATACGTCAGCAAAACTTTGATAGACCCAGATTTGATGACCGTTAGGCTCGGAGATATTTTGATCCAACTGCAGCTTACATTGATCTGACCCGATCTGCAGATACTGGTGACGATGCTAGCTGATGAGGTGTTTGGATTGGGGCTTTGTATGACTGATGATGATGATGATTTTGTAGTAGTTTTTTAATATTTTAGACTTTAATTATGCACTAGTTTGAATTTTTATGGTTAAGTCTCTTTCAGACTTCCATATTATCCTAGTAATTTTTATGTACTTCCATGCTACTGCTACTGTTGTTTATTTCAGCTCTACTTCTATTTGTTGGCCTTGTCATTAGTGTATTTCTTCGTATTGTTGTTCTTTCTCCGTTTGTTGTTTATGATTACTATTTGTGGGGGATCATCCATTTTATACAAATGACAAAGGGGGAGAAGGGTATACCAAATACACCCAAAAATTAAGAGAAGCTGCAAGGGTAAAAAAGAACTGTTACTTTTTGATATTATTTGGTATAAACTCAAAGTTTGTCAATTATCCAAATAGAGGAGATTGTTGGGTCATTGGTCATAGTCACACCTGATTTTGGTAATCAACGTAAACTTGTTCGATATACAAATAATACGCAGCTATAGGTACAAAAACAGAATGTCTACTTCCATACTGCTCTCACTCATCATTTTCATCAAACAAAGACTACGGATGCTGATCAAGATATTTTTTTTATATTTTATTTAGTAATTTTCACTTTATTGTGTCTAAGAAATATGCGAGGTCTATCGGATTGGCAACTGGCTATGCTACTAAACTCCACTTGAAAATAGCCTACCTATCCACAAAATATTCTACTCCGCATTTCATACTAGTCAATACCCAATATACCCTAAAAGCCATCTTCATTAAGAACACAAACTGGTCAAAAAAACTCACCACAACAGTTCGTCCAGAGTTTAGCCTGAACTCTGTCAGAGTTTGGTAAGGGTAGTACCTGAAGTATTGTGGTCTTCCTGAAGATCTACAACCAACTTTTGAATTGTAAAAAATTTGCACCCGAACTCATGTCGGGTTCGCCCATAAAAATACTATAAATAGATGAGTAGTTCCCATTCCAAATCATTCATTCATTCTTTGCTTCTCTATATATTCAGAAGCATTCAAGAGCTTTAACTTAACATAACTTCTTTTTAGGAAATAATTTATAAAAAATAGGATTTCTAAAAAAGATGATAACACAACCCCGACTGTCGCGACCCGTACCCGTTTTTCAGGATACGAGTGCGTGTAGAAGCCAACCTACGCCGCAGTGTCGGCGGTAGTACGCTGTCAAGCCCGCAATAATAAATGCTCATAATAATCTTTATTGCTCATTCACATTTGCTAAATTAATACAACATTTACAAGAATTTGTATTTAAAAGAAAGTACAAAATCTCATAATTTCTATTACAATAGATTTAAACTAACTAGCTTCTATGTTTTGGCCTACAAGTACACCCGTATCTTCCAATGCTAAGAGTAGTCGCAGCCAACCTGAAAAATGTTGGTTATCCAGTCAGGTAAGGAACAAGCACACAGACCGACGGTAATCCTAAAACATAATAGAATTTACAAAATATGAAGATAGCATATGTGAAATGAAGCAAGAGAGTAAACTAGTAACATGTCCTATCTAGAATAATCTGGAGAGATATATCAGGATATATGGACTAGAATAAAATATGTATACAGGGTGACATGGCAAGTACTGACGACTGCAAGAAGAGATACAAGGAACCACTATCTACGTGTTTTGAAATATCATGTTCGACATGTGAACGACTGGAGGATAAATCCGGCACCCCGCACGTGAATTGTGCGACTGCTATCAGACACGATCAGACATTTTGGGATGTTTCTGGATATTCCACATGTCTACTAAGATATTTCCCCTCCCGACTAGTACTCATGGACTCGAACAAGTCACGAAACACGGAAACATGATAATCACAAAATATAGTATGTAGAGATCCATGATACTAATCCGTGTAACAATGTGCCAGCAAGCAAGAGAGCATATGTATAAACATGAAATGGAAAGACTACAATTAATCGAAAGCAATCAGAAAGTGCACTTGCCTATGGTCTTTTGCTGGTGAAACTGATAATACTATACCACTCAGTGGGCTACAACATTCAAACTCATACAATAGTCTCCGGATGCTAAAGCAGATATTACCAGCATGTTTAGAATAGTCAAATTAGCTGGGATAGTCTACCCATAAGTCCAATTCTGGACACAAGAGCAAAACGGTAATTTTAGGCCAAAACGATATCCGCCGTTTGGACTCGCTTTGCACCAAAATGCGTGCCAGAGTCCATGGTCTCTAAAGTCATCAAACTATATGTCTACGCGTCCGGTTTGATGAGATGAACCCAACCGTATGTCCAAAGTTGGATTCCGGCTGGCCTTGCACAAAATCGTCCGTTGGATCGGATTGCGGGCCTGCCAAAATGGCATTTCGGTCGACCTTCTCAGAATCAGACCAAACTTAGAAAAACGATACGGTCCTGTTGGCGCAAGTTTCGTCTCGAGATGACGAACATACACAAAGTAATTGGCTAGTTTGCAAAGAGGCCGATACGATGAATTTTGACGGATACGCATCAAATTCGACGCACACACGCAACAAATTCGAATTTTGTCAAAGCCCACACGTCCGCGAAGTCGATACGCACCTTTCGATGCTTTCGGTTCACGACCACATCGCCCGGTTTGTCGGGACGTACGACGTATCTGGAAGATTTTCTAGAATTCTATATTTTCGAGAACTGTTTTTCAAGATTTTGGAATTCGATTTTCTCGTTGAACAGTCAACGAATTTCATTTCTATAAAATGGGTTTTAAAGCCAAATATGTTGTCTATAAATTTCATTAATTAGTTTTGGAAAATTCTAAACATCTTGACATGAATCATCCCGCTAAGTCGGGGGTTTGAGTCTATGTTGTGCTCTGTTTTAGAGCAGTTTTTCGTCGATTTTTTGAACAAATTTCTGTGAATTCTAACATGCGGTGATTACATCTATTTCAAAGGAAATAACGTCGTATAGGTTAGGGAAGAAAACGGGTTTACGGTATATACACATACACGAATAGTGTATACAAAGGGTTCTGTCGGGTTTAGGAAGAAAACGGGGTTGGGGCTTTCTGGGGTTTATTGGGCTGGGGTCTGTAGTGTTTAGTTTCCTAAGAGCACAAAATAACAAAATGATTATTTTTATAATGATATCAATAATTATATATTATTTAAGGATAACAAAATAAGGAAAAATATTATGTGTACATACAAATATAGGTATAGTCTAAAATCCCAACATGCACAAGAATATCTAAGGAACTTATTTGTCCTTAAATAAATATCATTCGAATATCCAATCATATTGATATCTATATTATAAAATGAATGCTTAGAAAAATATATTTATTTGAATATTAAAATAAAGTACGTCATATGCACATAAAATATATGGACGTGTTGGTCACACTACATGATTACCTGGGCTTGGGTTCGGTTCGGGTCCAGTCCGGACTAGTTCGGTACAACCGGCTCTCCTAAAAGTTAAATAATCTAATTAATGACTAATTAATTGTCCGTAGGGGTTAAGTTGCAACTTAGCCTAGTTTTCAAGTTGGGTCACAATTAAGTGTCGGCCTTCCCTAGAGTAGCTAATACACTAGTCGAGGCACACGACTAAGCTATCCGTGCCATGGTTTCTAGTCACCTTGCATTCCAAAACTTAACCATGACTAAGGCTTATTCAATAATAATTAATCAATTAAATATTTACAAAACTCCAAAAATTACCATTTTAATTCAAATAAATAATAAGAAAAATATTTTCAAAATTATGGGAAGAGGGGTTACAAATCTACCCACCTTAGAAATAAATTCGTCCTCGAATTTAAGGACTATTAGGATAAGCAAATTGGTTGATCGGTGAAAGATGAAAAAAACGTTTTGGGTACGAAAATATTGATGAAAAGTGATAAGAGGAGGAAAGAGTCGTGAAACTCTAAAGGCCATAAATGCTCTCAAACATTAATCTAAAACAAGTTTTGATAAAAGAAAATAACCATAAAACAGGTATTGACGAAAGTTGCATCCAGCTGCGATAAATAAAATAAAGTACAAGAATAATTAAATAAAATCCTGAAAGTCTGTGAAGAGGGGATTCTGCGAGAATTTGGGAAATTGTTGTTGTGGAGAAGGGAAGGGCTCACCTTTTCTTGGGAGATTAAAAATCCAAATTGGAAAAGAACTAGAATGATTAAATCTTTCCAAGGTTTAAATAAATACTGAATACCAAAAAATTAATCCGTAATGATTTAAAATAATTCTAGATTTTATCGGTAATAATATTTAAAATACCTTTTACCAAATCCAAATATAATACTTAATAAATAATTATAAATAGACACCAAGTATTATCAAATAACTTTAAAATGTATTTGCATAGCTCAAACAATTTTAGTAAATCATTATCTAATAATTTGTCACCATAAGAGTATAGGGTATTATGTGTTATCACTCAAATATTGTTTTTTGAAATTAAAATCGTAGAAATAATTAATAATAATCTATAATTTTTAAAACTCTATTTCAGTAATTACATAAAATCTCTTTTGAAAGAATTTTTTGGCAAAACTCATTTCCTTTTGAACATTTATAACAAAATTTAAATCAAAAAAAATTCTTCTAGCCAAAAATAAATAAAATCTAAAAAGAATCGGGGTTGAGTTTTCAATTCTACCCACCTTAGAAAAATATTCCTCAAAGTTTCAAAGGCAAGGATTTGTCGCAATTGAGAATATAATTAAGAAATAATATGATCAAGGATCAAAATGAGTTAGATCGTAAATAGGATCGAAATATGATTAGCTGAACGAGGAAAGTCATTAGGCACGATAAACCACTAATTGAAACGATCACAAGTTAGACACAGTCTAACGGGATTAAATCACCCAGATATAAGTAGGAAGTAGTTACGATCAAGGCTAATCATGCAAGTCATCCAAGCATGACTAAATTTGGCATGAGCATGAACATGACCAAAATAGTCATGATTATAGTTGAAATAAAATCTAAGCATTTGCAATAATAGGGTTTGAAATATAGGCATGACTATGACTAGAGTCAAATAGTTTAGTCACGATCAAGGTTGTTTATGAAGGTCAAATTCAAATTTTTTTTTTGCATGATTAACCAGTTAAACAAATTTATTTAGGCACGATTATAGAATCATAATCTATGGGTGATTATGAATCTAGTATATTAGAATCAAAATAGTTTTAAATGATTTCTAGGAAGACAAATGACAATTAGAATATAGAAAGATAAGAAGAAAATATTCAAGAAATAAAATGATAAGAATTAAATCAAAATTTAAGCGAGGGTTCATGATATTGCAATCCATAAAAATCAATAGTCATAAGCCAAAAAGGATGTAGTCTCTATAATATTCGAAATTCGTATGCATATATGAAGTCATTTTACCGAGAATTTATGCCTCGCTAGTGTACACCTGACTGCAGTAAACCCTTCGTTTCATGACTCAACTAAGATTTGATACTGAATACCCTAGCGACTCTATCCAATATTGACATAAAGATAAGATCAAAATAGGACAACTGAGACATAGTTTTAATAATATTCGATTAGCTACGCTTACTTAAAATTATTTCAACTTAGGGGTCATGCTTCGCCAGTGCGCTGATGTCTTGCCGTTGCAAGCCAACGAACATTCTTCCAACAATATCTAGAAGAATTTCAAAAGAACTTCTAGAATTTCAAACGAGTAGATCATGATAGAAAAAGTGTAAGTATTTGTTCTTGAAGTGAAGTTATTAATTTCGGAAATAAAACGATCGATTAGGTACCATTTTTGGAAAATGAAACTATCAAAAAGTTTAAGAAGACGACTTGGAATTAATTAAATCAGGCTAGGCTCAAATTCAATATAATGTAGACTCTTAGGGAAATAATTTCTTATGGTCAATGGCAATAAATAAGTGATACATGCCACACGATATGACGATGTTAGAGGAGAAAAAAATAAAAATGCACAATTGTTCAAAATATGAAAGTGTAAGTATCTGCCATATAAGTTCCAATTCTCGAAAAATAGAATGATCGTCAAGAAAACTAATTGAAGACAAGAGAAGTATAAACATTATAATCTCTATTTCATGGATACTCAATGATTGGGGGAAAACTTTGAGGAAAAGAACTAACTCGAGATTCGTACATGGACAACAAATTAGAAATCATAAAAGTAATTCCTCCGGGCAAAATGGGAAATAAGTAACCAACTCGGACTTATGATACGGTGATAGTTAGAGAAGGCAAAACAATTGAATCATAGAAAGTCCTAGTTTACCAAACGAAGAGTCTACTTACTTTGGATCTTATCATCATATCAAAATGCAATAACATATCTATAGAGTTCTCAACTTATCTAAATTCAATAGTTCCTTACCTAAATTACATGGCATATATAACAATCCTTAGCTACCCAATAGTCAAGTTAAATTAGGAACTCCTAGTCCTAGTCATTCTCCTAAAATTTAATTATTTCTAATTGTGAATGAGAATTTTCTAGATGCAGGCTCGCAGTAGTACGACTAACTTAGGTACTACCACGAGTTCGCAATTTTTTGCAAAAATTGACTTGCATGGGCCACCACAAAAATTTGTTATGACCTGCACCCGCTTTTCGGAATATAAGTTCGTATCCAAGCCAGCCGACGGTAGTATGCTGTCAAGCCTACAATAATAAATGCTCATAATAATCTTTATTCCTCATTCCCATTTGCTAAATTAATACAACATTTATAAGAATTTATATTTGAAAGAAAGTACAAAATCTTACAATTTCTATTACAATAGATTTAAACTAACTAGCTTCTATGTTTTGGCCTGCAAGTACACCCGTATCTTCCAATGCTAAGAGTAGTCGCAGCCAACCTAAAAAATGTTGGTTATCCAGTCAGGTAAGGAACAAGCACACAGACCGACGGTAATCCTAAAACATAATAGAATTTACAAAATATGAAGATAGCATATGTGAAATGAAGCAAGAGAGTAAACTAGTAACATGTCCTATCTAGAATAATTTGGAGAGATATATCAGGATATATGGACTAGAATAAAATATGTATACAGGGTGACATGGCAAGTACTGACGACTGCAAGAAGAGATACAAGGAACCACTATCTACGTGTTTTGAAATATCGGGTTTGACATGTGAACGGCTAGGGAGTAAATTCGACACCCCGCACGTGAATTGTGCGACAGCTATTAGACATGATCAGACATTTTAGGATGTTTTTGGATAGTCCACATGTCTACTAAGATATTTGCCTTTTCGACTAGTACTCATGGACTCGAACAAGTCACGAAACACGAAAACACGAAATATAATATGTAGAGATCCATGATACTAAACCGTGTAACAATATGTCAGTAAGCAAGAGAGCATATGTATAAACATGAAATGGAAAGACTACTATGCATTGGAAACAATCAGAAAGTGCACTTGCCTGTGGTCCATTGTTGGTGAAACCAATAATAATATACCACTTATTGGGCTACAACAGTCAAACTCGTACAATAGTCTCCGAATGCTAAAACAGATATTACCAGCATATTCAGAATAGTCATATTAGCTATGATAGTTTACCCATAAGTCCAATTCTGGACACAGGGGTAAAGCGATAATTTTGGGCCAAAACGATGTCCGTCGTTGGACTCGCTTTGCTCCGAAAAGCATGCCTGAGTCTATGGTATCTAAAGTCATCAAACAATTTTTCTACGGGTCCGGTTTGATGAGACAAACCCAATCATATGTCCAAAGTTGGATTCTGGCAGGTCGTGCACAAATTCGTCCATTGGATCGGGTCGCGGGCCTGCCAAAATGGCGTTCCGGTCGACCTTCTCAGAATCGGACCAAACTTGGCATACAGGTCCAAAAAAATGATACGGTCATGTTGGCATAAGTTTTGTCTCGAGATGACGATCGTGCACAAGGTAATTGGCTAGTTTGCAAAAAGGTCGATACGATGAATTTCGATAAATATGCATCAAATTCGTCGCACACACGCAACCAATTCGAATTCTGTCAAAGCCCACACGTCCGTGAATTCGATACGCACCTTTAGATGCTTTCGGTTTGCGACTACGACTACACAATCCGTGCCATGGTTTCTAGGCACCTTGCATTCCAAAACTTAACCATGACTAAGGCCTATTCAATAATAATTAATTAATTAAATATTTACAAAACTCCAAAAATTACCATTTTAATTCAAATAAATAATACGAAAAATATTTTTAAAATTTCGGAAAGAGGGGTTACACCGACCCAAGGAACTTAAACATGGTCTTTGAGTATAGGCCCATCCTTGGATTCATGTTAGGTTGGTATGTAAAGCGACTATTTGATTTGAATAAATTGAAATGTTACTACTGTAGAAGCATAAAAAAATCTCAGCTGAAGACATCCCTTCGCCACAACGCAAAAGATGTAAAAGACTCAGGCTCAGTACTAAAAAGTCAAACATATAATACGGGGAGAAGTCCCTTCATTGTCATGTTTACCAAAGTCTAGTACAGACACATTAGGACCATACATAAGGGACTAATTCTGTTCTTCTACAAACGATCTAGTACAGATTCGACAGAAGCCTAGAGGGATGTACAAGGGATGCAGACTTCATCGAAGCGCAGCCTTTTTTCTTCTCGATAAATACGTTAGAGGATTGACCTCCACCGAAGCATATTCTGATAATCTTGTGGGCGCAGCCTCTCAGAAGCATATTAGCAACTCAGCACTTTGAAAAAGCCAGAGCCTTTGAGCCAGAGGCGCAGCCACCTGCCTGTGCCAACCTCAGAAATAAGATGGTGGTAGGGTTCTCCTCTCCTTCTTTTATTCTGGAAGCCAGTGTCTTCACTCTAGAGGCGCATCTATCTGTCTACGCCAATCTCCAGACGCGCAAGGGTGTCATACCCTTCCCTTCGCAGCCAACGCCTTCACTGTCAGAGACGCAGCTACTTGCCTGCGTCCGCATAAGGCTCAGGATGGTGATATGCTCATACCATCTTCATTTCTGTGATGCAGTCATCTACTCCAGATCAGAAGTTTAAGTCACTTATCTACAAGAGACTTAGGAACTCCTATCACAACCAATACAAGTCAACCTGTCGCTCCAAAAGCATAGCAACCTCGTCAATGTGAAGCACAAACCTCGCCTATAACACAGTGACTCTGGTAGCCTGAAACACAGCTTCATAAGTTGCTCTACATGCACTAAGTCTCGTCGTCATTCGAAGCCAAGTCCAATTGTCGCCTAAAAGCACAGAGGTTCCGTCGTCTCCAAAAGCACGATCTACACGTTGGCACAGAAGCGTAACAGCACTTAGTCTTCACCAGAGGCATAGAAAGCTTGGGTCTACCCCAATTGGTTTGTTTAAACCGCCTCTTGTAGAGAAGATTGGGAATAAATCATGATTGATATGATATCAGATTGATTTAAATCTTAGGTGAGAATCAATTAGACTCCAAATCTAGGATAAAATCCCAAGATTTACTCGGCTGTATCCGAGCAAGCAAATCGACATGCGCCACATGTCACCTTCTTCGATTATGTTTATAACCACCAGAGATCTCGTTTGAGGAGAATCTCGATGTCCGCCATGTGTCAGCGTTGCAGAAGCTTGCACCGTGGAATGACGACATATTATTTCATATCTCATGAACCCTAATGAACATCGTATATGTGCTCAGTTCTCTATAAATAAAAGGAGTTCTTCTTTCACTAGAGATCAAAAAAGACAGAAGGAATATTGACAATTGACAATCTTCAAAGGGACATCGATCTCCATCCACGAAGAGTCGACCACCCTCATCCACCTATCAACCAAAGAACCAACCAACCAACCATCTGCAAGGGATCTTCTCAATCAGACGGTCTCTTGATCGGTGACCCCAGAGTCCTATCAAAGGTGCCAGAGAGCCATAACAAGGTTGATTCGTCATCAGATCGTCAACGGAGTAAAGGAGCCGCTGTAGTGCTCGATCTCCATCATCATATTTTCCCAGAAACCTCTTCTTCCTGTACTTAGAATATCCTGTTTAGGACTTCCTTCTTTGTACATAGATACCGTATACATTCAATAAAGCAAAAAGTTTGTTCAACCTTTTGTTACGTCGAACACTATCGTACGACTGTTCGTACACCTATAGGAAGTACACCATTCTCCTTGGTTTATGGGAGCAAGGCTGTCCTTCTCTTGGAGATTCAAATCCCGTCCTTACGGGTAGCCATTACCAATCAGTTAACCGTCGAAGACAATCAGCGCAGGCGGTTACAAGAGCTAGAAGTGTTAGATGAAAAGCACTTGCTCGTACAATAAAGGATTGAACTTTACCAAGCTCGTAACTCCGGATGAAAAGTACTTGCTCGTGCAAAAAAGGTCTGCAAAAGATCCTACCTGGTGGGTGACCTCGTCTTGGCAGTACAGAGACCGATGGTGATGACCCACAAGACGGCTGGAAAGTTCGAGTCTAAGTGGGAAAGAACGTTCGTCATAGAAACGGTGTACTCCAACGATGCTTATCGGCTAGCTAAGCCTAATAGGGACTTGCTAATGATGCCCATCAACAGCAAGTTCCTAAAAAAGTATTACGTTTGAAGACAGAACAAACATAGGCATCCATATCCCCTGAAAAGGGTGCCTATGAGTTCTAGTAAGGGGATCTCTCGCTCTCCCTCCTATATATTCTTTCAAGTAGATGAAGCACTCCACGTCCACATTACCTCCGGATTGCTCCTCTATGCCTGGAAGACGCGACTACCATGTCCATATTACCTCTGAGTAGTCATTCTTCTCACATCAGTTCTATGATTATCTCGACGGTCTAGAAAACAATTCACGTCCATATTACCTCTGGAGTGTTGTTCTATACTCCGGCAAAGATTAAGCCTACCACGTCCATATTACCTCTGGTCAGGAAAATCCATTATAAAGGTTCCCTCTTTTTTCTAGAGATAAAAGCAAAGGGAACAAGAAAGTTTCTACCCATAAAAACATGTGACTACGAAGACCTATTGCAGACTCTTCGTAGTTACATACACAGAAGCAAAAAACTGAAATTACGGTACAAGCTCTCAATAACACGGGCGGGGCGGTGACAGAGCCAATCACTCCCTAGTCAAAAGAAAGCCAGCGCCCGAAGCTGCTACAGGCCCGAGCAGAGGATGAAGACCAGCACAGGACTCCCTTATCTCCCCAGCTGGCCGGCGACAACAACTACAACAGTAGGCCTCGCTATTCCTCAGTCAGAATGGCAAGCAATCGTAACCCAGAAAGTAGAGGTCCGAGACGCTATTGACGCCCACGACATCTAGAATGCGACACGTCTCGAGATCCAGTGGTAGTTCTACTACAACTTCTTTGGATAAAAAGATTTGCCACCAACGTCCGTCTCAAGCAAACTCCAAGGTCGTCAGGAGCTGAACATCGGGCAAGCAAGGCCATGGTTGAAGCAGTTGAGTCTTCTCTTGAAGAAGGATAATCCTTTACGTAGGCTGTTCGCGTGGTCCAACCACAAGCCATACATCGGTTAGAAAGAAGCTTACAAGTTAAGCTAAAGTTCTACTCTATGACAGATGGCACTACTGTGAGTGACCAAAGGAACGTGACTCTGAACCTCCTCTGCTAAAGAGATTTGTAATCCCTGCAGAGACGCAAGAGGCTCCAATATCAAGAAGCCATCAGGAGCCCATGCTTTTAAATGATGACTCAGGATAACTAATGCTAAGAGCTAGGCATGACAACAGCCATCACCCAGCTCATACAGTCATGATGCGTGTTTATGCTTCTGTTCAAAGTATTCCGAGCTTGACTTAAGTTTGGGACACTTTGAAGGGGGTCTTGTAGAAGCATAAAAAATCTCAGCTGAAGACATCCCTTCGCCACAACGCAGAAGATGTAAAAGACTCAGGCTCAGTACTAAAAAGACAAAACAGAGGATATGGAGAGGTCCCTTCATTGTCATGTCTACCAAATTCTAGTACAGACACATCAGGACCATACATAAGGGACTAATTCTGTTCTTCTACAAAGGATCTAGTACAGATTTGACAGAAGCCTAAAGGGATCTACAAGGGATGCAGTCTCCATCGAAGCGCAGCCTTCATTCTTCTCGATACACATGCTGGAGGATTGACCTCCACTGAAGCATGTTCTGATATTCTTATAGGCGCAGTCTCTCAGAAGCATATCAACAACTCAGCACTTTAAAGAAGACAGAGCCTTCGAGCCAGAGGCGCAGCCACCTGCCTGCGCCAACCTCAAAAATAAGATGGTGGTAGGGCCCTCCTCTCCTTCTTTTATTCCAGAAGCCAGTATATTCTCTCCAGAGGCACAGCTATCTGCCTGCTCCATTTTCCAGACACGTAAGGGTTTCATACCCTTCCCTTCGTATCCAACGCCTTCACTGTCAGAGACGCAGCTGCTTACCTACGTCCGCATGAGGTACAAGATGGTGATATGCTCACACCATCTCCATTCCTATGGCGTAGTCATCTGCTCTATATCAGAAGTTTAAGTCGCTTCTCTACAAGAGACTTGGGAACTTCCATCGCAACCAATGTAAGTCAACCTGTCGCTCTAAAAGCATAATAACCTCGTCAACCTGAAGCACAAGCCTACTTGTCGCCTACAGCACAGTGACTCTGGTAGCCCGAAACACAGCTTCATATGTTGCTTTACATGCACAGAAGTCTCGTCGTCATTCGAAGCCAAGTCCACTCGTCGCTTGAAAGCACAGAGGTTCCGTCGTCTCCAGAAGCATGGTCTTCTCGTCGCCAAAGAAGTACAGCAGCACTTAGTCCTTACCAGAGGTGCTGGAAGCGTGGGTCCACCCCAATTAGTTTGTTTAAATTGCCTCTTACAGTAAAGATTGGGATTAAATCATGATTGATATTATATCAGATTGATTTAAATCTTAGATGATGATCAATTAGAATCCAAATCTAGCATAAAATTCTAAGATTTACTCGGCTGTATCTGAGCAAGCAAATTGGCATGCGTCACGTGTCACCTCCTTCGTTATATTTATAACCACCAGAGATCTCGTTTGAGGGGAATCTAGATGTCCGCCATGTGTCACCGGTGCAGAAGCTCGTACTGTGTAATGACGGCAGTTTCTTTTATATCTCAGGAACCCTAATACACATCGCATATGTGCTCGTTTATCTATAAATAGAAGGAGTTCTTCTTCCACCAAAGCATCGATCGACGGAGAAAAATTGACAATCGACAATCTTCAATGTAGCAGCGATCTCCATCCACGAAGAGTCAACCACCTCATCCACCTATCAACCAAAGAACCAACCAACCAACCAACCATCTTCAAGAGATGTTCTCCTCGAGATAGCCTCTTGATCGGTGACCCCAGTGTCCCATTAAAGGCTCCAGAGAGCCATAGTAAGGTTGATTCGTCGTCAGATCGTTAACTGAGTAAAGGAGCCGCTGTAGTGCTCGATCTCCACCGTCACACTTCCCAGAAACCTCTTCTGCCTATACTTGGAATATCCTGTTTAGGACTTCCTTCTTTGTACACAGATGCCTTATACGTTCAATAAAGCAAAAGTTTGTTCAACCTTTTGTTACGTCGAACAACTACTAAAAGTGTTTGTTCTATTTTTTAGTTTGAACTACACTCTCTTTGTTACCTCAAATTGTGTAAAATTATTTAGTATCCCTTAAATTAATTACAAAAATTGATACCTTTTGTTTTATTCCTTGTTACTAGATTCATGATTGCTTTTGATTGTCATATATCATTCATGACTCGTAAACCTTCCAAAAGACTCTTCTTTGAAACTGTTCCTAGACCTGCACAAGTGTTGGAACACATTTATAGACAAGAACAAGTTTGCTAGTTTTTTTGGATATGTTAATGCAAATGTATATAATCTATATATGTTTTTGTATTTTACATGTTATGTAAATCATATAACATTCTTTTAGCTAATTCATGATGGCAAATCCAATGTATGATACCTTGTATTTCATTGGACTAAATTAGAGAATTATTGATACAATCTCCCTGTGTATAGTCCAGATTAATATAATATATAAGTAGGTAGTCCTCATGAAAAACTCATGAAAAACTTGTAAACATGTAAGAGTTATTTTTTTCATGTGTGATGAATTCTTTTTTATCATTTCTAGAAAGTGAATTTATTTAAGCAAGGTTAAAATACCATACATGCATAATATTTGGTTCTCTTGAAATTAGGATAAATACTATGAGTGTCATGTGTATCATTGTGTCCTATAGATATATGTATCTGTTTACCTATATAGATATATATGCTTCCTATGTATACGTATATATATATGAACGTGTGTTGTGTGTGTGTGCATTTACCTATAGAGGTACCTATGTGTGTATATGTATAGGAATGTGCATGTGTATATGTGGTGTCAAGGTTAGGGGTTGCCTAAGAGTATCAATTAGATGTGTGTTTGGGGGAAGTATGATTATGTATGGGTGTACCTATGTTCATAGGTGAGTATGTGCATTAGTAGAGTGTGGGAAAGGAATGACAGTAATAGAAAGCATATAGAGCCTACTAGGAAGGGGCAACAACTACCTGTTTGCTGCACAAGCAACAAGAGGAATAACAGCAGTTCTAGCAAGGGTACTAGAGCAGTAGTAGTAAGAAGATTAGAAGGGATGTGTTTATATGTGTAGCAGTTAGTAGTATTGATGAAGGGGGAATTTAGTGGACTGTTGACAGTGTTAGGAAGGGAAATAGCAGCAATAATAGGTGCTACAACAACAACTATATTTTTGTTTGTAGACAACAGTAGGTGAAGCATAGGAATATACCGCAGCAGCAAGAAGAAAGAAGGCAAGGTAGCAGCACCTGCTGTTTTGGCATTTCAAATAGCAACAGGGGAAAGACAGGTTGCATTGCCTAGTAGCAGCAACAGTAATAACTACTATAGGTGCCTTACACAGAAAAGGGGAATCGATTGTTGCATTAGAAGTGTAGGATAGTGTAGCAGCCTTGGGTAGCAATATTGCTACTGCTTAGAAGTATGTAGGATGTAGGAGTATCAGCATATATCATAGAGGGATAAGTAATTAAGGAAAAGAGTGATAGGATGCATGTAGGATATATATGATACATTGGTATGGAAGCATAATATATACATAATATGGGGGTAAACTTAAGGATATTGATAAAGGTATCATATAGATACCTAGTGTATAGAATATATGTATAAGTATGGATATAGGTGATGAGTATAGTTAAGTTTCATAGGGTAAATGGATAGATAATGAAAAAGGGATATATGGGTATGGCAAGGTATAAGGATAGATGTATACATATACGTATATTATAGGTAGTTACATAGGGATGTGAACTAGTATTACCTACTATTGCTAGGATACCTTGGTGTGGTAAGGTATGGAATTAGAAACTTAGGTAGTGACTAATTTAACCTAGTTTAACAAGGTATGACCTAGTTTGACTTTCATGACCTGAATCGACCTAGAAATTACACTTCAAGTTAGATATCACTGTTTATCACTCAGAAACACTGATTGACATTAATATTCCATATTTAGGTATTTGAGGCACTAATATGGATATTGTTGATACCTAACCCCGAATTTTAGGCAAGTACATTCTCTAATAGTTTTCATTATATGATATTTGCTATGATCCATGTATTTAGTGATGTTCTACTTGATTCCTGATATTGTGGTTACACAAATTAGTTGTTAAGGGTTCCGTCTTGATATATATTGCTTCTCACATCTCATTGTACATTTTTATCACCCTGCTCATATATTGTCTCCATATTGTGGTATTGTGGATAGCCGATCATACATTACCCATATGATTGAGCTGTACTATTGTGCTATTATGGATATCCAATCCTATTGGATTGAGCTGTACTATTATGCTATTGTGGATAGTCAATCATATGCTACCCATATTATTAAGCCATACTATTATGCTATTGTGGATAGCTAATCCTATTGGGTTGAGCCGTACTATTGTGGATAGCTGATCATGTGCTACCTGTGTGATTGATCTGTACCATTGTGCTATTGTGGATAGCCAATCATATTAGATTGAGCCGTACTATTATGATATTGTGGATAGCCATACACTACTAATATGATTGAGCTGTACTGAACATTGTTAATGATTGAACACTGGTTGGATATAATAATGTGAAACACATATATGGTTCATTTCTTTCATGTTTATTTTATATTCATAGTGATATTCTTTATTTGCTCTGTTTCCTTATTCTTATTGTATGATATGTCAGATAGTTAGGATACAATTCTATATTCTCTTCATGTATTACACTCATTTTTATTGCTTATAACATTTATCATATAATTAGAACTATTGTTAGAGTTATGTGCTTTGCTCCAATGCTGATTGGATAATATTTTCAGAGGGTCTTGAGGACTTCTGTCCTACCTATTATGGACCAGATGTAGATGAAGGCTATCTATAAGAGACCCAAGAGGAGCCAACCTAATAGAGAAGATACTAGTAGTGACTCATCTAGATTAGCTATTAGTACTAGATTTATCTTTATCTTCTGATTTGGAGATGTTATTATTTTGGAGACATATGTTTCTGTTGAGATAGATAGACTCATTGACTCTGGTTGTGGATTTAGGATATTGTTATGCTACTAGATTTCTTTGGTTTAACTTATCATATCTTTGTGTCTTTATCGTGCCATTTATCTCCCTTAGTTATTATGATTGAGTATGAGTATTGTCATCTTGTCCTTCGAATGGAGTTGAGATATCATTGAAATATTTCATATTTTATTGTGTGAGATGTATTAGTTAGTATTTTAGACCGAGACAACGCTCTATCGTCGATACTGTGGCGTAGGCTGGACGTACCGATGTCCTCGTGCCCTTACATTGGGTGTAGATCGTGACAGTCGGTGAGCCATGCATGAACTTCAGTAGGGTCCTTATTTTTATAGAACAATTTAGGTAGCGTCTTCTTAAATTCAGAAATAGATACAGTCTTCGACTGATAGGATGGTGGTGTCGTTTGTGCCAAGGCCATCACTATATTTTCTCTCAGCGGTTTGGCCTACTGCTACTGGGTCTGCTGTTGAATTAGCTACTATGCAGGTATCCTTGCATAGAATATTTGAAAGATTTGCTACTCGTCCATTTGCTAATTCGGTAGAAAGGGCATAAATGTCATCGGAGGCATAGGAGGCGGTAGAGGCAAAGAAACTCCTTACTGTGCTACCGGTGTCAACTGCGAAGTCTGTGTATCCGTCTGTGAGGTTGGTGGCTAATTGTTCTGCTGGTTAGGTTGGCCCCCAAGTGGTGATGGAGTTCCCTCAGTGTGGGTCACGGTAGCAGTTGGACGAGTGCCAACCAGGGTCAAGCTTCCATCTTGTGAGTCCATTATCTACACAAAATGAAAATCATTAGCTGATGAAGGATTCAAGCAAGATGTAAGTCAAAAATCGATTGAAGTCAAGGATAAAGATCAGTAGCATGTCAAGACATATGGATGAGATCCTAAAAGTCTAATCCTATTTGTAGGCCCATTCGGTACAGTAACGTAACCGAAACGGCTAACTAACCTGCATGGGCCACCACAAAAATATGTCACGTCCCAGTCCCAAAATACATAGGACTAAAAATAAGTAGCATGCCAGTAGATACATTCCAAAGGCAAACTAATTTAATGGACTTATTGGAAAGCATCTAAACTTGTAGTTTATAGAGTCTCACGAACAAGTAATTCTATTTCTCATCTACAGTAATAAACAGACACCAACAAGTCCAAATAATAATGAATATAAAAGTAAAATAATCAAATTATCAAGAATTCAAGTCACATCCGGTAGAAACAAATCCACTAACAGTAGACGAATAAAAATAAATAAGACAAAAAATAAAATAACTAAGTCCAAGCTATGCTAAGCTAAGCATCAACAAGGCCATCAACTGCAGTGGTACCATGGTCTAGTGTTGGCTCATAAACTTATTCGTCGGCTCCTAGATATACTACATCTAAACCTGGAGAGATCACTAGGTCTTCATTGAACATAGCAAGTCATATAATGTACAAGTACTTTGATAATAATAACATGCATAGAAAAAAAAAGAAATGGTACAAGAAATAAAGACTGAAGAACATAGTATCAAAAATAAAACATAAAGAAAATGACATGCCATCGAGAATCGTGCTAGAAAATGTGACTACAAGTAAATCGGGGTAAAACACAACCCAATGGTGGCTAACGGCCATATAGGTTACAGCCTAGTGGTTGCTAACAACCTATAGTAAGTCTCTATCTCAGTCTGGTGGTTGCTATCGATCGAGAGTGGTCAAGTATAGTCAACGCCTATAACGATATCCTCTTCTAAGGACGTACGAATGTCAAGTCCAGGTCAATCATGTCAAATCTAGGTCAAGCCATATCAAGAGATGGTAACATAGGGCTAAGCAAACACTATCTGGATCTATACATAAATATGAGTGATATATGGAATAAAAATATAATATACGTGCAAGTATATTTCTAAAATAATAATAAAAAATGAACAGAAACAACACGTCTTCGTATAAACTGAATAGAAATAGCATTATAGAAAATGCATATAAATACTATAATACTTGCATGTCATCCAAGTCCCCGCTAACTTTGCAATATCAAAACCGATCAAAGTTCACACATAATTAAAAAATTATTTTAGTCTTGTAAGTAAACATGGGACACATTGTTTCCTAAACAACTAGTCTACAAGCTTCTAGGATTTCTAGACATAGTTCTATAGTTTTGACTTTTAAAATTCAAGGTTAAGTTTCCAAATAATGGAAAACATATAATCATCTAATTTAATCTGTCACGACCCGCACCCGCTTTTCGGGATGCTAGTGCGTGCGCAAGTCCAGCATATGCCACAGCATCGATGGAAGTGCGCTGTCTAGCCCGCAATAAACAAGTGCATATATAAAATATATCTTTATTTGCTCATTCACAACAACTACATTATTTATAATATTCTATCATTACATTTGAAGAAAATATAATATCTTACAAATATCGAAAATGACTACCACTATATCTAACTAGTCTTCTAGGGGTTGATCTCAGCATATACCTATGTCTCTTCCAATGATCCAAAGCAAGAGTAGCTGCGACTAATCTGAAAAAAGGTTTCCAGTCAGGAATAGAACGACTACATTTCTAACAGCAGTTTCAATAATTGACAAAGTCTATAAAATAGTAAATAGTAATGAAATACATGATGAACATATAAGCATAGAGTACAAGAATATGAGCATGGTAGTAATGACAAGTGAGAACAGTACTAAAGTTGATAAGATATACAACCATCAATATATAAAATGGAACCAAAAAACTGTATCTATCTAGTGTGTTGAAATACTACTTTCGACATGTAAATGACTAGGGGTAAGATTTGACCAACCGCACATGTCGTGCACGGCTGTTATTCTTTACGTAAAACTAATGAGATATTTCTGGATATATTTACTTGTCTACTAATATATTTTCCCGTGCAACTACTACTAATGGATCCAAACAGGTCATGAACACTGTAATGATACATCAGTCACGAACATAGTAATCACGAAATATAACATATAAGAAATTTATAAAATACTACATCATTTAACCATCGTGTCGAGAATCAACAGAAAGTCAATGTAAAATAATAATAAATACATGAATTATAGAAGTTATCAAATATGAAAACTATCAGAAAATGTACCCATCTGGGGTCTTTAGCTGGCGAAACCGATAATGCTATTGGGTCCAGAATAGTCTGATTGGCTAGGGTCGATGTGAAGGATTTTAAAATTCGCAAGGTGTAATGCCTGTGGTTCGTATTACGTATTTTGGAATACGTGTACGTATTTTATCTTGTATTGCATGATTTCTTGCTTAGTTTTCTTCATGGCTTGGTTTATTCTTGGGTTGGTTCGGCTTGGCTCGGTTTGCTTTGGTTCATTATGAACCAAGGGTGAACCCCCTACCTACCACCACCACTACTATTTATTAACCCCCACTTCTTTCTCTCTCTTCATTACCTCTTCTTCTTCTTCCATTTACTTCTTCACCTACCAGAGAGAGGGAGAGAGGGAGAGAGGGGTCTAGACAAGTGCAACTTGCTTCATGGAGGAACTTTAATATTATTACTTTATTCTCTTCCTTGCAGCATTTTAACTTACTTTAGTACTTGGTATTTTTACTTTCCATGGCCTGATTCTTGTAGATCTAAGTTTATCTTATTTTCGAATTTCTTGAGTTTGGATCTACTTAATCTTGTTATTTCTAAGTTGTGATGGTTCCATGTTGTAGAGAATTTTGTTCTATCCCATTTTGACCTAAGGAAGTTCGGATTTGGACTCTGGATGAAGGTTCTACGCAGCTTGGTGGCCATGGCTTCTTGGTGTACTTTTTCTCGGAAATATTAGAGAAGAAGCACAGTCCTGAACCGCATGGCAGCACTTGACCACATGGACATTCGTGCGACAAGTCTTTTCCAGCCGTAAGGCGCATTACACTTCCAGCTGCTTATGCTCACTGTTCCAACCGCATGCACTATTGCCTGGACATGACCGCATGACAAGTTCATGCGACAAGTATTCCTTCCAGCCGTATGTAGTCCTTCTTACTTAATCGCATGACTGAGCTTCCCAGTCCAGACACATGAGAAGTTCTTTCCCAGCCGCATAAAATTCTTTTATCCCCTGGCCGCATGGGACTCGACTCGGTTCAGCCGCATAGCCCTTTGCTCTGCAGGCCGCATGAACCCGAGTCCGTTCCAGCCGCATGAGAGCCTTTCTCCTGTGAGCTGTATGGCGTTGTTCCCTTTGTAACCGCATAGCGCCAATCTTCCTAGCCGCAAGGAATGTTCTGGCTGAGCCGCATAAGCCTTTCCCTTTTTGCCGTATGTGCCTGACCCTATTCAGCCGCATGGATTGTTCTCTTCCCAGCCGCATGAGATCATTCTTGGCCGCATATGCCTAAGCCGCATGGCTCTCCTATAGCTCTGTGTACTATTATTTTATTATTATTTTTTCTATGTCTTGTAACCCCCTAGTGTAACTTGAGTTCTTATGGCGTACAGCTTTACCTTTATTGTATATTTTTACGACCATTTTATATCCTTACATCTTTTGTCCTGAACTTGATAAATCACGATTTGATTGACATGATTGAAATGACAATTGTACATGACATGGTGTGACAAGGAACTAGCATGACATGACCTGATAGTGGCCCGTCGTGGTGCACTCCTGACAAGTACACTCGACATGATAACCTGACATGATATATCTTGATAAACTGTTACGACGGCTACCTAATATGACATGACCTGTATAAATAACCTGGACAGTATGGGCGATTGTGCTTGTACAAATAATCTAGTCTTGTCTTGCATCATGTCTAGGAGGGGACTCCTGAGTACCACGGTCAGGAGTACCTAATGAAGTGGACTAAGGCTAATAACTAGATTAATACATTAGTCATAAAAAGATCTCCCAGCTACAGGCAATCCCGTTACCTGGGCGCGCCTGGGATCTGTAGCCTGCCGTCGAGTAGGGCACATTTTCAGCACACTGTCATGTGTTGTACCCTTCAAGCTACCTAAGGGTACATGCATTTCCTGGATGATGTACCCACCTGAATTCAACCCCTAATTTTTGACCTGGGTAAACTGGATGGTCTGCAGGGCTTGTGGCTGTGGAATAATCTCACTGCATCTTGCTAGTAACTAGGCCTGTGATAATCCTAGCTAGTTAAAGTATTAAGCCGTACTTATTGCTTGGCCGTGATTGTTGAATGGGGAATAATCAGTCTAGTCTTGTCTTGATCCTGTATAAGATTATCACATGTTCTGATTTTCTTATATTATCTTGCTGATAAATGGGAGAAACCAAGTTCGGTTCAGACGAAGGGTTACAATCCCGGTCTTTGCTTGGTTTAAGGATTGTAACCTGGTTATCTAAATGGTCCCATGGTTATCTTACCATATATCCTCGTGATGTTATATTTTCTCCAGTTTTACTATATATTATTATCTTTTGTGCTAATTGCTGGTTTTAGTTCCTAAGTGAAGCTTCCTTTGTGGCACTTGCTCTCTCTGGGACCTGACCCAGCTGGTTTTGTATGGCCAGATTTCGGAGCAGCTCCAGAGGATCTACCGACTTTCCAGCTCGATGGTGGCAACTAGACGTAACCAGGGCAACGAGTGGATTTATTTTTGATCTCCCACTTTATTGTAAAAATATTCTTTTGAGGCGTTTAGCCGACGAGCACCTGTTTAGCTCGATTGTACTTACTTACTGTCTGCCTACGAGCCGTAACATGATCGACAGATCCTAGGGTTGATCATGTATGACTAAAACTCTTGCTAGTCCTAACATTTTGTAACGACTAGCTTCATGATCAACTGAATATGTAATGTTTGGGATGCCTTACTATTGTATATTTGGTGATCTAACATCTTGTAACATTTACTTACTTGCTTATGATTGAGATACTAGGCTTGTTCATGACCTTAAGAGACTGTTGGCTTGTAGTTAAACCCTCATGTATCTAGACAGCCGTGACCGAATAGCGAGATGGAATCCATTTCATATACGTAGTTGGCTATATCTGCCCCCGCTCTCCAGTATTTTGGTTCTGGGGCATGACATGGTTTAAGTGGTGGCCCATACAGGTCATGTCAATCAAGATATGTGAGGGTTTACCGAATAGATGTCTCAATCAGTATTCGCCCTTGATCTCTGCTCGTATCTTCTGAATTACTGGATTCTTGTCCTAATCATATGCTTGTATCGTTGATCTGTCCTGGCCCTTTTTTATTGTTCCCCATGTCGTCTTCTTCAGCGGTATTGTTCCTGGACCTGCCGGTCAGCAAGGCGGAGCACTTCCCGTGGATCAGCAGCAACCCGGAGATCAAGCCCAGCATTCCGGAGTAGCCTCCAGAGTCGTGCCTTCTGATGGAGAGCCACCAGTCCAGCCAGTTCAGCCTGCCGAGCTTGATGATGGCACGTTGGTAGGTCTCGTCAGGACTTTGATAGCTTCCCAAGATCGTCGTGGAGATGCCTTGCACCAGGCAGTGACGGATGCTCTAACTAGAGGCGGTCATCAGGGTAACAGTACGGCCAACAGCTTCAAGCGCTTGAACCCTCCATTCTTCGACGGTAGTGAAGATGCTATCGCTGCAGATGCTTGGCTTCAGGATACAGAGGTGATTCTAGAAGCAGCCAAGACCCCAGAGAACGAGAAGGTAGCCGTGGTGTACCTGCAGTTGCTAGATCTTGCCCGCAGTGGGTGGGCGGCTCAGGCCGTTGGATTAGCAGCACCCATTGCTTGGGCGGTGTTCAGAGAGATTCCAGACCAAGTATTTTGATGCTGTAGCTCGGTATGATCTACAGACGAGGTTCACCAATCTGAAGCAGATGGGCAGGACGGTCGATGGATATGCGGCCGAGTTTTTGAGACTCAGTCGGTTTGCTCCCACCTTGGTGGCAACCGAGTATGATAGAGCCCAGCGGTTCCAGCAGGGACTTCACCTGGAGATTTTGTTAGCAGTCGAGCAGTTTGAGCATCAGACTTTTGATGCAATTTTGAGAGAAGCTAGGAGGCATGAGTATACCTCCCAGAGGATCGTGGATAGGGCCGAAGGTCGGAAGAGATCTCACGGCCAGATGAATCAGTCTTCATCCCCAGCCCCGACAACCAGGGCTTTGACTATTGGAGCTCCGAGACGGGTGGCCTCCGTAACGTCGGTTCAGCATTCAGCCCCGACGCATCCTCAGCAGAAGCAGAAGCAGTCCTCCGCAGTAGGATGTTCTCATTGTGGGAAGCCAAGCCATATAGTGGCAGAGTGCCGCAGGGCACAGGGATTGTGTCTGGCTTGTGGAGCAGCAGACCATAGGGTTGGATCCTGCCCGAATAGGGGTGGTTCATCATCGTCCAACCTTTCTAGCTCTTCGGTGAGAGGACCAGTTCCAGTCCAGCAGCACCAGCAGTACCCATTGTCGAGGCCCTTGCCGCCTCAGGCCCAAGTATTCCAGCAACAATACCCCCAGCAGTATGCTCAGGCCCAAGTCTTGAGTCAGAATAGGCAGCGAGGATTTCAGCAGAGGGGATCAGCACCCCGAGAGCATGGTCAGGCTATGGTGATGACCGCAGAGGAAGGATTGGCACCTGGAGAGGTAGTGGCAGGTACTATTCTCGTCAACTCCTTTCCATATTTAGCTTTATTTGATTCTGGTGCATCACATTCTTTTATGTCTATACGATTCGCGACACGGATAGGATTGGAGCCCGAGTCATTATCAGTAAGGCTTAATATACTTACGGATAACGGACTTGTGGGAGTAGATAGAGTGTTTTTCTCGTGTCGGATCGTAGTTAGCGGTAGAGAATTTCTCGCTAGATTGATAGAGTTTTCGATGGCCGATTATGATGTGGTCTTAGGGATGGATTGGTTGAGGAACCAGTATGCTAGAATAGACTGCCATATTGGCAGGGTTGTTTTTAGTATTCCAGGTGAGCCAGAATTTTTCTTCTCTCGAGGCGAGGTTGAGTCTTGTCCTCCGATATTGCGGATGGCAGTAGCAGCAGTTTAGTTGCCCAGGATAGTCGATGAGTTTCCATATGTTTTCCCAGAAGAGCTTCAAGGCATACCGCCAGAGCGGGAGATCGAGTTCACTATCGACTTGATTCCCATAACAGCCCCAGTGTCAGAGAGAGTCTACCGGATGCCACCTTCAGAGTTGGAGATATTGTACAAGATGATTGAAGAACTTTGAACCAAGGGATTCATTCATGCTAGTGGATCGCCTTGGGGAGCCCCGATGCTTCTTGTGAAAAAGAAGGATGGTACATCCAGGTTATGTACTAATTATCATACCTTGAACTCAGTGACAATCAAGAACAGATATCCTCTCCCGAGGATAGATGACTTGTTTGATCAGCTTAAAGGGGCAGCAGTATTCTCGAAGATCGACTTGCGCTCAGGATATCATCAGATCAGAGTCAGAGAGCAGGACATCCCAAAGATGGCTTTTAGATCGAGGTAAGGGCATTGGGAGTTCCTAGTGATGCCATTTGGAGTGACCAATACGTCGACTGTATTCATGGATCTCATGAATCGTATTTTTATGCCTTACTTGGATCAGTTTATGATTGTGTTCTTGGATGACATCCTGGTCTACAGTAAGAGTGAGGTGGAGCATGAGCAGCATCTCCGTGTGGTTCTTTAGACTCTCAGGGAGCACCAGTTATATGCCAAGTTCTGTAAATGCGAGTTCTGGCTCGATCGCATTTCGTACTTGGGTCACATCATCACCTGATGAGGAGTAGAAGTGGATCCCCAGAAGATCGTGGCCATTGAGTCATGGCCGGTACCCAGCACAGTTACAGAGGTTCGCAGTTTTCTCGGGTTGGCCGGCTACTACCGGCAATTTGTTTCAGACTTTGCCCGGATCTCGGCGCCATTGACCCAATTGACCCGCAAGGATGTACAGTTTGCTTGGACAGCAGAGTGCCAGGATTCTTTTAAGAAGTTGAAGCGAGGCTTGATGATGGCTACCATTCTCACGCTTCCAGATGGAACTGGAGGATTCTCAGTGTATTGTGATGCTTCGGGCAGAGGTTTAGGATATGTTCTGATGCATCATGGGAAGGTAATAGCTTATGCTTCATGACAACTTCGTGATCATGAGAGGAATTACCCAACCCATGACTTGGAGCTGGCAGCAGTAGTATTTGCACTTAAGTTATGGAGGCACTATTTTTACGGAGATAGGGTGGAGATTTTCACCGACCATAAGAGCCTGAAGTATGTTTTCACCTAGAAGGATCTTAACATGCGTCAGAGGAGATGGCTGGAGCTTCTTGTGGATTATGATGTCAACTTGCAGTATCACCCCGGGAAGGTCAACGTCATTGCAGATGCATTGAGTAGGAGAGCCAGAGTTTATTTCCTAACAGCGCAACCGAAGCTGTTAGCAGATCTTCAGAAGATGGGTATTGAAGTTGTTCTTCCTTCCAGAGTAGAATTGATGGCCAGTATGCAAGTTCAGTCCACCATAGTCGAGAGGATCCGGATGGCGCAGTCAGCAGATTCCAAGCTTCAGCGACTCAGAGCAGAGTGTGAGGCAGGACGAAGACCAGAGTTATGCATTCATGAATACGGTACACTTCGACATGGTAAGCGTCTTTGTGTACCCAGTGGAGATATCCGACAGGAGATCATGGCAGAGGCTCACAGTTCTCAATATTCCATTCATCCGGGCGGTACGAAGATGTACCGTGAAATTTGTCAGCATTTCTGGTGGAATGGCATGAAGAGGGAGATAGTCCGATTTGTCTCTCGTTGTTTGGTCTTCCAACAAGTTAAGGCTGAACATTAGAGGCCCGCTGGACTTCTTCAGCCTTTGCCGATTCCAGAATGGAAGTGGGAGTATGTAACCATAGATTTCGTGACTGGATTACCTAGATTCCCAGCTGGTAGAGATGCTATCTGGGTTATAGTTGACAGGCTCATGAAGGTAGCTCACTTCCTCCCGTTCAGAGTTGGTCAGTCGATAGCTCAGTTATCAGAGATGTACCTCAGACAGATAGTCAGGATGTACAGAGTGCCGGTCAGTATCACCTCGGATCGAGATTCAAGATTCACATCTCACTTTTGGCGTAGCTTGCAAGAGAATTTAGGAACTCGTCTCCAGTTCAGTTCAGTATATCATCCGCAGACAGATGGTCAGTCGGAGCATAAAATCCAGACTCTTGAAGACATATTGAGATCTTGTACACTTGACTTCGGTGGTTCGTGGGAAGATCACCTGCACCTGGTAGAGTTCTCGTACAACAACAGTTTCCAGGCCAGTATCCAGATGGCACCGTTCGAGGCACTGTATGGTAGGAAGTACAGATCCCTGCTAGCCTGGGACGATGTCGGAGAGAGGCAGATGCTCGATCCAGAAATGATTGCCCAGACAGTTGAAGTAGTCAGAAAAGTCAGGGATCATCTTCGAGTTGCCCAAGATCGCCAGCGCCATTGGGCCGATTCTCAACGGCGCCCTCTCGAGTTTTCTGTCGGTGACCATGTATTCCTGAGGATTTTGCCTAACCGTGGCGTCATTCGTTTCGGCGTACGGAGAAAGCTTAGTCCTAGGTATATAAGGCCGTTCGATATTCTGGAGCGAGTAGGAGATGTGTCCTATCGTCTCGCTCTTCCGCCGTCGCTAAACGAGGTGCATGACGTGTTCCATGTATCCCAATTATGACGGTATATCTTGGACCCGAGCTACGTCCTGGATCATTTGGAATTGGTTGTTGGTACCAACCTTTCGTATGAGGAGAGGCCCGTGTCTATATTGGACCGGAGAGAGAAGATACTCAAGAACAAGACTATCAAGTTAGTCCGAGTTGCTTGGGGTCATCACTCTTTGGGTGAGTCAACGTGGGAGCATGAGGATGATATCCGATCGCGATATCCCGACTTGTTTGACTCGTGAGGTATAATGTCTTCCTTATGCCTCATGCCTTCGATTCCTTGCTTGAATGAGTGATTGCCTGCCTAGTTATAGCTTGCTTGTGATTAATATAGCTTGTTCTCTTCTCTCTAGCCTCTTAATTAAATCCCGAGGACGGAATTCTTTTAAGGTGAGTAGAGTTGTAATGCCTGTGGTTCGTATTACGTATTTTGGAATACGTGTACGTATTTTATCTTATATTGCATGATTCCTTACTTAGTTTTCTTCATGGCTTGGTTTATTCTTGGGTTGGTTCGGCTTGGCTCAGTTTGCTTTGGTTCATTATGAACCAAGGGTGAACCCCCTACCTACCACCACAACTACCATTTATTAACCCCCACTTCTTTCTCTCTCTTTATTACCTCTTCTTCTTCTTCCATTTACTTGTTCACCTACCAGAGAGAGGAGAGAGGGGTCTAGGCAAGTGAAACTTGCTTCATGGAGAAACTCCAATTTTATTACTTCATTCTCTTCCTTGCAGCATTTTAACTTACTTTAGTACTTGACATTTTTACTTTCCATGGCCTGATTCTTGTAGTTCTAAGTTTATCTTATTTTTGGATTTCTTGAGTTTTGATCTACTTAATCTTGTTATTTCTAAGTTATGATGGTTCCATGTTGTAGAGAATTTTGTTCTGTCCCATTTTGACCTAAGGAAGTTCGGATTTGGACTCTGAATGAAGGTTCTATGCAGCTTGGTGGCCATGGCTTCTTGGTATACTTCTTCTCAGAAATATTTGAGAAGAAGCACAGTCCTGAACCGCATGGCAGCACTTGACCACATGGACATTCGTGCGGCAAGTCTTTTCCAGCCGCAAGGTGCATTACACTTCCAGCCGCTTATGCTCACTGTTCCAACCGTATGCACTATTGCCTGGACTTGACCGCATGACAAGTTCATACGACAAGTATTCCTTTCAGCTACATGTAGTCCTTTTTACTTAACCGCATGACAGAGCTTTCCAGTCCAGACACATGAGAAGTTTTTTTCCAGCCGCATAAAATTCCTTTATTTCCTGGCCGCATGGGACTCGACTCGGTTCAGCCGCATAGCCCTTTGCTCTGCGGGCCGTATGAACCCGAGTCTGTTCCAGCCGCATGAGAGCCTTTCCCCTGTGAGCTGTATGGCGTTGTTCCCTTTGTAACCGCATAGCGCCAATCTTCCTAGCCGCAAGGAATGTTCTGGCTGAGCCGCATAAGCTTTTCCCTTTTTGCCGCATGCGCCTGACCCTGTTCAGCCGCATGGACTGTTCTCTTACCAGCCGCATGAGATCATTCCTGGCCGCATATACCTGAGCCGCATGGCTCTCTTATAGCTCCGTGTACTGTTGTTTTATTATTATTTTACCCATGTCTTGTAACCCCCATGTGTAACTTGAGTTCTTATGGCGTATACCTTTACCTTTATTGTATATTTTTACGACCATTTTATATCCTTACGCCTTTTGTCCTGAACTTGATAAATCATGATTTGATTGACATGATTGAAATGACAATTGTACATGACATGGTGTGACAAGGAACTAGCATGACATGACCTGATAGTGGCCCGTCGTGGTGTATTTCTGACAAGTACACTCGACATGATAACCTGACATGATATATCTTGATAAGCTATTACGACGGCTACCTGACATGACATGACCTGTATAAATAACCTGGACAACGTGGGCGATTGTGCTTGTACAAATAATCCAGTCCTGTCTTGCATCATGTCTAGGAGGGGACTCCTGAGTACTACGGTCAGGAGTACCTACTGAAATGGACTAAGGCTAATAACTAGATTAATACATTAGTCATAAAGAGATCTCCCAGCTACAGGCAATTCCGTTACCTGGGCGCGCCTGGGATCTGTAGCCTGCCGTCGAGTAGGGCACATTTCCAGCACACTGTCATGTGTTGCACCCTTCAAGCTACCTAAGGGTACATGCGTTTCCTGGACGATGTACCCACCTGAATTCAACCCCTAATTTTCGACCAGGGTAACCTGGATGGTCTGCAGGGCTTGTGGCTGTGAAATAATCTCACTGCATCTTGCTAGTAACTAGGCCTGTGATAACCCTAGTTAGTTAAAGTATCAAGCCGTACTTATTGCTTGGCCGTGATTATTGAATGGAAAATAATCAGTCTAGTCTTGCCTTGATCCTGTATAAGATTGTCACATGTTCTGATTTTCTTATATTATCTTGCTGATAAATGGGAGAAACCAAGTTGGGTTCAGACGAAGGGTTACAATTTCGGTCCTTGTTTGGTTTAAGGATTGTAACCTGGTTATCTGAATGGTCCCATGGTTATCTTACCATATATCCTCCTGATGTTATATTTTCTCCAGTTTTACTATATATTATTATCTTCTGTGCTAATTGCTGGTTTTAGTTCCTAAGTGAAGCTTCCTTTGTGGCACTCGCTCTCTCTGGGATCTGACCCAGCTGGTTTTGTATGGCCAGATTTTGGAGCAGCTCCAGAGGATCTACCGACTTTCCAGCCCGATGGTGGCAACTAGACGTAACCAGGGCAACGAGTGGGTTTATTTTTGATCTTTCACTTTATTGTAAAAATATTCTTTTGAGGCGTTTAGCCGACGAGCACCTGTTTAGCTCGATTGCACTTACTTACTGTCTGCCTACGGGCTGTAACATGATCGACAGATCCTAGGGTTAATCATGTATGACTAAAACTCTTGCTAGTCCTAACATTTTATAACGACTAGCTTCATGATCAACTGAATATGTAATGTTTGGGACGCCTTACTATTGTATATTTGGTGATCTAACATCTTGTAACATTTACTTACTTGCTTGTGATTGAGACACTAGGCTTGTTCATGACCTTAAGAGACTGTTGGCTTGTAGTTAAACCCTCAAGTATCTAGACAGCCGTGACCGTACAACGAGATGGAATCCATTTCATATACGTAGCTGGCTATGTCTGCCCCCGCTCTTCAGTATTCTGGTTCTGGGGCGTGACACAAGGAGAATAAGAATATGATTAGTCACGGTCGATGATTTATAATCGAAATGAATTCGTAATATATATATATATATATATATATATATATATATATATATATATATATATATATAGCTTGAGAATCCAGAAACTGCTTTTAGGGCAAAACTAAAGTTTAAATAGATAGAAAATATCATGATAATATTTTCAGGACAAAAAGCTATTTTAAATACTGTAATATTTTTTTTCTCGAAATCCAGTTTTAAATTACATATAAGATCCAAGCTCACTGCTATCTTTTTGTTACAAAATAATATGAAAAATATTATTTAATGTATATATTTATTCATTTAGAGAAATATTTATAAACTATTTAGAAATTGTTTGTAAACCCCTTATATGAATTTATTTAAGAATAACATAAAATTTCGGTGGGTTAAAGCCCAATCTAAAATATCTAAGGATATTAAATATTTAGAACGAAAAATATTTATAGTTTTTGAAAACATGTATATAAATGGATCTAATTCTAACTTGGTCCTTATGTCATGGGCCTTCAGCCCAAAACTCCAATGCTTAATTTATTAGTTTTTAAAACCCATAATAATTAAAAAGTATTTTTATTTGTCTCTGAATGAAAACAAAACCTATTTTGTGTAAGCCCAAGCCATTCTTGGGCTTAGCCCAACTACCCAAATAAACAAACTGTTATTTTCTTACTCAACACAATAATAATAATAATAATAATAATAATAAATTTACAAAATGACAATAATATTACTTATATGTATCTATATATAAAACATTATCAATAATAGTACAATTGTTGATAATAATACAAAATAATAATAGATAGTATAATACTAAATGTTTACAGAATACATAAGCTTCTCAAAATACTGATTATAATAGTGAATTTATTTACTTATACTAATACAAACTCATATAGATATAAAAATAATCATAATAAACAAAAACAATTCTCTCTTCCCATTACTTATTCATAGCTTTTAAACAAAAATAAGAGAGAGTGTGCAGAGAGGCTTCGAAAGATGGAGAACTCACCTCGGGGAAACACACAGCGCAGCACAGCACTGTACTGCACAGCGGCGGCAACTCGCCAGTAGCGGGGCTTGTCGGAGAATCAGTAGAGTGTAGCTCGCCATGTTTTGTGGAGATCGGGTCCCACCGCGGCCAATGGTGACTAGCGCGGCGCTAAGGGCACGACGCCGGTAGGCGGAGTTGTGGGTCACGCTATGCGGTGCTCGCCAGTGCGCGGCCACGACGACGGAGGTAGTGGTTGCAGTTATTGTAAGGGTGGTCGGCGATGAGAGGAAGATCGACATGAAAGGTGGTGGGCGCGAGAGGACACGGTGAAGCCATGGCAGCGCGGCGGTGTGGATGCCGTTGGTGGCAGAGGAGGAAGGAGGCGGCCGAATCGGGTGAGTGTTCGGCCGTTTCCCCTTGGTTTTCTTTTCTTTCTGCGGTGGTGGTTAGTGTGGTTGTTGGGACGATAATGGCAGGTCCCGGTGCTAGGGTGGTGGCTCGTGTTGATTTGGAGAGGTCCCGGTTGTGGTCTTGATTTGGGGGGTCCCAGTAGTGGTGTAAGGTGAATATTGTGGTGGTGGGGATGATGCCGATGGCAGTTGTGGTCGAAGAAAGAGGTAGATTTTGTCACGACCCGCACCCACTGAGGGTACGAGAACGTCACAACGCCCAGCCTACGCCGCAATGTCGGCGGTAGAACGCTGTCCTAGGTCAACATACATCTAGCAATATAATACTAAGCAGTAAATGAACTCAATCACTACTAAGGAAGAAAAAAACACGATATGATATCTCAGCTACTGAATATGAAATAATATATACAACTCCATATCTCTGAACAGAAGTAAAGTCTAGCTAAACAGTCTCAAGACAACATAAAAATAAGATAAGGCCTAACTAAACTAGTCTAGGCAGTGGGGGTGATGTCCTCAACTAAAGCTGTGCCATAGAAGGTATCCTCCCAGGCCTCCTCCTCGTCCTCTGTAATATTTTCAACAGGTCCAGTCAGGACAGGAGTGAGTACAATACATCTCAACAGTTCATAGCAGGTTAGAAAATATAATCATGCAGTAAAGTAAGATATAGATACTGAAGAAATGCAATATGTAAACAGAGAGAGAGATCTGTAATAGAAATATCTACTATAAGTAAAGAGCTACCAGTGACTAGTGATTTAGAGCACAAAGTCGACATGTGAATGGCTTGATTTGTACATGGCTATACTAAAGAGGCGTACATGGCTATTCTACTTTGGAATTGTTCACATGGCTATTTATACTCCCCCGTACCCCCAATTAATACACAAGGATCCAACCAGGTTATGTTATGATTCTATGTAACAGCCCCCGAAGGGTGGTAAGCCTCCGAAAGGTGATAAGCCCCCAAAGGGTGATATGCCCCCGAAGGGTGATAAGCCTCCGAAAGGTGATAAGCCCCCAAAGGGTGATATGCCCCCGAAGGGTGGTAACATAGTAGTCCCATAAATGGGATAAGGATTCAAAGAAGACTCTGTGATAATATGGGTATATGTCACAAGTGATCAAAGAACCAAAGAAGTATATGATACGCTATGTAAGTAAAACGCACAGAACATAGAGTACCCGATGCTCCCTGAAGGGATAACATCTCAGGGAGGGATCCATATTGTACTAATCCGTGTGACCAACGTGACAGTATCAATTAAAGTAATTTAATGCAGGAAAATAATTCTAAGCAGGATATGAAATTATCAGAGAATGTACTCGCCTGTATCTGAGTGTCCGGATGAAATGTACTGTCCGAGGAGAGGTGTCTGGCTCCTAATCAGAACAGCACAGGTCACAACAAGTCTAAAATGATATAATGAAGTTCTACTATGCATTCTACATGATTCTAGGTCAATCTAGACTAAAGTCAACACTCGGTCAACTCTAGTCAACTAGACTAGTCAAACTAGGTCAAACTTAACCCAAACAAGTCTAATAAGTCTCACTAGGCCTAACCAAGCCTAGTCTTGCAATCACACACCAATCATAAGGCTATACAAACTATCAACACACAAATCACATGTGTATATATATGCCATATATATATATAGGCTATAATATAAGAATCTACATAAGTAAATACAATCTATATTGGTAAATACATTGCTTCCACACATTATATACATATATTATACTAAGTTAATATAGTTATCACACACATATATGTATAGGCTACCTTATATTACATTGCATTTCACTCTAGGTTATATATATTATATATGCATATATAGACATAGAGAGGGGTGGGGGACATTGCATATGTGGATGTGATATATGTAAGGATGTGTGTGAGCTTGTACAGTACAATGTGTGTGTGCTCATGAGGGTAGGCATTTGATTGTGGGAAAAACTAACATGTGTGTGTGTGAGATACAAGAGAGTGTGTGTGTGAGTGATATCTTGAAAATAGGAAAACAGTGTAGTGTAACCTGTGTCAACAGGAATAACAGTGAAGTGTTAGGCAATGGGTTAAACCCAGGTTTAGATCACAGATTCAAAATAGTGGCAATAGTGTCACAGTCCTAGGTTTTATAGTGTGTATGAGGGTGAAAGGAAAATGTGTGTGTTAGACATGGACATGAGTGCATTTGTGATCCTGAATTCTGGGAATACAACAGTGGCAAAAATTGGAGAAGAATAAGTGAGTGTTAAGGGTTGGCAGTGAATTAATAATGGAAATAACAAAGGGAAAAGAAATCAATTCGACAGTTTGGATATTGAACCATTGACAGTTAACAAACCCTTCAACCAATTTCGAATTCCTCTCAATAGGTAACATCAACTCATGCATAAATTCTCAGTTATTAATATTAACATTGAAATCAAACCCAATCAATCATGACTAAAATCTTATGTCTCAAAACCAAACAGTGAATCATTAACAGAGCATTACAAATGTAAGTTCTCAGGAAACATCAGGTTTCAGGTTTTTGTTCTCAGGAAACTCAGGTTTGATGACAGGAAAAAACATAATAGAGTGTGGGTGTGTCAATGTGAGACAGGATAGGATGTGTACAGAGTGTTCCTGTGTGTGTGTACTGTCAATGTGTGACAGTTAGCCCATGGTGTGTGTGTAGGCAATGAGGAAAAACAATGTGGTGTCATGTGTATGTGGGTGAGTGTCAACATCACAGGACAGTGAGCTTGTGTGTGTTTAGGCTAGACATGTGTGTGTACAGTGTATAGAAAGGTTCTCAGGATACTCAAAACAAATTCCAGACTTTGACCTATCTCAGGTATCAATGAACCCAGGTTTCTCTAACACCAAAACAAACTCAGTTTAATATTTTGAAACTACACATATCAAAACCTATTCACAACTCAATAGCCAATTTCCCGTTCTCAACCCAAAATCCAGAATCAAATGGAAATACTCCCTTAATATATACTAACAAACATGTAGGTAATATTTAACAGTTGAAAACATCAATCAAAACAGGGAATTAAGCGGTTTTAGAAATCTGGAACCATTGGATCAGTTATTTGAAACTCAATCCAAATGTCAATAACTCATTCACAAAACCAAATGCAAATTCGAATGAACAATCTTAGCAAATCATGCATTACAAACATGTGGGAGATTAACAGGGAATTTAGTTAAGAACAAACTGGAAAAAAAACAAGTATCAATTCAATAGAAATTTAATAACAGTTTTCGAACCCAACCCAAATACTAATATTCCATTCCCACATCCAAAAGCCTATATTTGAACTTTAAAACTTAGTTAACATGGATTGTAACATGTGGGGAATCTAAACAGTGAAAGAACATAAGAAATCTGGGATTAAAAGTTTAGGGAATTGCTGAAATAATAGTGTATCAGAAAAATCAGTCACCATGCCATTTTTAATCCAATTCGAGTCATGATTCCAAACAAAACCTAAACTAATGTGCAAGCTAAATCTAACACATATAATACATTATATTTAGGATTAATTTAGCCAATTTAAACATGTATTTAAATATTAATCAACTAAATGAACACAGAGAACACAAAACTGGACAACAATTATCATGCACGTGTGCCGTGTCCTCGTGCGCACGACACGAGCCAAACCAGGACACGAGCTCGTGCACCTAGGTTCGCCACACATAGGGCTTAGTGCCTATGACCCTAACACGAGCCAACATGTCGCCGTGTCCATACGAAAAACCCGTATCAGAGCGTGATTCCTGTGCGTATAGTTCGTGCACGAAACCAGTGCGTGAGTGATTACGTGTCCGACTCGACACGAAGAGTCATAAAATTTTGGGAGTGAATTGTTAGTCACTGCCCCGACCTCCACACCAATTTTGGTGGGTTCACAAGGTCTGTGCAGTGAGCACGACACGCGTGGCAGCAGGGCACTGCTACCGTACGGGAACGTACGTGTTCACATGTCCATGCCGACACGATATGACACAATAATCATATCAGTCAACCAGAAATCGACAAGCAAGACCAAACCCTAATTTTCTATTCAAACACATTCCTAAAATTCAACCGAAATGTCCTTTGGGATATTTCGTCAAACACCTAGGTATATAGGCTGATACGTGTCCATTTAGGACACGAAATGGACACAAAACCTAGGTCTAGAAATACCTACAGGACCAGGACACTTAGGGCTAGGTCTACATGCAAAAAAATAGAATTTAATGGTGTTTACATTGATTTACCTATTGGTGTCAAAATGTAAGAAAAGCCTCAAATGGAGGAGGATTCCTCTTGCTAGCAAACTTCTCCAAATTGCCCCAAAGCTGAGGTTGAACACCACAAACAGCAAGAAAACAAAAATTAGGATCTAATGCAATTGATTAGAGGGAAAAAGGAGATAAAATGGAATTACTATGGATTTTTGAAGATGGAGGCTCACCTCTTCCAAAGCTTGAGAGAAAAAATAATAAAGGAGGCAAGAACAAATGGAAGAGGCATTAAATAGGGTGGGAAACCCTAGGTTGGCTGCCATGGGCTGATTAGGGTTAGGTTGGTTCATGGTGTGGGCCTATAGGCTATTAAGCCTAAGTCACAAGTCATGACTTGTGAAATCACAAGCCATTTCTAAATCAATTCAAATCCTAGTTTCTCCAAATTAATTCTATGAGTTAATCCTCACTAACTTAGGTTAAACTAGAGTTACATAACCTAACCAAGTCCAAACGCAACTAGGGTTAGCTTCTAGGTTAGCCTACCAAGGTCATTGCTAGTCAAAGTCAACCTAGTCAACCCTCATTCAAACAATTCCAAAATAAATTCTAAAAATTCCCATAGATTCAAATAAATTATAATAAATCCAAATAACCCTAAAAATGTCAAAAATAGCCTAATCACATGGCTAGGCTCTAGGGTAGGCAGTCTCTACTGTTTACTAGCAAAATACCAAAAATCACAAGTCATAAATTTAAATAGTTTAAAAATAATTAAAAATCACTATAAATCATAATATTAAATAAATATCATTAAATAATAATTATAATTACAAAATTTCAAAATTACCCTATTCTGAAAAACTGGGTGTTACAGATTTGGTGGTGTTGATGAATGTTGTGGCGGCGGCCGAGGGATTGGTTCTGTGTTGGAGAACATGGACAACGGGGTTGGGGCAGAGGAGGAGCGGGGATTTGTGTTGAGGTGTCCGAAATTATCGAACACGAGAGGAAGAAATGTACATATAAAAAAATAGAATAAGAATTTGGTAGGCACAGACATGATGCACGTCACCATTGGTGTGTTAATGGGTTGTGATGATGGCACAGGTTGATGGTTGTAGCTAGATGAGAAAGTTAGGAGAAAGAGGCCTCCTTAAATAGGAGTTGGAACTCCTAAACCGATAAGGCGTAGGATTTCTAGTAGATACAGTCACCCCTTCAATCTAAATCAAATAACAATAAATACAAATCAATCCAATAAAAATCTATTAATGATAATAATAAAATTTATTTAAATCATAATTTAATATTATCAAAATAAAATCATATGAACTTAATTCAAAGTCTAATAAGCGATCAACATAATAATTTAAAATAATATTTATTGCTATCACATAATTTAAATCATATAATTCAAATCAAATCAAATAACTGAATACTATAACGATTCAAAATACTATTTGGAAGCATATGTTTATTAGTCAAAAATTATATTAGAAATGTTTTAATTAATCTTTTTTATTGAATAAAGATAATTTATGATGTCCAAAACGATTTTCTAAAATAAATATTTGAAAGCCCAATAATTACTACCGAATATTTTGTAATGCTAATAATAAGAAATAAATATTTCTACTTAAAATAAATGGTAATCGGAATCATAAATTTAATTAGTTTTGGAAGCACTTAAAATAATGGCAAATATCTTATACTAAAATATAAGAAAAAATCACTTTAATTTACGCGAAGAAAAATAAACCAAAATTTAGAAAATTACTTTCAATATGATATTTGAAGATAAATTGGCAAATCCTTATACCTATAAATATTTATAATTCTAAGATCCATTTTTTGAAATCAAATCATTTGGAAGTTGAAAATATTAATCAAAACATCTTTTATAATTCCAAGAATAAAATACAAAAATTACTAAAATAAATTAGTAGTTTTAAACCATGATTGTTAACTAGTTTTTGAAATGACAAATAATAGCACAATAACATTTATCCGTGTCATAGAAGATTTATTTCAAAATATGAAAATAGGATAAATAAATAAATAAATTTTTGAAAAATTCGGGAAGAGAGGTTACAAATCTACCCACCATAGAAAAATTTCGTCCCCAAAATTTCAAAGGATAGGACTAGGCACTGCTAAGAATACAATCAAGAAAATGATACAATTAATAATCAAAATTAGATAAACGTACTTGCGGATAGATTCGAAACCTTGAGGAATGATGCGATTTGGCATGATCCCGATTATATTCAAAATGATTGCATCATGATTAAATTTTTTTTAAGGATAATCAAAGAATTCAGTTTAGCACGATTAATTATTTAAGCATGATCAAAATACGACCAAAGTATATGGTCAAGGATCTAGTCAAGGTCAAAATCTAAGCATGCTTAAGGATTGAACCGAAATAAGATTAGCTAAACGAGAAAAGTCATTAGGCACTGTTAACCACTAATTAAAATTATGGAAGCATGATCAATGATCAAAAGTGTAACAGGACTAAAATCACTTAGATACAAGTAGGATGTCGTTAAGATCAAGTCTAATCATTTAATTCATCCAAGCATGATTAAAATTTAGCACGAGTATGAAAATGATAAAAATAATCATGATCAAAGTTGGAATAAAATCTAAGCATTAGCAATAACAGAGTTTGAAGTATAGGAATGACTATGACTATAGTCAAAATAGTTTAGTTACGATCAAAGTCATTCAAGAACGATTAAAATTTGAAATCCTTTTGGCACAAGGCAAAGTTATTTAGGCACGTTTATATAATCAAGATTTAGGTACGACTATGATGCTAGTGTAATGGAATCAAAATTAACTAAATGATTACTATAAGGGAACTAATATGATGGGCAAGGAGGAGACTATAAAGCTTATCGAAAAGACATAAAAATAAAACATGATACAAAATTAAACTGAAATGAGGGTGTAATAGTCATATGCCAATTAAAAGACACAATTTCTATAGTCTCTGAAAATCGTCCGTATAATTTAAGTCAATTAACCGAGAATTTATGCCCCAATAGTGTACATCTGGCTGTAGTAAACCCTTGGTATCATGACTCAAATAATGATACGGTATCTCAAAGATCAAAATAGGGCATCTAGGACATAGTTTTAATAATATTCAATAATCTAAGCTTACTTGAAATTAATTCAACTAGGGGTCATGCCTTGCCAGTACGTTGTTGCATGTAGTGAACCCACAATCTCCATAATTTAAATAAATAGGGACAATGCGCATCTGCCTTGCCATTGTAGGTCAACGAATATTCTTTCAACTATATCTACAAGATTTTTTAAGGAGCTTCTAGAAATTCAACAAGTTGATTAGGATAGAATAAATGAAAATATATGTCCTTGAATGAAAGTATCAGTTTTGAAAGTTACACGATTGATTAGAAAGAAAATGATTAAGGTCAAGAGAAATATAAAGTTTAATTTCTACTTCTCTAATATTCAAAGTTAGAGGGGAAAATGTATATATCTTGACTTTCAACAAAAACTGACTCGGAATAAATATATAGATAATTGAATCAAGTTAGGCTCAAAACTCAATGGATGGTGTAACGCCCCAGTCCCAAAAACGTAGGACTAAGTACGTAGACATGCCAACTGTATTCATACGAAGTACGTAGGCCTCGTATAAATACATAATCTATAAAATGTAGTAATCCAAGACAAACTAAATCTCATCCACAATGAAAAGAATAATAATATAAATATCAACTCGAATATTTATGATACAATCATTGGGCGGAGACAAAATCCACTACCAACTATCACAATGAAAGAAATGTACAAGAATTGATCCATAAAATGGCAAGACGAACCAAGCGCAATCGTCTTCGAAGGATTGGAGAAGACCACGGCCTTGGCTAGGATACCTGCGAAAGACATGAACACACACCTGGAGAAAAACCAGGTCCTCAGACGGACGTAGCAAGATACAGGAAGAACGAGCTAATATGAACTGTCAGAATAAAATAATATATAAATGACTATCCTAGACACAAATATGCAAAGGAGATTCTAACCGCCTAATGTACAATTTAGAGGACAACTTTCATGCGCATGGGTGGGATTTTAGGCTATGTGTACGTAACTGGCATCCAGTCATCTGTATCCGTCCGTAACGTCTAAAACGTCAGAGGGCATCTACAAATATATCGCCACAGTTCTATCCGGAGACTGTGGTTTACCTGTTTGGCTTCCCATACGCACTAGCGACTGTCCTCCCCCAATATATCCCACACTGTTCAAGTCATGTCCATGGCTCGTCCAGTTTTGTAACTGCTTGAGTCTCTAAAACCCTAGTCATAGCAGTTACGAATATCTACCGTCACACGACTTTAGAGATAGCTAGTCAATAAGTCGTACCCCTAACAACATGTCTCAAACCGTGTAGTGTGAGTGTCACAGCCAAAGAAGATATAAGGATATCCCCCAACAAGAAGGTAGTCTGCTAACACTAAGTCATCATGCATAAAATAAAGTAACGACTAATAAAGTCGCTTGCACCCAAGTATGGCTTGGACGCGTAGTTTACAACAAATAAAAATAACAAATATGAAACAAGTAAATAAATGTTGAAAATAAATAATATGACAGTTTAATTAGCAAGGTATACTTGCCTGTTGCGACGCCTGGTAAGCTGTCTGGTGTGCTGCAATAATCAAGGTTGTATAAAATATGACTTCTGCGTTACAACTACACAAAGGCTTCTAGTGATGTCATATATTATTCCATTGGTCCAGAGCAGTTAGATCAGCTAGGGTCGACATAAGGAAGTACGAAAGTGGTGAGGGATTAGGAAAAGGGAGATTTGTCATGGATGGGTGATGATAACAAAGAGAGTTTGAGTGAGAGATACGTCTACTATTTTAAAGAAATAATTTATACTATTTAAAAATAGGTTCCAGTTAATCTAAATATAACTACAAAAATCGAAGAAGATTATTTTTAATTAAAAATAATTCTAAGTTTGTCAACATATATTTTATAGATAAAATATACCTTTTTACTAAAAATAGTTTAAACATATATTAATAATCTAGAAAATTATATTGTTTAAAAAGTCCATGCCAAATATAATTTTATATAAATGTGCGTATATATTTATACAAGAAAACTTTAAATATATACATATATATATATATATATATATATATATATAAAATATATATATATATATATATATATATATACATACAAGAAACTTTAAAAGATGTATATATAAAGATAACCACAAAAATGATTTTTAGTATCATAATAGTTAATACAAATTTGAGATATCAGTAATACTGATATTATTTGTAATAATACATATACTAATTAAAATAATATTAATAATTAATATTGATCCTTAATCCTAGTTACTATGTTGTAATAATAATAATAATAACAATAATAATAATACAGAATGCTAATAAAAATAAATCTGTATAGAGAACTAATAATAATAATAATAATAATAATAATAATAATAATAATAATAATAATAATAACAGATAAAAAAAGGAAGGAAGAAAGAAAAATATTAATAATAATAAAGTGAAGAAGGACACATACTAAAAGAAAACAATTGAAAAAAATAAAACATAGAAAAGATATCTACATCTAATCTATAGCCTGCTGTTTCCTCCATTGGAAAAACCATTTTTCTCGGGAACTCAAGGAAAGGAGAAGTGGGATCTATGGAGAAAAGAGAAGGACGGAGGGAGTCGGAGGCGGTCGGGGGCGAGTGGCTCGGCGGAGACGAGCTAATCGAGGGGTGCGGTGAAGATCGGAGAGGGGGATCGTGGGGAAGTCGCCGGGGGCTCACTGCTCCGGCGGTGAGAGAGGAAGCGGAGGCGGCGGAGCTGACGGGGGCGAACCAGGCGGCCAAGAGGAGTCGGGCAGAGGGGAGAGAGCGTAGGGTTTCGGTGATCCTGCAGAGTTCGGGGGTTCCGGCGCAGCTCGCGGCGGAGAGGGGTTGGGTCGCGGCTGCGTGAAAACCCAGCGGGGGCAGAGCTGCGTGCGGACGGAGGACGAGGGGATCGAGGGGTGCTGGTTGACCGGAGAGGGCGGCGGACGGGCGAGGCGAGTGTGGTCTTCGCCGGAGGGGCGTCCCAGCGGCGGAGATGGAGAGTTTCGACGCTCGGGCGGTTCGGGACTGGGCGCGACGGCTGCGGATGGCGGTCCGGTTGATCGGGAAATCAACGGCGATCGCGCGTGGGCGGCTACGACAGAGGTGAGTACGGGGGTGGCGATGATTTTTATTTTCTTTGGCTCTGGTGGTCGTGATGATTTTTTTTTGGGTGTTTCGGTCGTGGTGGCGTTTTGGTGATGGTACGATGTGTCAGAATTTCTCAGTGATGTCGGGCTGCTGATGGTTCGGCCAGAGGGATTTGCTAATGGTGGTGGTGACGGTCAGATGATGGCGGTGGTCGGCTACAGGAGGATCGGGATAGGAGTTGAAGGGTCGGGGACTTGTCGTTCCAGTGGTGGCGGTTTGGTTTGGCTTGGCGAGGGCGTTGGTGGTGATGGCGGGTGTCGTCGGGAATTGTGGCTGGGACAGGGACGACAGTGGTGAAGGTGTGACGGTGGGGATGATCTACAGTTAGGCTAGGGATAGGATTTAAGTCGTCGTGTCGGGGATTGTCCGACACGACAAGATGGAGGTCGAAAATTGTCGGACTCGGACGAGATTATGATGTATTTGTATTGGGAAAAATTTAGTGGATGGGAGGCACGGACACGATGCACAATGGGGTAGAAATTTGTGGAAGATTTATTTGTGGAGATAATTATTGTGGATGAAATAATGAATTGGAGGAGTACCTGCCTATTTATAGGATGTGGGAATTCCCAATTAGATAAGAATTAGAATAGTTTAAAACCCCGTTAGATAACTATCATATTAATTTAAATATATTTAAAGTAAATTAAATCCAAATTCGAATCAAATTAAATCTAGGTAAATCTTTATCCATAAAATACATCCATATTTTTAAATCATAATAATCTATCTAAATATCAATCAAACAATATTTAAAAATATTTTTTTTATGAACACTAATATTATAATAATATATAAATTTTGAAAATCACAATAATATTTTTAAATATTGATAGAAAATGTTTGGAATTATCCTTTGTAAAATAAATAATTAAAATGTCTAAATTATGTATAATATTTCAAAATACCTTTTGTAGTAAAATTAAGATAAATATTTTTTGAAAATTTAAATCGTCTACACGAATTAATTTTTGTGTAATTCGCATTCAACTAAAATATCTATGTATATATATTTATATATTTTTGAAATCGGTATAATTAAATAAAATTGCCACTAGTGTGACAAAAATTTCTTTTCAAACAAAAATAAAATATTTACTATAATAATATTGAAATGAAATGTTTTTCTAAAATCTATAAATAAAGCGTTTTCAAGAAAATATATATCTCGTACATATTCGTACTTGACAAAATTTCGCGCGCGACGTTCAAATTCGAAAACAAAAAAATCAATACCAAATAAAATTTTAAAATCTTAGTGAAAATTTAGGGGTTTTACATCCTACCCAACTTACAAGAATTTCGTCCTCGAAATAAAAATGAGTAGGAGGGTTGAGAGGGTACAAAGGTATATCAATGAGGAACAATCAAATCACGATGTTCAAAATATGCATTAGAAAATCGCAATTTTCAAGTACTGCTGAAATAATCATGGATATGGTTATGGGTGAGGTCGCTAACTAACGTAGGTAAAAGATCAAGAGTCTTGGAAGTGAAGGTAAAATAATTTAAGAACAGGGGCACATGGTCCCTTGGAAAAGATAGTCATCTAGGGTTAGGGGGTACGACTAAGAAAACATTTCTAGTCATTCCTAGTTCCAAACGATTAGATGGTCAAGGTAATAGTTTGAGGGCGAATAACTTGAGACGAGATTATAGTCACATGGCTTGGCCAAAGGCTAACTTGCTATCATGGTCATAGGGGAACACTTGGTTTCTATCTATCAAGTACGAGTCTTCGTCTAACTAAGTGAAAGACGAAAACCAATATGAGGCCAAAGAAGTTGTTTTCGAATACCAATATGTGGTTCAAAGACGGGTGAGTAATTCAAAAAGAATTGCCAAGGCTATCGCGGATGAGATTCTAGAGGACAAGTTTAGCTATGTCCCCATCCATGTAGAACGATAAATAAAAGCGAACCAAAGTGCACTCGGTTGATCAGACCATCATGCACCGGTTAAACTTGTAAAACTAGGCTATAGTAGCAACATTTAATTAAGATGGTAAAAAAATATAAGCACGAGAGATTAAGATTGAGATAGAGTAGAATTAGTTCAAACTCCTTAAGACTCTAAGTTATATCCTATGTTGGTCTCTATACAGTCGTCCTATAGTCTCTTAGTCCAGGTCTTTGGTTGACTAGATGGGTTAGGGTCCTCTAAATTCTAGAACCTAAGTGAACTTGCTAATATAGGTCACAAGGACAAAGGGATTGCTAGGTCATAGGGCATTCTACCCAACTTACAAGAGTTAAACTAGTAGGGTGATGAAACAATGAGACAAGTCTACCTAGTATGGATTACCTTTCTAACCTACATCAAGTACGAAAGAAGGATAAGAATTCACGATAGAGGGAATCAAGCAAGATGCAAATCGAGGAGTCAAGCGAGAAGGCAGTCAAGTGTGTGGATGAGATCCTAGACTCTAATCCTATACGCAGGCTTGCTTGGTACGGTAAAGTAACCAAACAATTTATCTTGACCTGCATGGGCCACCACAAAAACATGTAATGCCCCAGTCTCAAAATACGTAGGACTAAGTATGTAGACATGCCAGCTGTATTCATACGAAGTACGTAGGCCTCGTATAAATACATAAGCTGTAAAATGTAGTAATCCAAGACAAACTAAATCTCATCCACAATGAAAAGAATAATAATATAAATATCAACTCGAATATTTATGATACAATCGTTGGACGGAGACAAAGTCCACTACCAACTATCACAATGAAAGAAATGTACAAGAATTGATCCATAAAATGGCAAGACGAACCAAGCGCAATCGTCTTCGAAGGAATGGAGAAGACCACGGCCTTGGCTAGGATACCTGCGAAAGACATGAACACACATCTGGGAAAAAACCAGGTCCTCAGACGGACGTAGCAAGATACAGGAAGAACGAGCTAATATGAACTGTTAGAATAAAATAATATATAAATGACTATCCTAGACACAAATATGTAAAGGAGATTCTAACCGCCTAATGTGCAATTTAGAGGACAAATTTCATGCGCATGGATGGGATTTTAGGCTATGTGTACGTAACTGGCATCCAGTCATCTGTATCCGTCCGTAACATCTAAAATGTCAGAGGACATCTGCAAATATATCGCCACAGTTCCATCCGGAGACTGTGATTTACCTGTTTGGCTTCCCATATGCACTAGCGACTGTCCTCCCCTAATATATCCCACACTGTTCAAGTCATGTCCATGGCTCGTCCAGTTTTGTAACTACTTGAGTCTCTAAAACCCTAGTCATAGCAGTTACGAATATCTACCGTCACACGACTTTAGAGATAGCTTGTCAATAAGTCGTGCCCCTAACAACATGTTTCAAACCGTGTAGTGTGAGTGTCACAGCCAAAGGAGATATAAGGATATCTCCCAACAAGAAGGTAGTCTGCTAACACTAAGTTATCATGCATAAAATAAACTAACGACTAATAAAGTCGCTTGCACCCAAGTATGGCTTGGATGCGCAGTTTATAACAAATAAAAATAATAAATATGAAACAAGTAAATAAATGCTGAAAATAAATAATATGACAGTTTAATTAGCAAGGTATATTTGCCTGTTGCGACGCCTGGTGAGCTGCCTGGTGTGCTGCAATAATCAAGGTTGTATGAAATATGACTTCTGCGTTACAACTACACAAAGGCTTCTAGTGATGTCATATGTTGTTCCATTGGCCCAGAGCAGTTAGATCAGCTAGGGTCGATATAAGAAATTACGGAAGTGGTGAGGGATTAGGAAAAGGGAGATTTATCATGGATGGGTGATGATAACAAAGAGAGTTTGAGTGAGAGATACGTCTACTATTTTAAAGAAATAATTTATACTATTTAAAAATAGGTTCCAATTAATCTAAATATAACTACAAAAATCTAAGAAGATTATTTTTAATTAAAAATAATTCTAAGTTTGTCAACATATATTTTATAGATAAAATATACCTTTTTACTAAAAATAGTTTAAACATATATTAATAATCTAGAAAATTATATTGTTTAAAAAGTCCATGCCAAATATAATTTTATATAAATGTGTATATATATTTATACAAGAAAACTTTAAATATATATATATATATATATATATATATATATATATATATATATATATATATATATATATATATATATATATATATATATATATATATATATATATACATACAAGAAACTTTAAAAGATGTATATATAAAGATAACCACAAAAATGATTTTTAGTATCATAATAGTTAATACAAATTTGAGATATCAGTAATACTGATATTATTTGTAATAATATATATACTAATTAAAATAATATTAATAATTGATACTGATCCTTAATCCTAGTTCCTATGTTGTAATAATAATAATAATAACAATAATAATAATACAGAATGCTAATAAAAAACATTTCTGCATAGAAAACTAATAATAATAATAATAATAATAATAATAACAATAACAGATAAAAAAAAGGAAGGAAGAAAGAAAAATATTAATAATAATAAAGTGAAGAAGGACACATACTAAAAGAAAACAATTGAAAAAAAATAAAACATAGAAAAAATATCTACATCTAATCTATGGCCTGCTGTTTCCTCCATTGGGAAAACCATTTGACTCGGGAACTCAAGGAAAGGAGAAGTGGGATCTATGGAGAAGAGTGAAGGACGGAGGGAGTCGGAGGCGGTCGGGGGCGAGCGACTCGGCGGAGACGAGCTAATCGAGGGGTGCGGTGAAGATCGGAGAGGGGGATCGTGGGGAAGTCGCCGGGGGCTCACTGCTCCGGCGGTGAGAGAGGAAGCGGAGGCGGCGGAGCTGACGGAGGCAAACGGGGCGGCCAAGAGGAGTCGGGCGGAGGGGAGAGAGCGTAGGGTTTCGGTGATCTTGCGGAGTTCGGGGGTTCCGGCGCAGCTCGCGGCGGAGAGGGGTTGGGTCGCGGCTGCGTAAAAACATGACGGGGACAGAGCTGCGTGCGGACGGAGGACGAGGGGATCGAGGGGTGCTGGTTGACCGGAGAGGGCGGCGGATGGGCGAGGCAAGGGTGGTCTTCGCCGGAGGGGCGTCCCAGCGGCGGAGATGGCGAGTTTCGACGCTCGGGCGGTTCGGGACTGGGAGCAGCGGCTGCGGATGGCGGTCCGGTTGATCGGGGAATCAACGACGATCGCGCGCGGGCGGCTACGACAGAGGTGAGTACCGGGGTGGCGATGATTTTTATTTTCTTTGGCTCTGGTGGTCGTGATGATTTTTTTTGGGTGTTTCGGTCGTGGTGGCGTTTTGGTGATCGTACGATGTGTCAGAATTTCTCGGTGATGTCGAGCTGCTGATGGTTCGGCCAGAGGGATTTGCTAATGGTGGTGGTGACGGTCAGATGATGGCGGTGGTCGGCTACAGGAGGATCGGGACAAGAGTTGAAGGGTCGGGGACTTGTCATTCCAGTAGTGGCGGTTTGGTTTGGCTTGGCGAGGGCGCTGGTGGTGATGGCGGGTGTCGTCAGGAATTATGGCTGGGACAGGGACGACAGTGGTGAAGGTGTGACGGTGGGGATGATCTACAGTTAGGCTAGGGATAGGATTTAAGTCGTCGTGTCGGGGATTGTCCGACACGACAAGATGGAGGTCCGGAATTGTCGGACTTGGACGAGATTATGATGTATTTGTATTGGGAAAAATTTAGTGGATGAGAGGCACGGACATGATGTACAATGGGGTGGAAATTTGTGGAAGATTTATTTGTGGAGATAATTATTGTGGATGAAATAATGAATTGGAGGAGTACCTGCCTAATTATAGGATGTGGGAATTCCCAATTGGATAAGAATTAGAATAGTTTAAAACCCCGTTAGATAACTATCATATTAATTTAAATATATTTAAAGTAAATTAAATCCAAATTCGAATCAAATTAAATCTAGGTAAATCTTTATCCATAAAATACATCCATATTTTTAAATCATAATAATCTATCTAAATATCAATCAAACAACATTTAAAAATATTTTTTTTATGAACACTAATATTAAAATAATAAATAAATTTCGAAAATCATAATAATATTTTTAAATATTGATAGAAAATATTTGGAATTATCCTTTGTAAAATAAATAATTAAAATGTCTAAATTATGTATAATATTTCAAAATACCTTTTGTAGTAAAATTAAGATAAATAATTTTTGAAAATTTAAATCGTCTACACGAATTAATTTCCGTGTAATTCGCATTCAACTAAAATATCTATGTATATATATATTTATATATTTTTGAAATCGGTATAATTAAATAAAATTGCCACTAGTGTGACGAAAATTTCTTTTCAAACAAAAATAAAATATTTACTATAATAATATTGAAATGAAATGTTTTTCTAAAATCTATAAATAAAGCATTTTCAAGAAAATATATATCTCGTACATATTCGTACTCGACGAAATTTCGTGCGCGACGTTCAAATTCGAAAACAAAAAAAATTAATACCAAATAAAATTTTAAAATCTTAGTAAAAATTTAGGGGTTTTACAGATGGAAATAGCATATTGACTCTTAAAAATAATTGCTTTTTGGCAAATGGGAAATAACTAAGTAATATGGACCTTATGACATGACGATGTTTAGAGAAGGTAGAAAATAAAATTACACAAATGATCAAGATTAGGAATTGAGTCCTAGGAAGTCCTAATTTACTAGACGAATAGTCTACCCGCCTTGGATCTACCATCGCATCAAGCGCAACGGTATATCCTTCTGTCACGCCCCAGAACCAGAATACTGTAGAGCGGGGACAGACATAGAGAGCTACGTATATGAAATGGATTCAATCTCGCTATACGGTCACGGCTGTCTAGATACATGAGGGTTTAACTACAAGCCAACAGTCTCTTAAGGTCATGAACAAGCCTAGTGTCTCAATCACAAGCAAGTAAGTAAATGTTACAAGATGTTAGATCACCAAATATACAATAGTAAGGCGTCCAAAAACATTACATATTCAGATGATCATAAAGCTAGTCGTTACAAAATGTTAGGACTAGCAAGAGTTTTAGTCATACAAGATCAACTCTAGGATCTGTCAATCATGTTACAGCCCGTAGGCAGACAGTAAGTAAGTGCAATCGAGCTAAACAGGTGCTCGTCGGCTAAACGCCTTAAAGAATATTTTTATAATAAAGTGGAAGATCAAAAATAAACCCACTCGTTGCCCTGGTTACGTCTAGTCACCACCATCGGGCTGGAAAGTCGGTAGATCCTCTAGAGTTTCTCTGAAATCTTGCCATACAAAACCAGCTGGGTCGATCCCAGAAAGAGCAAGTGCCACAAAGGAAGCTTCACTTAGGAACTAAAATCAGTAATTACCACAGAAGATAATATTAATAGTAAAACTGGAAAAAATATAACATCATGAGGATATACGATAAATAACCATTGGACCATTCAGATAACCAGGTTACAATCCTTAAACTAAACAAGGACCGGGATTGCAACCCTTCATCTGAACCGAACTTGGTTTCTCCCCATTTATCAGCAAGATAATATAAGAAGTCAGAGCATGTAATAATCTATACAGGATCAAGGCAAGACTAGACTGATAATTCCCCATTCAACAATCACGGCCAAGCAATGAGTATGGCTTGATACTTTAACTAGCTAGGGTTATCACAGGCCTAGTTACTAGCAAGATGCAGTGAGATTATTCCACAGCCACAAGCCCTGCAGACCATCCAGGTTATCTAGGTCGAAAATTAGGGGTTGAATTCAGGTGCGTACATCGTCCAGGAAATGCATGTACCCTTAGATAGCTTGAAGGGTGCAACACATGACAGTGTGCTGGAAATGTGTCCTACTCGACGGCAGGCTACAGATCCCAAGCGCGCCCAGGTAACGGGATTGCCTGTAGCTGGGAGATCTCTTTATGACTAATGTATTAATCTAGTTATTAGCCTTAGTCCATTTTAGTAGGTACTCCTGACCGTGGTACTCAGGAGTCCCCTCCTAGACATGATGTAAGACAGGACTGGATTATTTGTACAAGCACAATCGCCCACAGTGTCCAGGTTACTTATACAGGTCATGTCATGTCAGGTAGCCGTCGTAACATCTTATCAAGATATATCATGTCAGGTTTACTTGTCAGGAGTGCACCACGACGGGCCACTATCATGTCATGTTAGTTTCTTGTCACACCATGTCATGTACAATTGTCATTTCAACCATCTCAATCAAATCGTGATTATCAAGTCCAGCTATGAAAGAGTTATATGGCATGGGCATAATAGTAATAATTAAAATATTCCTAAAATACCAGCTATAAAAGAGCTATGCGGCTCGGCATATGCGGCCAAGAAGTGATCTCACGCGGCTGGGAAGGGAGCAGTCTAAGCGCCTCGGGATGGAAGGGTCATGCGGCTAGCGGAGGGAGTCGGGTTCATGCGGCTGGAAAAAAAGTCCATGCGGGTCGGGGGAATTAAGAGCCCATGCGGCTCGGAACAAGAGCAGCTCATGCGACTGGCGGAGACATAGGTCCATGCGGCCGGCTATCAATCAGGTATATGCGGCCGGAGTCAAGTGGGTCTCATGCGGCCAGCTGGGTTTGGCCTTTATGTGGCTTAATGGGAGATTCGGATTCATGCGGCCCAAAGTGGCGGAGGCACATGCGGCTGCAGAAGCAAGGGGGTGCATGCTGCTGAGTGGGAGAGGAATCCATGCGGCTGGAAGAAACGGGTCCCATATGGCTCAAAGGGAGTAAGCCTATGCGGCTCAAAGTTCTTCCAGTCATGCCGCTAGTAGAACACTTGCCGCATGAAATATTCATGCGGTCAAGTCTAAGCACAGTTCATCTTCTCCAAAATTTCGAGAAGAAGAACACCATGGGAGCCAAGTTCTCAAGTTCCATAACTCCATCATCCGGAGCCCAAATCCGAACTTCCATAGGTCAAAATGGGGTAGAACGAAATTTTCTACAACATGAAACCATCAAAACTTGACAATAACAATATTAAGTAGATCAAAACCCCAGATTTCCAAAAATAATATAAACTTAGATCTACAAGAGTCTGGCCATGGAAAGTAAAAATGCTAAGTACTAAAGTAAGTTAAAATGCTGTAAGGAAGAGAATGAAGCAATAAAATTGGAGTTCCTCCATGAAGCAAGTTACACTTGCCTAGACCTCTTTCTCCTTCTCTCTGGTAGGTGAAGAAGTAATGGAGGAAAGAAGAAGAGTAATGAAGAGAGAGAAGGAAGTGGGGTTAATAAATGGTAGTGGTGGTGGCAGGTAAGGGGTTCACCCTTGGTTCATAATGAACCAAAGCAAACCGAGCCAAGCCGAACCAACCCAAGAATGAACCAAGCCATGAAGAAAACTAAGCAAGAAATCATAAAATACAAGATAAAATACGTACACATATTCCAAAATATGTAATACGAACCACAGGCATTACAACTCTACCCACCTTAAAAGAATTCCGTCCTCGGAATTTAATTAAGAGGCTAGAGACACGAGGACAAGCTATATTAATCACAAGCAAGCTATAACTAGGCAGGCAATTACTCATTCAAGCAAGGAATCGAAGGCGTGAGGCATAAGGAAGACATTATACCTCACGAGTCAAACAAGTCAGGATATTGCGATCGGATATCATCCTCACGCTCCCACGTTGACTCACTCAAAGAGTGATGACCCCAAGCGACTCGGACTAACTTGATAGTCTTGTTCTTGAGTGTCTTCTCTCTCCTGTCCAATATAGATACGGGCGTCTCCTCATACGAAAGGTTGGTACCAACAACCAATTCCGAATGATCTAGGATGTGGCTCGGGTCTGGGATATACCGTCGTAACTGGGATACATGGAACACTTCATGCACATCGCTTAGCGACGGCGGAAGAACGAGACGATAGGATACATCTCCTACTCGCTCTAGAATGTCAAATGGCCCTATATACCTAGGACTAAGCTTTTCCCGCACGCCGAAACGAATGACGCTACGGTTAGACGAAATTCTCAGGAATACATGGTCACCGACAGAAAACTCGAGAGGGTGCCGATGAGAATCGGCCCAATGGCGCTGGCGATCTTAGACAACTCGAAGATGATTCCTGACTTTTCTGACTACTTCAACTGTCTGGGCCATCATTTTTGGACCAAGCATCTGCCTCTCTCCGAAATCGTCCCAGACTAGCGGGGATCTGCACTTCCTACCATACAGTGCCTCGAACGGTGCCATCTGGATACTGGCCTGGAAATTATTGTTGTACGAGAACTCCACCAGGTACTGGTGATCTTTCCACGAACTACCGAAGTCAAGTGTACAAGATCTCAACATATCTTCAAGAGTCTGGATTGTACGCTCCGACTGACCATCTGTCTGCGGATGATATGCTGAACTGAACTGGAGATGAGTTCCCAAACTCTCCTGCAGGCTACGCCAAAAGTACAACGTGAATCTTGAATCTCGATCCGAGGTGATACTGACTGGCACTCCGTGCAACCTGACAATCTGCCTGTGGTACATCTCTGCTAACTGAGCTGTCGACTGACCAACTCTGAACGGAAGGAAGTGAGCTACCTTTGTGAACCTGTCAACTATAACCCAAATAGCATCTCGACCAGCTGAAGATCTAGGCAATCCGGTCACAAAATCCATGGTCACATGTTCCCACTTCCATTCTGGAATCGGCAAAGACTGAAGAAGTCCAGCGGGCCTCTGATGTTCAGCCTTAACTTGTTGGCAGACCAAACAACGAGAGACAAACCAGGCTATCTCCCTCTTCATGCCATTCTACCAAAAGTGCTGACGGATATCGCGGTACATCTTCATACCGCTCGAGTGAATGGAATATTGAGAACTGTGAGCCTCTGCCATGATTTTCTGTCTGATATCTCCACTGGGTACACAAAGACGCTTACCATCCCTAAGTGTACCGTCTTCATGAATGCATAACTCGGGTCGCCGGCCTGCCTCACACTCTGCTCTGAGTCGCTGAAGCTTGGAATCTGCTGACTACGCCATCCGGATCCTCTCGACTATAGTGGACTGAACTTGCATGCTGGCCATCAATGCTATACTGGAAGGGAGAACAACTTTAATACCCATCTTTTGAAGGGTGAACAACTTTAACAGCTCTGGTTGTGCTGTTCAAAAATAAACTCTGGCTCTCCTGGTCAATGCATCTGCAACGACGTTGGCCTTCCCGGGGTGATACTGCAAGTTGACATCATAATCCACAAGAAGCTCCAGCCACCTCCTCTGACGCATGTTAAGATCCTTCTGGGTGAAAACATACTTCAGGCTCTTGTGGTCGGTAAAAATCTCCACCCTCTCTCCGTACAAGTAGTGCCTCCACAACTTAAGTACAAACACTACTGCTGCCAGCTCCAAGTCATGGGTTGGGTAATTCCTTTCATGATCACGAAGTTGTCGTGATGTATAAGCTATTACTTTTCCATGCTGCATCAGAACACATCCTAGGCCTCTGCCTGAAGCATCATAATATACTGAGAATCCTCCGGTTCCATCTGGAAGCGTGAGAATGGGAGCCGTCATCAAGCCTCGCTTCAACTTCTCAAAAGAATCTTGGTACTCTGCTGTCCAAGCAAACTGTACATCCTTGTGGGTCAATTGGGTCAATGGCGCTGAAATTCGAGCAAAATCTGAAATAAACCGTCGGTAGTAGCCGGCCAATCAAATAAAACTGTGAACTTCTACAACGGTACTGGGTACTAGCCATGACTCAATAGCCACAATCTTTTGGGGATCCACTTCTGCTCCTTCTCGAGTGATGATGTGACCTAAGTACGAAATAAGATAGAGCCAGAACTCGCATTTACTAAACTTGGCATATAACTGGTGCTCCCTGAGAGTCTGAAGAACCACACGGAGATACTGCTCATGCTCCTTCTCACTCTTACTGTAGACCAGGATGTCATCCAAGAACACAATCACAAACTGATCCAAGTAAGGCATGAAGATGCGATTCATGAGATCCATGAATACCGTCGGTGTATTGGTTGCTCCAAAGGGCATAATAAGGAACTCCCAATGCCCATACCTCGATCTAAAAGCTGTCTTCGGGATGTCCTGCTCTCCGACTCTGATCTGATGATATCCTGAGCGCAAGTCGATCTTCGAGAATACTGCTGCCCCTTTGAGCTGATCAAACAAGTCATCTATCCTCTGAAGAGGGTATCTGTTCTTGATTGTCAATGAGTTCAAGGTACGATAATCAACACACAACCTGGACGTACCGTCCTTCTTTTTCACAAGAGGCATCGGGGCTCCCCAAGGCGATCCACTAGCATGAATGAATCCCTTGGTTCGAAGTTCTTCAATCATCTTGTACAAGATCTCCAATTCTGAAGACGCATCCTGTAGACTCTCTCTGATACTGGGGCTGTCTCAGGAATCAAGTCGATGGTGAACTCGATCTCCCGCTCTGGCGGCATACCTAAAAGGTCTTCTGGGAAAACATCTGGAAACTCTTCGACTATCCGGGGCAACTGCACTGCTGCTACCGCCATCCGCAACACTGGAGGAGAAGGCTCAACTGCGCCCCGGGAAAAAAAACTTCGGCTCGCCTGGAATACTAAAAATAACCCTACCAATAGGGCAGTCTATTCTAGCATACTGGTTTCTCAACCAATCCATCCCTAGGACCACATCATAATCGGCCATCGGGAATTCTATCAATCTAGCAGGAAATTCCTTACCGCTAACTACGATCCAACACAAGGAAAACACCCTATCGACTCCCACAAGTCCGTTACCAGTAAGTATATTAAGCCTTACTGATAATGACTCGGGCTTCAATCCTATCCGTGTCGCGAATCGTGCAGACATAAAAGAATGCGATGCACTAGAATCAAATAAAGCTGAAGCTGGAAAGGAGTTGACGAGAATAGTACCTGCCACTACCTCTCCTGGTGCCAATCTTTCCTCTGCGGTCATCACCATAGCCTGACCATGCCCTCGGGGTGCTGGTCCCCTCTGCTGAAATCCTCGCTGCCGATTCTGACTCAAGACTTGGGCCTGAGTATGCTGCTGGGGGTTCTGTTGCTGGAATACCAAGGACTGAGGCGGCAAGGGCCTCGGCAATGGATACTGCTGCTGCTGGACCGGTGCTGTCCTCTCACCGAAGAGCTAGAAAGGTTGGACGATGATGAACCACCCCTATTCAGGCAGGATCCAACCCTATGGTCTGCTGCTCCACTAGCCAGACACAATCCCTGTGCCCTGCGACACTCAGCCACTACATGGCCTGGCTTCCCACAATGTGAACATCCCACTGCGGAAGTCTGCTTCTGCTTCTGCTGTTGAGGGAACGTCGGGGCTGAATGCTGAACCGACGTTACTGAGGTCGCCTGCCTCGGAGCTCCTATAGTCAAAGCCCTGGCTGCCAGGGCTGGGGCTGAAGACTGATTCATCTGGCCGTGGGATCTCTTCCGACCTCCGGCCATATCCACAATCCTCTAGAAGGTATACTCATGCCTCCTAGCTGCCCTCAAGACTGTATCAAAAGTCTGATGCTCAAGCTGCTCAACTGCCAATAGAATTTTTAGGTGAAGCCCCTGCTGGAATCGCTGGGCTCTATCATACTCGGTTGCCACCAAGGTGGGAGCAAACCGACTGAGTCCCGAAAACTCGGCCGCATATCCATCGACCGTCCTGCCCATCTGCTTCAGATTGGTGAACCTCATCTGTAGATCATACCGAGCTACAGCATCAAAATACTTGGTCTGGAATCTTTCTCTGAATACCGCCCAAGCAATGGGTGCTGCTAATCCAACGGCCTGAGCCGCCCACCAGCTGCGGGCAAGATCTAGCAACTACAGGTGCACCACGACTACCTTCTCGTTCTCTGGGGTCCTGACTGCTTCTAGAATCACCTTTGTGTCCTGAAGCCAAGCATCTGCAGCGATAGCATCTTCACTACCGTCGAAGTAGGGAGGGTTCAAGCGCTTGAAGCTGTTGGCCGTGCTATTACCCTGATGACCGCCCCTGGTCAAAGCATCCATCACTGCCTGGTGCAAGGCATCTCCTCGACGATCTTGTGAAGCTATCAAGGTCCTGAAGAGTCCTACCAAAGTGCCATCATCAGGTTTAGCAGGCTGAACTGGCTGGACTGGTGGCTCTCCGCCAGAAGGCACGACTCTGGAGGCTACTCCGGAATGTTGGGCTTGATCCCCGGGTTGCTGCTGATCCACGGGAAGTGCTCCGCCTTGCTGACCGGCAGGTCCAGGAGCGGTGCCACTGAAGAAGACGACATGGGGAACAATAAGGAAGGACCAAGACAGATCAACGATACAAGCATATGATCAGGACAAGAATCCAGGGATTCAGAAGATACGAGCAGAGATCAAGGGCGAATACTGATTGAGACATCTATTCGGTAAACCCTCACATATCTTGATTTACAAGTCCTGCATGAGCCACCACTTAAACCATGTCCCGCCCCAGAACCAGAATACTGGAGAGCGGGGGCAGACATAGCCAGCCACGTATATGAAATGGATTCCATCTCGCTATACTGCTACGGCTGTCTAGATACATGAGGGTTTAACTACAAGCCAACAGTCTCTTAAGGACATGAACAAGCCTAGTGTCTCAATCACAAGCAAGTAAGTAAATGTTACAAGATGTTAGATCACCAAATATACAATAGTAAGGCGTCCCAAACATTACATATTCAGTTGATCATGAAGCTAGTCGTTACAAAATATTAGCCGTCGCAACAGCTTATCAAGATATATTATGTCAGGTTTACTTGTCAGGAGTACGCCACGATGGGCCACTATCATGTCATGTTAGTTCCTTGTCACACCATGTCATGTACAATTTTCATTTCAACCATGTCAATCAAATCGTGATTATCAAGTCCAGGACAAAAAGCGTAAGGATATAAAATGGGCGTAAAAATATACAATAAAGGTAAAGGTGTACGCCATAAGAACTCAAGTTATACTGAGAGTTACATGGCATAGATATAATAGTAATAATTAAAATATTCCTAAAATACCAGCTATGAAAGAGCCATGCGGCTCGGCATATGTGGCCAAGAAGTGATCTCACGCGGCTGGGGAGGGAGCAGTCTAAGCACCTCGGGATCGAAGGGTCATGCGGCTAGCGGAGGGAGTCGGGTTCATGCAGCTGGGAAAAAAGTCCATGCGGGTCGGGGGAATTAAGAGCCCATGCGGCTCGAAACAAGAGCAGCTCATGCGGCTAGCGGAGACATAGGTCCATGCGGCCGACTATCAATCAGGTATATGCGGTCGGAGTCAAGTGGGTCTCATGCGGCTAGCTGAGTTCGGCCCTTATGTTGCTTAATGGAAGATTCGGATTCGTGTGGCCCAAAGTGGCGGAGGCACATGCGGCTGCAGAAGCAAGGGAGTGCATGCGACTGAGTGGGAGAGGAATCCATGCGGCTGGAAGAAGCGGGGTCCCATGCGGCTCAAAGGGAGTAAGCCTATGCGTCTCAAAGTTCTTCCAGTCATGCGGCTAGTAGAACACTTGTCGCATGAAATATTCATGCGGTCAAGTCTAAGCACAGTTCATCTTCTCCAAAATTTCGAGAAGAAGAACACCATGGGAGCCAAGTTCTCAAGTTCCATAACTCCATCATCCGGAGCCCAAATCCGAACTTCCATAGGTCAAAATGGGGTAGAACGAAATTCTCTACAACATGGAACCATCAAAACTTGATAATAACAATATTAAGTAGATCAAAACCACAGATTTCCAAAAATAATATAAACTTAGATCTACAAGAGTCTGGCCATGGAAAGTAAAAATGTTAAGTACTAAAGTAAGTTAAAATGCTGTAAGGAAGAGAATGAAGCAATAAAATTGGAGTTCCTCCATGAAACAAGTTGCACTTGCCTAGACCCCTCTCTCTTTCTCTCTGGTAGGTGAAGAAGTAATGGAGGAAAGAAGAAGAGTAATGAAAAGAGAGAAGGAAGTGGGGTTAATAAATGGTAGTGGTGGTGGTAGGTAGGGGGTTCACCCTTGGTTCATAATGAACCAAAGCAAACCGAGCCAAGCCGAACCAACCCAAGAATGAACCAAGCCATGAAGAAAACTAAGCAAGGAATCATGCAATACAAGATAAAATACGTACACATATTCCAAAATATGTAATATGAACCACAGGCATTACACCTTCTATGGAAATTTCTCAAGTTATCTAATAGGGTTTAGAATTCAATATATATCTGGCTAAATCACATGGCCTACTTAGCAACTTTAACAACCCAATAGTCAAATTGAATAAGCGACTCTTATTCCTAGTCATCCTCCTAAAAATCAAATCAATCCTAATTATGAATAAGTATTTCCTAGTCGTAGGCTCGTAATAGTACGACTAACTTAAGTACTATCACGAATTCGCACAATTTGCAAAGACTGACCTGCATGGGCCACTAAAATAAAACTTGTCACGTCCCGTACCCTCTTTTCGGGATGCGAGTGCGTGCGCAAGTCCAGCCTACACCGTAGTACCAATGGTAGTATGTTGTCGAGCCCACAATAAGCATGTGCCTATATAAAATATATCTTTATTTGCTCATTCACAACAACTAAATCATTTACAATATCCTATCATTACATTTAAAAAAATACAATAACTTATAAATATCGAAAACGACTACCAACTTATCTAACTAGTCTTCTAGGGTTGACCTCAGCATATACCCATGTCTCTCCCAATGATCCAAAGCTTTAGGGTAGCTGCAACTAATCTGAAAAAGGGTTTCAAGTCAGGAATGGAACGAGTATATTTCTAACAGCGGTTCCAATAATTGGCAAAGCCTACAAAATAGTAAATAGTAATGAATGATTGACAGATAAGCATAGAATCATGGAACTGAGCATAGAGTAAAAGAAGATGAACATGGTAGTAATGAAAAGTGAGAACAGTACTAATGTTGATAAGACATACAACATAAAATGTATAAAGTGGAACAAAAAAAACTACACCTATCTATGTGTTGAAATACCACATTCGACATTTTTATACTATATATTTGCGTATCAGTTTTCTAAAACTTCAAACGGATCACAAAACAGAGTTCAAAATCTTTTAAAATCTAGAAAATCGTACGGTGCATCAATTTTGGACAACTGTCATCCAAATAGATTTATAGAAATTCACATATTAAATTATAGAAAATAAATTACATAATCTAGAAACTAACTTTGATACGGTTCTAACAAAAAAATATCAAACGGATGTCTGGATTGTCCACAATCGCTCCGTGAAGTTAAAGAATTCCAAGATCAATTCTTCCAAAAATCGGGTGCACATTAAACTAGGTTTTCTGACGCACATATATATTAATATATATATATATATATATATATATATATATATATATATATATTGGGGGAAAAACTAATTATACATGGAATTTACTAGGGGAGAGTACGAAGTAGGACTTACATCTACAAGAAATTTCACTCACAGAAAAAATTATTTTACTCGTTGCCCTTTATTTTCCTATATAATTATAAATATAACTTTTGAAATTGCTAGAAAAAAATGTTAAGACAAAGAATGTGATGGAAGAAGTATCCAGAGCTATAGAGACAGGAATGAAAGTGTTTTTCAAGGAGGAAGAAAGAAATATAGCAAGACAAGACTATCTAGTAAAATATATGTCTGTACGAAGAGAAGACTCTACAAACCCTACTGCTGATTTGACTCCTGACTCAAACATGTCACCTATTTATTTTGACAGCATAACAGAACATAACCTAAACACTGTTTGTTGACCACTTTCCCTACATGTCTGTCCACGTGTCTCATAATACCAGACCCCTACCATACTCTCAAGATAAGTATCAAAATAAGGGAAACATGTGTCTTTTCGTGAAGATAAGTATCCCTAATAGGAAAACAAATGTACCTCCACTTGCCAGATCCCTACTACAGGTGTCAAGACTCACTCTAGACCTCTGCTCTACAGGACGTCCTATAAATCGAAGACTACTCTTAATCCGAAGGGCAGAACGCTTCTACTACTACCGTGCATAACTTCTTTCTACTACCTTCTTCTCTGGCAAAGCTAATCCTTCCTCTTGCTGCATATAAAAATATACCTACTAATAGAAAGTACTTGTAAGTTTTTATCTTTCATTTTCGTTTAAATAAAAGGATTCCCGAAAGGGAAATGTCCTAGCTTTGTATTATTGGTTTTTCCCAGCCTGTAAATTAAGTTTGTTTAAGAAATACAATATAATATTTTATTCTATATGTCATAGTTTTACTCTGTTTTAATTGTTGTCATTTTTTTTACTCAATTTCAATTGTTGCATGACATAGCGGCATAGTCTCGTACTTATCTATTACATACGAGTGACTCTATAGGATAATTTTGAACTAGAAAATGGTCTAGTAAATCCAGGAGAGGAAAGTAAGACTCGTCTGAAAAGTCGAGGGTGCTAAGCTAAAATTATCATGTCTCCAATATTTGGAATATATATATATATATATATATATATATATATATATATATATATATATATATATATATATATATATTATCTTTCTTTTTCTTTTTTGGGTAAATAAATAAATAAATAAATAAATATATATATATATATATATATATATATATATATATATATATATATATATATATATATATATATATATATATATATATATCAGCTGAGTCGGTGTCACTGACGATCTGGGCTGCTTCGCCCATATCGGATGACTAGGAGCCGACCCAGCTCAGCTCTGGTCGGCTGGCTATCTCGTCCCGGTTTCCTTATGAGGAACTACTTAGTCACCCCACCCACTTACTGATAGGTAGGCTCGCCCATGTGCACTGAGTGACTGATAAGTGGGCCTGTCCCACTGAATCTACAAGCTGACTGTGTAATTGCTTGATTAAATTACATAAATTAAACAAAAATTCAATTTAACATCAAATAAATCCAAATAAATTCCAAAAAAAAATCTAGAAAAATCTAAAAAAATCTTAGAAAATTCTAGACATTATTTCTAGGTGTCTATAGCCTATGTGAAAATGTTTGGTCTCAAAATACCCTTGCATGATCAGGCAGTAATTTCTAAAAGCTCATAAAATTAGTTAACCTATATATATTAATTATCTAAAATTCTCAGAAAATTCTAGAAAAATATAAAATAATGAAATAAAGTATCTAGGTCACCTGGAAACCATAATGACCATAAATTACCTAATATTACCATATTACACCTATAGAATTGGGTATAACCCCTATTGATCCCAAATCTAATCCGTAAATAAATATAAAAAATCTGGGGGTTTATAAGAAGACCCATAAATTCTGGGTGGCCACGAACATTGTGCCACCTCCGAAGTTGACAAAAAATGCACTTCCGATTTTTATTGATAAAATTGCACATCAGTCTCTTGTGTGTGCTGTCTATGCTCCTACCTCAGTGTTCGGGAAGGATAGGGCCTAACACCCAGGTTCCAGCGAAGAAAAACAATACGATGCTGGGAACATATGGGATGATGTCCCTTCCTGACCCTTACGATCGCGAGCCTTGGAGAGGACCAATATGAATTCTCAGATGTTGTGCCAATAGTAGAAGGCACAAGGGCACACCATGTTTAAATCAAGATGCACAATACTTCTAGTGGACGACGATGCCTAAGAAGCTACATCCAGTGCTCTTCGACAAAGGCATACAAAGGAAGAAAATAGAATGTCTTCTGTCGCATCTTCCACAACCAACCTTTTGGGTATGGTATGGACTCCCTGAACTATGTGCCATAAGAGTTGGTCCGAAGAAGTCCAGGACAGTTTGAGCCGAACACAATCTGACCACTCTCCTCCCATTGGACCATCATGGGCATACAGATGAAGTTTTCAGGGTCTGGCCCATCTCATAGGCACGACTAAGTCAGCTACATGGGTCAGCCTCATACAATTTCCACTCAGAATTGTATGCGAAAGACGTAAAGGTTAAATTTCTCACGACTAACCTGTGCCATGATAAACCACAAGTGTAAGTTAAAAGGAACAAATATCGGGCATGAAGAGCCTTCTGCAAGGCCTGTGCCAGAACCATCATCAACTGCCACTGTACTAAAGTAGCAGTCAATACAGAAAGGCGGTATGTGTTTTTACGACTGTAATAGACAACAAAAGTGGAGTGACCCTTTACTTCATGCTACTCCATTCGAAAGATCCCTTTTTTCAAGAAGACGGTTGGGTCATCGAACCCTCCGGTCTCGACCAATTTGTCAAGACCCTAACCTCGGGTATCTCACCCATTTACTCTCGCAGAAAGGGTAATCCTAGGAACACAGTCAAGATCAAAGGCTTCATCGCAGTCAAGGGGTACCGTCCCCTCCATAACTCTGCAAAGTAGGGTGATAATACCAGAACTCTATATCTACCCTTCCGAAGCTGGGGGTAGCCATTTACTCGAGTCTAAAGATGATGTGGTAATACGTGCCTACCCTGATAGTAAAACTCAGGAGTCCAAGTCAAAAAGTGAAGGGTTCACAACCCCGTCAACCTTTTCACGTACTAAGATGGTATATACGAACGGTAATGATGACGCAAGTCCTAGTGACTGATAGCACCTCCAGACTATAGAGGCAATGATATAGACCTTGAGTGCCTCAATATATGTCACAAGCCACACCCAAAATGGGGGCACGAGTGCCTAACAATATCCAACCTATGCCACAGAATCAGCGGTTGAACGATGTCTAGGTCTACTATCTAACAATATTATAAAAACCTGTCTATACAGCTCATCTCTAAACGGAGGATAACAATAATATATGTAACACCCAATTTTCCAAATGAGAGTAATTTTAAAATTTTATAATTATAATCATTTAATAATGATATTTAAATCATATTGTAATTTTTGGTGATTTTTAATCAATTTAAAACTATTTAAAATATTGAATTATGATTTTGATGATTAACTTGTGTAACCCTAGAATTGCTAAGCCCGGAAACTAACTATGACCATAGGAGCCTAGTCACGTGATTAGAATTTCAAATTACCAATTTTTAGCCTAGGGGTATTTTGGTTATTTTGACAATTTTGTGAATTTATAATTTATATTAATTAAATATTGTGCTAATCTTTTAGTTAAGCCTTAACCTAGAAGTTTAACCTAACCTAGATTAGTCTTGAGGTTAGAATCAAGGTTAGAACATTCCTACTAAGTGTCAAGGTTAGTAATATCTAGATATTATTATGGTAGGATATTTTCTTAGGATATTTGTGAAAAAGAAAGCCTTGAGCCAATAGGAAGGCTCGGAATTGGATGGACAAGCCCTAGCCACTCATCTTTATCTAACCCTAACCCTAATTCACTATTGTGGCAGCCATACAAGCCCCCCTCCTTCCTATAAGTATCCTACTTAAGAAGCCTTTGCCTATTTTTAAAAATCTAGAAGAACCCTACTTTGTTCTTCCCTAAACTTCTCCCAATTAATCCAAATTGAGCCCAAATTGAGTCAAATCAATTGCATCATCATCCCCAATATTAGAGGAGACTTGTGGATGCTTGCTAGAGAGATTTGAGGACGTTTGAACCGTAGCAATTCGAGGAAGACGACAAGTCGAGGCTCTTTACATTGAGTTTGAACACTCAATAGGTAAAACCCTACAAACCCTAATAAATTCCTATTTATTCTCGTAGATGCATTCATTTAGGGTTCCCCTAGGTGTATCCCAAGTTTGGTAGGAATTTGTGTCCATTTCATGTCCGTATCGGACACGTATCGGTGTATTTAAGTGGGTGTTCGATGAAATGTCACATAGAAATGGATTTTGGTAATTTTCAAAACAATTTACATGTATGTGTAGCCTAACATGTGTATATTACAACCCTAATCGACTGGGTCAATTTTAGTATAGTTTGGACACGATTTTAGGGCTTGGACATGCAGCATGAGACACCGCACCTGGCTTGTGCGGCTGCCTGCTGTTCGAGTGTCCTAGCGTACACAACACGGCACCACGTGACACAAAATTTGGTATACACCAACACACCCATAAAATTTTGTGGGTCCTCGTCGACTGTGCACGAAAGAATCGAGGCTGCATCGATTCTCCACTGTCACTGCACACACGAAAACCCCACTGATACACGCTTCGCGCGTGGACACGCGACTTTGTGGACACATTGTACCTGTCACTGTGCAAGAGCACGGCTCGTCTCGAGCACTGAGTCATGTCCAATCGGACACGACATGGCTGCACAAGGCTGCCTGCTGCACATTGCTGATATACAGTATTCACGACTGTTTGACACGTCGTGTCCACTCATTTGGACACGACACGACCTGTGGAGTACCCTTACACATACATAACACTACCTTGGGTTTCAATTTGACGTATTAATGTATTTCGAATATCGATTTTGGATACGAACCTAGATTTCTGATAACACACACACAGATCTCTGTGTTTCCAGTTTGGGTATTAGGATTCAATCCTGATATTGATATATTAGTTTTATGTTAATTCTTCCAGGTTTATAGTTACACAGTGATTAGGTTTTGTTGTTTGTAATCAATTAATTTGGGTTTATGATGATATATGTGATACTTATATATATAGATGATATGTTAGGTTGTCAATGAATTTCATACATGGTATTGGTTATGAGGTTTTGGAGTTGTAATTGTTTGCACTGAATAGTGTTCATGAGATTTCTGTAGAATAAAAAAGGATATGTGCTAAGAATGTTGGTTCAGGGAGGAGAGATGTATGTAGGTTTAAGTTTGGTTTTGTATGTGTTTGTGTGAGTGTGTGTGCCAAGTAAATAGGTGAAATGTGATAGGTAAATTCCTAGTGCCTAAGTGGAAAGGGTTCGACTGAAATTAGGGAGAGTTGGTAAGCGGGGATAAGGGTTGTAGCCTAGTTAGTGTATCAGTCCCCACTTGTCTAAATCCCAGTCCTTAGTTAGGTATTAGTTCAATCCCTGAGTTTAGTTGTCTCATGAAACCTGGGTTTAGGAGTAATTCATGTGCATCAACTTATCTGAGCTATTTGTTCAGTCAAATTCTCATAATTGATTAGCTTTATATATATATATATATAAAATAATATATATATATATATATATATATATATATATATATATATATATATATATATATATATATATATATAAGTCCTTAATGCATTAGATAATCCAAATTCCTTTAGCTTCAGTTCGTAGATGTGATACTTAGTTGTGTTGCTTGGATTTTGAGTAGGGAGCTCCTGCAGGAAGCAGAATAGGAAGGGTATTATGGAGTAAAGGGGTAGCATGGGTGCCTATACAGTAGCAGTAGCAAGGACTACTTAGTTACTTATGTATGTGTGTAGGCAGGAGTTTGGCCTGTGATCAGTTTTCAGATTTGGGTCAGTCCCTTGTAATTGTCCATGTTCTCTTCTTCCCCTTTTCTCGGTTATCTCCATATATGTTGTCTTCTTACCTCTGCTGTTCAGACCTTAACTTGTAATGCCCTGCCCTATCTTGAGTCCGATTAATACCTGGCAAGATAGGTTCAGTTGCTCACATTTAGTTCTGCACATGCATATACATGATTTGGTTCAGCCCTTGGTTGCATGTTAGTCTTGGACTTGTATCAGTACCTAGATGATTTTTCCATTTGTTGCTACTTTTTCTCACTCACTGTCTTATATTTTGTGACACCATTAGACCCCTACAGTTCTCTGTCATGTCCTTGTTCAAATTCATGTTGTGTTATGAGTAAACATATGCTAGGATAAGGATACTTGGTAATGTTGGTTCTTGATTTGGGGCTATGAGTTTACATATGGAGGATTCTCATATGATACCTTGTATGTGACACATTGCACATGGGGTGTATTTTGGATCTGTTAACAATAGGTATGTCCTATATGTGCATGATACAGTTAATGGCTAGGATATATAATATATTTCACTACACCAAAATGATCATTTTGGAACAGTAGGCATTTTTCAATCTGAAACGCTTATTTTCCGTACCTAAGTGTTGTAACGAAATAAAAATGTTCCGGTTCAAAAAAATGTTCCTAATATATTTAATTTAAATTTTTAGTATTTTATTATTATATAGGTATGCTTTAACATTTCAAAATTAAAGATGCCAAGACAAGAACATCTCATGTGATAAATGTAAATGTGTTCCAAAACCCTTCAATCTTTTTCCTCAAATAATTTTCCTTCATTCTCTCCAAAACCCTCGAATAATTTCCATCAAATAATTTCCCTCCTTTCTTTCCAAAACCCTCCAATCTTTTCCCTCAAATAATTTTACCTCTTCTCCAGACGAGTTTGTAGGCCATCCCGACAAGTTCACAAGCCATCGCAGGCCATAATCTCGATGCGAGATCGCTGGCCATCCCGACGAGTTTGCAAGACAGGTTGACTCTCTTCCCCGTTTATTCTTTCTGTATCCTAATTTTTGTTAGGGCTTTAATTAGATATTTTTAGATGAATTAGGGTTTTAATTAGGTAATTGGTTAGATGAATTAGGGTTTTAACTCGATAGAGTTAGGGTTTTAATTAGGTATTTTGTTGGATGAATTACAAAGAGATCAGTATAGTTAGGGCTTTAAAATATATTTGGGGCTTCCATTCATAGTAGTGCAGGGGCTGCTATGATATTTGGGGCTGCCCGACGACTTCTTTAAGAATCTTGATTCTGTACCGAGCTCGGGTTTGAAAATCTTCGATGTCGACGATAGTAGAAGGGACTAAGAGTGACCGTAGTTCAGAAATACATCAGAGAGAGTTTTAGAATGGTACGAGAACTTTTTGTGATGGCTAGGTTTGTTGTTCAAAATCTTGTCTCACATAAAAAAATTCAATTATGATATTTTCTTTTACATATCTACTTCATTTTTAAGACATGTGGACATAGTAACAAAATTGGGAGGATCATTATAAACCATAATGGACTATTGTACACAATAAATTCATTAAACAATAGTCTGGTTTGCATATTCCAGAGGCAAAACCTCAAGGATATCGAGAGCTACAGATGGTGGATGGAAGGATATGAAGATGGATTGTCTGGTTTGCATATTCCAGAGGCAAAACCTTAAGGATATGGAGAGCTAGAGATGGTAGATGGAAGGATATAGAGATGGATTGTCTGGTTTGCATATTCTAGAGGCTGAACCTCAAGGACCTGACACTAAGCACCCCTTCGTCTGCAAAAAGTGGTTCTTAGCCTCCTTCAACCCCTTGTGCTAGAGAATTCTCGACTTTCGACAGCTCGATTACAATTTGTGTAAGTGTTCTTTTCTTTACTATGTTTTTCTTATTTTTTATCATTCTACTACTACTCTGTCCCTGCATGCATGATTAGAGCTTTATCATAAGGATACTTAGATTAGTCAAAAGTATATTTTAATTCTGATAGTTTGGGATTGATTTATTTTCATTTATTTATTATCATCTAAGATAGTCTCATCCCTGCCCCGTTGTATCTTAGTTTACCAAAGTTATTGTGTCATTGTGTCGCTATCGGTGTTTCACTATCCATTGACATGTGACATGGGTAGAAACTGTGGTTTGAATCAGGTCAAGTTGACACAAGGGGAAACAGCTAGAACTATAAATATGTGGTTTATACAAAAATATATAGAAACTAGAGATAAATATGAATCCGAGGAGCTATGTAATGTAGTAATATGAAGTAGGAAGAACCCTACGTAAACTAGAGAAATCACAGGCAAAAGTTTCAAGTTTTAGCTGGACAATCTTGTCTCAAAAGACTAACAATAGCACTTCGAGACTTCACACACTAAGCAACTAGAAATCATACAAGGTAGCTAACAACTACAATGCATCTATATTATCTTGTGCATCATAACATTTATAATGTTGTTATTGATCATTGCACCAGTACTGTTATAGGGCACCATTATTGTTCCAAGTTCAAAATAGTGGTAATGTTTTACTTACCCTTGTTTGATCAATGCACGAATACTGTTTCAGGGCCAGTTATGACATACTGTTTGGTTTGCCTTTGTTTGATCAGTCAAAGTTTTACATAGTAGAGTAACTACTTATACGATCATAGTGCTTGTAGTGTCCATGGGTAGCTAATTCTTGTGACATTGGCATGTAGAGCATCTTGTACATCTAGCCTATTGAAGTAGGCATTGGTATACTCCGATACGCAAGGATCATAGGTATTTTTGCATCATAGGATACGCCTGAGTATGTAACTAATTTACATTTTGTTGTGGTTTTCTTTTCTATAATTGATATTGGTCTTGAGAAGTGAAATAAAATTGTGGTACAACTGTATCAACTTACATTTAACTGTAATGTACATTCCAATCAGGCTAGTCTACTGTCTTGTTGGCTGTAGATTTTTTTTGGGCTGCAGTAGGTATCTTGAAACTAAAATGATCTAGGAGTGAGAAGAAGAAAGGTTAAAGGAATGATGATAAGTTTGAAGTTATACCAAGTTCTAATGGTTATCAATAGCTTCTTGTCATGGATATTCATATTATTAAGACTGATGGTGCTAACATTGGGTGGTCAATTGTCATTTGAGTCCATGGTCCTATTTATTACTCTTTACATTACCAGTCTGCTTTTGTTCTTGGCTAGACATATTTACACAACTAATTTGAAGTATAGAAAGGTACAACAATAAATCTGTCCTAAATTTTTTGAAATTTGACTTTGTTATGGGCATGTCCTCCAAAAATATATCCTTTTTTAACACTTCTAACCATGTTTGTCTAAGCAGATCTCTAGTCATATCGGCTCTTTTAACTACATATTAACGTTCCCGAGTTATGGTTATGGTAGATCAAGTATTATGCATAATAATGGTTTAGCATTGGACTAGGTGATCATGTTTTCGTATAATCTTAGGTTTCTACTGACCTTTGTCTGATTAGTCAAAGTTTTACATAGTAGAGTAACTACTTATATGATCACAGTAACTACAGTGTGTCCATGGGTAGCTAATTCCTGTGATATTGGCATGTAGAGCTTCTTGTACATTTAGCCTATTGAAGTAGGCATTGGTATACTCCGATATGCAAATCTGATGCCACCCACTCTGACACGGACACAGCATTAGGAATGAATAATTCTACTAAATTCTACATAATTGATAATATTTTCCTATTTCTCAAAGCTTACATGTTTGATTGCATCTACATATTTGCATCGACATGTTTTCAGTGTGAGCTGCAATTAGAACTTAAGGTGGCTTATCCCGTATTCTCAAAATAATGCTCAAGAATGAGATTTCAATACTTAAATTACTGATCTCAATTGAGTCTAATAGGATGGTATTTCAGTTTCTAATATAATAGAGGTATGTCTGTATAGCTTAAAGGAGGCAAGGAGGCTTTGCTTCTGCTTTCTACTGACAGAAATGTGTAGTATAATTAATATGAAGAAAGAATGATCTAAAGATTATTTAGTTCAAAATTATGAACTAGAAGTTAAAAGGGATATAAACATTACATATAACAATAACACCCAGGTATCAAAATTATGAAGCTAGAAGAAGAAGAAGAATAAAGAGTAAAATGCTAGATAAGGATCAGTTAACAACTGCAAGTGTATTTTACTCCAGATGGTAATCCACAATCATATTTGACATTGTGTCTCTGTTTAGCATATATAGACATCTCCATAAAATATTTGCCCAATCCTGTAGTGGTACAGTTAGTAGCAACTAATACTAAAGAGTTGCTTACAATTATCAACTTGATGTATATTCTTTGGAACATGTCCTGCAATCTATCCTTTGGAAGGGTAACTGTGAGTTTTGATTTTTTTTTGATCCTTGTGTTCGCAACCAAATAGCCTTTTGAAAAGTTAAATTTCAATATTAAATTCAGACAAAAGTCACTATTCAAACTCAATGCATTAAAATACATGTAAACTGGTTTGCTATTTTATGGAAGTTCTCATGTTGTAGAATATGACAAGGAAGGGTGATCATTCTAAGTAGGTCTATTTTTGTTTCTCTACTAAAGTCAATATTTTAAACTGTGGTCCATATGGACTTTCGGTGATTCTGAAGTTTGAGCTTTGTACTAAAGAATTTATATGAAAGGAGAGTTAAAATATATTAATGAGCTAAAGAACCATTCTTTTTAATCAAATATCTCAAATATATATGCTAAACGGTTAGTTCAATCATATGTATATGTTGACATAAGGAGTTGGTGCTCAAGGTTGAATACATAGTGGAGTTGCCAATTTTGCGAACTCACCACACCTGGCAAGAAGATTTTGTTTAATTGGAGGAGGGCCTGCTCTTTATACTATATTGTTTGAACAGATAAAGGATGCATTGTCAGTTTGATACTCTGCCATTTCAATTTTTTCTGAAAACTAATGCACGTTTTATATCTATCTATTGAATACTTTCATCTTTGAAGAATCTAATTTGCTGACATGTTTGTGTATTGGCTATGGCAGAGACGAAATGGAATAATCTGATGGACTTTCAGAATGTTGCGAGTCCTCTGGGTGTCACTCATTTTCTAATATTGACTGATCCCAAGAGTGTGCCCCATCTATGTGTTGCAAGGACACCTCAAGGTCCAACTCTTAGCTTTGAAATACATGATTATGCACTAGCAACTAATATGGCTCGATCCCAGACTCGCCCAAGATGTCCTAAAGAACTTTTTACTAACTCTTCCTTGGTGAGATTATACCATATTTATCATGTAACAATTATGTCATATGATATCTTTCATTGCAGATATCAAATTTTGTTTTCTTGTTCTGGGTTCTTGAATTTCTTTTGATTGTCATATTTTAAATTCCTTCCCAACTTCACTTTTGTTGATACCTTTTCTATATGGCAAATTGTTCTTTCTGGCTTTCGAAATGGAGATGAACAATTGAAGCTCACAACAATTATGTTTCAGAACATATTTCCAGCCATCGATATTAATACTGTTAGTACTCAAAACTTTCATTTCTGCTATGATTTATGGCTTCTGGTTCCTTGAGCCATTTGATTCTTCTCAAGATGTCATACTCTTCGTATATACTATTGTTTCAGAGGTGCAGGTCAAGCTTTCATCATGTCAGAGGATTGTGTTGTTGAACTACAATGCTGAGACGACGCTTATTGATTTTAGGCACTATTCCATAAGGTTACAGCCTGTCGGTGTCTCTCGAAGGATTAGAAAATTTGTGCAGGACCATAAAGCCCTGAAGCATGGAGAAATTTCAAGATGTGAGCGACTTTGTTACTAGGTAAGAGCTGATTTCATGTGGCACTAAAATGATCATATTAGTCCAGTTGTTAAACTAAACTAAATTCAAGATGTGAGCGCTATTCATTGATTTTCTCACTACAATCCAGTTTCATTTATTGTTCAGTTTCTGGTTCCATTTTCATTGTTTATTCTTGCTAAGTGGTTTGACGACAATTAATGAATCATCAGTAAATTCATATACCCCCTTAAAATGATCATATTAGTCTTAAAGAAGCATTGCCAAACTACATTTTAATTTGCTTACCTGTGTAGTAGGTTGCTAATAGGCTCGTCCTTGGTAGGCGTAATTTTCTTTTGCATTGCACTTATAGGTGGATCACATATATACTTCTCAGATCCTTTGATGTCCTTGCCAATAAGGCTTAGTGTTCTCAAGAGTTGTATTCTTTTATTCTTTGTCAAGGAAATAAGAGAACTCTTTCTACATTTCTGAATACCACGTTGTTGGCTAGATTCTCATTATCGCGGGAGGTCTCCACTGCTCTCTTTTGCGTATTTTTTGGAAGCAAGAGATCACAAATTTAGGTTGTATATAATTTATGATAGGGGACCTATCATTAAGAACATAAATGTTCATTTTGCATGTTAGATATTACTGTTCATTTTGCTTGTTAGATATTATTGTTCATTATGCTAGGGGTTTGAGAGCTATGTCTATTTTGCAGGTTATATATAATGGAAGAAATATTGCCCAGTTCTGATGTGTATGGTATTAGATTTTTGTTCTGATGTGCATGGTATGTCGAGTTCTAATTATTATTATTTTGCTTCAAATAACCATTTTGCCCAGTTCTATATGTATTAACGATTTTCTGATTTTAATTTGTTTCATAATGTTGCATGTAGGTGTTCCTAGTTGCCATTGTTCAAATCTCTATCATTCGGTTGGAGAATAATTTCAGGATCATGTTTTGAAGAACTAATTTTTGATGAGATAGAGATCCAAGTAGGTTACTAGGTTTACTACTGAAGTTGGGTCATCCATCAGTTCATCTAGGAGGGAGTCTGATGGTGCTTGATTTAAATTGCCCTATTTTAAATATTAGGAACTAGAGACGAATGCTATCATATTTTGTACTTCTCAATAATTTTGAAATATTTCAGTTTGTCTGGTGAATATTTGTGACTTGTGCGAAGAAGTACAATGCTTTTTCTCTTGTGATGTTTATATTGCCATTTGGAAGGAATATTTTGACTTGTATGTCTGTTTGAAATAATATATTAAAGTGTTATCTATTTTAAAAGAGTAACATTGTGGATCTCTGGAAGAGATGTTTTGCGTATGTTAATAATTTGCTTAAATGTTCTCTTATTGACTATTGTGTTTAAGCTATTATTTAATTTGTGTCTTTAGCCTAATTGTGGTTCAAACTAAAAAATGGAATGCAAAAATGAAATTTAAAAAAAAATGAACAGGAACGTTAATAAAGTGTTGCAAAATTAGCCATAATAATAATGCAAAAGTGTTGCAAATTATATTTAGGAACGAGCTTAAAGCGTTTCAAAATGACATTTAGAAACGTTTCAAATATGTTCCAAAAATAATTTAGATACGAATTATATATTTTCCAAAAATCTAATTTTGGAACGCCTGATAAATGTTCCAAACTAAATTTAGGAACACTGTATAAGTGTTCCAAATATTGCAACGCCACTTTTTGGAACGGTTATGATATGTTCCTAAAAATATTAGGAACATATAGAAATTGTTCCTAAAAGACTTTTTGGTGTAGTGTTTGGATATAGGGTTGAAGGTAAGGTTAGTTAGTTGAGGATGTACATATGAATATGGTTATAAGGTTGATTAGTATTTATATATATTTTAATTGACCAGACCCTAGAATTGACCAAGGTTGACCTAATAGTTCGAGATTGACTAGAGTTGACCAAAAGTCAACATGGAGTCTAAATGTGACCAATTGACCTAGTTTGACTAGATGTTGACTTGGGTTGACCCCGAGTTGACCAAGTTTGACTTTGACCTAGATTAACCTAGAAATTATGTAGATTGCATCGTAAACTTCATTTACCTTATTTTAAACACATTATAATCTGTACTGCTCTATTTAGGACATTGTGACTCCGGTGCAGACATCCGATATTATACTACTCTTTTCAGAGTGTCAGGCGAGTACATTCTCTGATAGTTCTTTCATTTACTTGTCAATTACTGTACTTCAGTTCTAGTTAGTTCTATTTGATTCTTGTTACAAACACGTATTATTATTACTGAATCCATGTATACGATACACATACTTACTCGTCTTGCCTCTATTATTCGAATTACTATTCGAACTATTCGAACCACCTATTCGCATCTTCATGTGCTGGTTGGACTTGTATTCGTTATGTATTGGAATATGGATTCATTTGTATTAGACTGGACGGAAAAATACTGATTAGACATGTAGACATATCCTCCTATTCGAATCACCCCTCTGTGAATGATATTCGATCGATAGCCATCCCTTACCTGAACAGTGTGGGGTGTGCCGTATTACCTACAGCCGTTTACATGTCGTTCTCGGTATTTTAAAACACATTTGGAGAATTTATTCGAATCATTGTTAAATCATCATGTGAATCATTATTTGTATCACCTTATTAGAACAATGATTAGAATCACATTCGACTCATACTGTACTAGAATCACATTCGACTCATCTTGTATTAGACTCACATTGGGATTACACTCGACTTATATTGTACTGTCTGGACTCATCATATTACTCTAGTTCAGCTAGATTTTATTTTACAGTCTTTCTTGCCATGCTTCTCCTCTTATTTAGTTACCTCACTTTTCTTGTACCTTAACTGTTCCTCTACATCATTACTCGTACAAACTGCCATGTTCATCAATACAACTGTCTATAACTACTTTATAGTTCTCTGTTATTTACTTGAGATTTCTTGATGAATTGTACTCGTTCCTGTCCTGACTGGACCTATTGAAAATATTACAGATGATTGCCCTGAGGACATTTGCCTTACTTGCCTTGGAGCAGGAGATGGCTTAGCTACCTTTGGCCCCGACACTCAGGAGTGATTGGAAGACTAGCTAGTAAACTTGGTTTAGTTTTCATTTTTTAGAACTTGAATTGTAATAACTTGAGATACGAGTTTGTATTTGAGTTTGTTTAAGATATTATTATTTAGTAGTTTATAATTGTTGTTGTTTAGTCTTTAGTTATAAACTTATGTGTTATCTTATCGTGCTTAGACTGTGATTGAGATTTCATTATATCTATACTTGTCCTCCGTTCGGAGTTGAGATTTGACAAGTACATTATATAATTGCGTGAGTTGTTGATTAGATAGTAACCTAGGACAGCGTTCTACCGCCGATACTGCGGCGTAGGCTGGACGTACCGACTTCTCGTGCCCCTACACTAGGTGCGGGTCGTGACAATATATAAACCTCAATCACAAGTCTAATAAGAAGAAATATATGGCACGATAAAAGATAGAGATAATGAGATAAACCCAGAGTGCAAAGTAACTAATACATATCCAGAGTCTGAATCATAATATAGTTATACAAGTCTGAAATAATAAATACGCAAACTGAATAAGCTGGAGATAGAGTCCAGTCAAATCCTAGTCCAATTGAGTCACTGCTAGAGCCTCCTCAGCTGGAACTGTCACGACCCGCACCCACCGTGAGGGTACGAGTACGTAACAACGCCCAGCCTACGCCGCAGTATCGGCGGTAGAACGCTGTTCTAGGTCATGAACTATAACTAGCATAATATGAATACTCTCCATAAGGAGGCCAACACAGAGGTACAACTCAATCACAATCTAAGGTAGAATGATAAAGATAGATAAACATGAAATCCAGAAGAGATACAGGAGATAGAAGTCTAAGTGTCTAAGATACATAATCCCAGAAATACATCTCAAAACTCAAATACAGTAATCCACAAGTAAATACAACTCCAGACAAAATGAAATAACTATCTAAACAACCTCTATTGTGTCTCCTCTAGGCTAGCAGGCAATCCCAGGCTATCTGTAAAATTTATCAATAGGTCCAGTCAGGACAGGAACGAGCACATCTCATCTAGAAAACCCAAGTAAATGACAGAGAACTATAAAGCAGTTATAGACAGTTGTATTGATGAAAATGGCAGTTTATATTTAGGTGATGGTAAGAAAGACAGATAAAGTGCAAGGAAAGTAAATAACTAAACAAGAGAAGAATCATAGCAATAAAGTCTGTAAAAATAGAACTAGCTGAACCAGGGTAATATGATATAAAGTCCAGACAACAATGTAGACCAGTGTAACTCCAATATAAGTCCAGTACAAGATGAATCTAATACAAGATGAATCCAGTAAGGGACGATTCCAGTTATAGTGATCAATGATTCTAGGGTGAGTCCAGCCTATACTCTAACAGTGTGTTTTAAAATACCGAGATCGACATGTAAACGGCTGTGGGTAATCCGGCACACCTCTCACTGATCAGACGAGAGATGGCTATCATTCCAGTAGATTCCAGTAGGGGTGATTCCAGTAATAGGGTATGTCTACATGTCTTACTCTAGTATTTCCCCTCCCAGCAAGTGAATCCAAAATTTCGACACAATGATTCAAGATGAGTCCAGCCAAAATATAATGATACCAGTAAATGATTCCAGTAAATAATTCCAGTAAATGATTCCAGCAGGTGATTCCAGTAATAGAAGCCGGAAATGATGATACCAGTAATAGAGGCCAGAAAATAAATATGTGTCGTATACATGAATCCAGTAATATCCACACGTATTGTAACAGAGAATCGCATACAACTAACTAGAACTGAAATACAGTAATTGACAAATAAATGAGAGAACTATCAGAGAATGTACTCGCCTGATATCTGAATGTCCAAGATAAAGATACTGTCCGAGGAGAGGTGTCTGGCTCCTAATTAGAACAGCACAAGTCACAACATGTCCAGAAGGGTAATATAAAGCACTACAATGCATTCTACATGAATCTAGGTTAAACTAGGCCAAAGTCAACCCTTGGTCAACTCTGGTCAACTGCACTAGTCAAACTAGGTCATGACCTAACCCAGCAAGTCTTACTAGGTCTAACCAAGACTATCCTAGCAAGCACACATCAATACAAGGCTATACAAGCCAACATACACCCAACTCTATATAGCATGCAATTATTCAATACTCAAATAGGCAAGAATTCACATTGGATATACACTAGGTAATATATTACTTTAAGCTACATATGTCTACACATATATACACATGCATATATTGGTATTCAACATTAGGTCTATAATCATGGCATTTCAAATGGTTATATAAACTTATATATTACAACACAATATGCTAACATATATATAATATACATACATAGCTAAGTTAACTATATTCATAAATACTTATTTAAGAGGCTATGTGTGTGTATGTGAATATGGCAAAGGGGCAAGTGAGAGTTAAATGGGCATACATAGTGTATACATGTCAAAGAGTGTCAAAGTGTAAGTGAACAATGTGTCAAGTGTGATAGTGTCAACATAGTGTAAGGGGGTACATGAGGTAATATAGGATTTGTGTTAACATAGAACATTACATCTCATTAACTTGTATATTGCATACATTACATCTAATATTACATTACATTCATGCTTGCATTCATTCATCATTCATTATTCTCTTGCACCACTATATGTACCATACATTACATACTATAGAACCTACATATTCATTACAAGCCATACTTATACATGCTTACATTAGATAGGATACTTACACCTCATACATCATTTATTTAACCATTTACTCATGCTTGTATTCTCTATTTAATTACATAATGTATATACATTAACATGGGTTAAAGTCAAATAGAACATTATATTACACACAAGGGTGCACAAAATGCATATGCCGAATAGTAACTCCTACTAATAATCAATACTGTACCATCTCAGCATGAATTAAAATCTAGGATTAAAGTATGTTATAGATCTATGTGTTAGCTTTCCGAAACTTTAAACGGATCGCGTTTTCGTTTCCGGAAACTCCCGGAATCGCGAAAACACCGAGAACGCGTTTGTCTTTCGTACAGCTGACACTCAAATAATTCTCCAGAAAGTTACAGAAATAATTAGGCCTACTAATACATGTTTTTCGAAAGCTAACTTCAATACGCTTCTTTTAAAAAAAATGGGAGATTAAACCGAGCTTTAAGCTAGAAGTTATGACATTTCTAAGTTAGGGCTGAAATTAAAAACGTGGATAACAATTATGACGGATTTAGATAGTTTGAGCCAAAAAAATACACAATATATATCCTAATTATCCACAACAATAATAGCAATAATAATATGAGGAACCACACTCACAAACTTGATTATATAATCATCATGAACCATTTATTACATATATAAATATAGATACACTCTCATTACAATATATATATATAAATCTATATATGTAACATGAACACATCCACAACACAAATGACACTCCTATGACCTCCAAATGGACACAAATGGAGATACAACCATGGGGGTCATTCCTATGGGTTCAAAATAGACCTATATGCATGAGGAAATGAAAAGAAGAAGGGATTTATACCTCCCGGTAGATCGAATCGAAGAAAAACCTTCCCGGAGCGACACCGACACGTAGAGATTCCAAAAGGACACAAACGAGCTCCGAATCCTCCCAAACTTGGGTAGCTTCCTCCTTGGCTAGAATGGAGAAGGAAAGAAGAAGGTTTGGTGGTGAAATGGAAGGATTTGGTGGAGAAATTGCTAGGGATTGCTCTCTAGGAATTTGGAGAAGAACAAGAGAGAGAAAAATAGATAGATAATGACAAATGGGAGGCTCAACCCTATCCTTATTGTGGCTGGCCATAAAGGTAGTTTTGTCCTATTAGGAAAAGTCCAAAAGTCCCTACTAACCTATTCTATGAGTATTAGGAAAGGGCTAATTGGTTGGGGCTAAATTAGTCATTCTAAAGTCTCTAATCACACTAACCTTATCTATAATAATTAGTCTAACCTCTAACTAAAATATTTCTATCATGTGGACTAAAATTAATATCATGTGGGCCATGCCTAACTAGTGTGTGGGTCCCACTAGAGTCAAACTACCCCCGGGTCCCCGTTTCAAGTCGAATTGAGTTGAAATTCGAACCCGACTCAAATAACCCCAAAACAATATCATAAATAATAAAATAATATTAAAATAATTCAAAGAGGTCAAATGCAAAAATATCCTTAGGCCAAAAATGATATTAAAATATCATAATCACATGGTTAGGCTCTAGGTCAAACAGTCTCTAGGGTTTCACTAGCAAAACGTCAAAACCACAAGTTATTGATTTAAATAATTTTAAAATGATTTAAAATCACCAAAAAATCATATCATGAATTAAATATCATTATTAAAATAATTATAAACACAAAATTTCAAAATTACCCTCATTTGGAAAACTGGGTGCTACAACTCTACCCACCTTAGAAAAATTTCGTCCTCGAAATTAAAATGTCCATTCTCCCTCTAGGTCAAACCCCCACAATCAAAGTCCCAGATTAAAATAAATCATGTGATCAAAAGGACGACATACAGGGTCATGGCATACGGTGGTAGTGAAAGTCTCATCTAGGTATACTAGTCATGCTAACCGAAACGGTCATAGGGTATCAAAACATACAAGCAATTTAGGGTGCTAAACTAGAGAAGTTACAGAAACAACAAACCATCAAAACTGTAAGGCGGTCTACCATCCTATATAAAATTGGTACTTATCAAAATAAAATAAAGGCAACTACCAATTATCTGAAAAAGGGTACATAAAATCAAATTCAAAAATTAAGGAATTGAAAATCACTTGCATTGAAATCCAAATCACAATATATATATATATATATATATATATATATATATATATATATATATATATATTATATATATATATATATGTATATATATATATATATATATATATATACATATATATACAAAGAGAGCGTTAGAGAGGAAAAACTAGCATTATGTAATGTTATGTGGTTTATGTGTATATGGGTGTATGTGAAATATACATGAAATTGTATATGAGCTATCCTGTTACACTACTCATGGCATATGGGTTAACAACCTACAATAAACAACCTATTTAATCATAACATGCATGGCTAACCATAAACATCTATAAGAGGTAGAGATTTAGTTATGTATATACATATATTATAACATGTATGCCTAAGCTCTATATATATCTATACAAGTATGTGATCATAACATAGAGAGGAAAGGTTAGGTTACATGACAGCGTATACTAAGTTAGGGTGTGTGTGTGTCCTTGTACAGGATTATAGCTTAGTATTGAAAGGTTAAACCCAGTTTTAGTTCAGCATTTACATACAAAATTTGAAAATAAGCTAACATTTAAACCAGTGTAATATTAACATAATGCAGTCTCAGATTTTACAAATTAAACATAACTTAACCAATTTCTCTAAAAATTGAAACTCTACAGATATCATACATGTGCAGTTATGTAGACAAAACTAATAACATAAAATTTATATTTAAATTACGAATTTAAACTAGAAAAGCAAAAACCAGAAATATTGGGGTTTTGAAAATTTTAACATTAACAACATATTAATATGTATTTAGATAGGTAGAAAATCAAGTGTAGCATGCATACGTATCAGACAAGTGTCTACTATCTAAATATACTCATATATTCCCATGTCCAAAAAAAATTAATTCTACATTAAGACCAACATTTAGATTTCTACCAAGATCGCAAAATAGGTGATTGACGAAATCAAGGCAGTTTTATTATTATTATTCAATACTAGAATAATAGGAAGAAGGAAATAACGATAAAAGCTGTTTGCTTATTTGCCTAAAAGAAGGAACCATTTTGAAACCAGAGCTAAATATCAAATCCAAGATAAAGTCTAGCAAAATCATCGATTCATTGTATTAAGAAGAAACTCATAGCAAGAAGTTACACAAGCTACTCCTAAGTTAAATAATTAGAAGCAAAACAAAGCAAAACAAATAATTATTCTTTTTGAAGGACTACATCAAAGTAGAGAAAATATGCTTGAAAATATTTAAGGTACAATCTGATAATCATATGCGTCTATCCAAAATTATGGTACTCTAAATCCCCGTCATACTAGTAAGCAAGGCTACGATAATCACAGAGTCCTTGACTTATGCACATACCTCTAGAATCATGGTATTTAACATTTTCGCGGTGCCGCTAGCTTGGCTGCAAAAATCTTAAATCCTCACACCCGAGAAATATATCCAGAGTCAGATAATATGTCCTCACCATGCTGGCTAATGTGACTATAGAAGACTAGATTCCATAACATAGATGACCTAGCCCATATAATTTCATCTTGTAAAAAAAAAATTAAATTAAATCGACATTAATGAATACCCATAAATCAAATCAAATTTATTAACGAACTTCAAAATTCAAAATGAACAAAAATCCATCAAATACAACTCGAATGCAACAGCTATCATCAAGATTCAAAATTCGACAATCATTCATCAAAATCAATGAATACAACTCAAATTTAACCATAATCCATCAAAGTCAAATTTAACAACAGTAAGTAAAAATAAATCAAATCAAGGGAAAAAAGAGTTCTCAAATCGAAGTTAAAATAAGATTCTCAAGGGTCGTTCCGGAAATCTCTCAAGGGTTCCTAACTGTGATTGAGTACCTTCAAGATATATCCTATTCCTACTGCAGGCTGTAGTGGTACTCAAGTTCGAATGCCACTACATAAACTCGACCTGCATGGGCCAACACTAAAAACGTGTCACGACCCGCACCCACCGTGAGGGTACGAGTACGTAACAACGCCCAGCCTACGCCGCAGTATCGGCGGTAGAACGCTGTTCTAGGTCATGAACTATAACTAGCATAATATGAATACTCTCCATAAGGAGGCCAACACAGAGGTACAACTCAATCACAATCTAAGGTAGAATGATAAAGATAGATAAACATGAAATCCAGAAGAGATACAGGAGATAGAAGTCTAAGTGTCTAAGATACATAATCCCAGAAATACATCTCAAAACTCAAATACAGTAATCCACAAGTAAATACAACTCCAGACAAAATGAAATAACTATCTAAACAACCTCTATTGTGTCTCCTCTAGGCTAGCAGGCAATCCCAGGCTATCTGTAAAATTTATCAACAGGTCCAGTCAGGACAGGAACGAGCACATCTCATCTAGAAAACCCAAGTAAATGACAGAGAACTATAAAGCAGTTATAGACAGTTGTATTGATGAAAATGGCAGTTTATATTCAGGTGATGGTAAGAAAGACAGATAAAGTGCAAGGAAAGTAAATAACTAAACAAGAGAAGAATCATAGCAATGAAGTCTGTAAAAATAGAACTAGCTGAACCAGGGTAATATGATATAAAGTCCAGACAACAATGTAGACCAGTGTAACTCCAATGTAAGTCCAGTACAAGATGAATCTAATACAAGATGAATCCAGTAAGGGACGATTCCAGTTATAGTGATCAATGATTCTAGGGTGAGTCCAGCCTATACTCTAACAGTGTGTTTTAAAATACCGAGATCGACATGTAAACGGCTGTGGGTAATCCGGCACACCTCTCACTGATCAGGCGAGAGATGGCTATCATTCCAGTAGATTCCAGTAGGGGTGATTCCAGTAATAGGGTATGTCTACATGTCTTACTCTAGTATTTCCCCTCCCAGCAAGTGAATCCAGAATTTTGACACAATGATTCAAGATGAGTCCAGCCAAAATATAATGATACCAGTAAATGATTCCAGTAAATGATTCCAGCAGGTGATTCCAATAATAGAAGCCGAAAATGATGATACCAGTAATAGAGGCCAGAAAATAAATATGTGTCGTATACATGAATCCAGTAATATCTATACGTATTGTAACAGAGAATCGCATACAACTAACTAGAACTGAAATACAGTAATTGACAAATAAATGAGAGAACTATCAGAGAATGTACTCGCCTGATATCTGAATGTCCAAGATAAAGATACTATCCGAGGAGAGGTGTCTAGCTCCTAATTAGAACAGCACAAGTCACAACATGTCCAGAAGGGTAATATAAAGCACTACAATGCATTCTACATGAATCTAGGTCAAACTAGGCCAAAGTCAACCCTTGGTCAACTCTGGTCAACTGCACTAGTCAAACTAGGTCATGACCTAACCCAGCAAGTCTTACTAGGCCTAACTAAGACTATCCTAGCAAGCACACATCAATACAAGGCTATACAAGCCAACATACACCCAACTCTATATAGCATGCAATTATTTAATACTCAAATAGGCAAGAATTCACATTGGATATACACTAGGTAATATATTACATTAAGCTACATATGTCTACACATATATACACATGCATATATTGGTATTCAACATTAGGTCTATAATCATGGCATTTCAAATGGTTATATAAACTTATATATTACAACACAATATGCTAACATATATATAATATACATACATAGCTAAGTTAACTATATTCATAAATACTTATTTAAGAGGCTATGTGTGTGTATGTAAACATGGCAAAGGGGCAAGTGAGAGTTAAATGGGCATACATAGTGTATACATATCAAAGAGTGTCAAAGTGTAAGTGAAGAATGTGTCAAGTGTGATAGTGTCAACATAGTGTAAGGGGGTACATGAGGTAATATAGGATTTGTGTTAATATAGAACATTACATCTCATTAACTTGTATATTGCATACATTACATCTATTATTACATTACATTCATGCTTGCATTCATTCATCATTCATTATTCTCTTGCACCACTATATGCACCATACATTATATACTATAGAACCTACATATTCATTACAAGCCATACTTATACATGCTTACATTAGATAGGATACTTACATCTCATACATCATTTATTTAACCATTTACTCATGCTTGTATTCTCTATTTAATTACATAATGTATATACATTAACATGGGTTAAAGTCAAATAGAACATTATATTACACACAAGGGTGCACAAAATGCATATGCCGAATAGTAACTCCTACTAACAATCAATACTGTACCATCTCAGTATGAATTAAAATATAGGATTAAAGTATGTTATAGATCTATGTGTTAGCTTTCCGAAACTTTAAACGGATTGCATTTTCGTTTCCGGAAACTCCCGGAATCGCGAAAACACCGAGAACGCGTTTGTCTTTCGTACAGCTGACACTCAAATAATTCTCCAGAAAGTTACAGAAATAATTAGGCCTACTAATACATGTTTTTGGAAAGCTAACTTCAATACGCTTCTTTTAAAAAAAATGGAAGATTAAACCGAACTTTAAGCTAGAAGTTATGACATTTCTAAGTTAGGGCTGAAATTAAAAACGTGGATAAAAATCAAGACGGATTTAGATAGTTTGAGCCAAAAAAATACACAATATATATCCTAATTATCCACAACAATAATAGCAATAATAATATGAGGAACCACACTCACAAATTTGATTATATAATCATCATGAACCATTTATTACATATATAAATATAGATACACTCTCATTACAATATATATATATAAATCTATATATGTAACATGAACACATCCACAACACAAATGACACTCCTATGACCTCCAAATGGACACAAAATGGACACAAATGGAGATACAACCATGGGGGTCATTCCTATGGGTTCAAAATAGACCTATATGCATGAGGAAATGAAAAGGAGAAGGGATTTATACCTCCCGGTAGATCGAATCGAAGAAAAGCCTTCCCGGAGCGACACCGACACGTAGAGATTCCAAAAGGACACGAACGAGCTCCGAATCCTCCCAAACTTGGGTAGCTTCCTCCTTGGCTAGAATGGAAAATGAAAGAAGAAGGTTTGGTGGTGAAATGGAAGGATTTGGTGGAGAAATTGCTAGGGATTGCTCTCTAGGAATTTGGGGAAGAACAAGAGAGAGAAAAATAGATAGATAATAACAAATGGGAGGCTCAACCCTATCCTTATTGTGGCTGGCCATAAAGGTAGTTTTGTCCTATTAGAAAAAGTCCAAAAGCCCCTACTAACCTATTCTATGAGTATTAGGAAAGGGCTAATTGGTTGGGGCTAAATTAGTCATTCTAAAGTCTCTAATCACACTAACCTTATCCATAATAATTAGTCTAACCTCTAACTAAAATATTTCTATCATGTGGACTAAAATTAATATCATGTGGGCCATGCCTAACTAGTGTGTGGGTCCCACTAGAGTCAAACTACCCCCGGGTCCCCGTTTCAAGTCGGATTGAGTTGAAATTCGAACCCGACTCAAATAACCCCAAAACAATATCATAAATAATAAAATAATATCAAAATAATTCAAAGAGGTCAAATGCAAAAATATCCTTAGGCCAAAAATGATATTAAAATATCATAATCACATGGTTAGGCTCTAGGTCAAACAGTCTCTAGGGTTTCACTAGCAAAACGTCAAAACCACAAGTTATTAATTTAAATAATTTTAAAATAATTTAAAATCACCAAAAAATCATATCATGAATTAAATATCATTATTAAAATAATTATAAACACAAAATTTTAAAATTACCCTCATTTGGAAAACTGGGTGCTACAACTCTACCTACCTTAGAAAAATTTCGTCCTCGAAATTAAAATGTCCATACTCCCTCTAGGTCAAACCCCCACAATCAAAGTCCCAGATTAAAATAAATCATGTGATCAAAAGGACGACATACAGGATCATGGCATACGGTGGTAGTGAAAGTCTCATCTAGGTATACTAGTCATGCTAACCGAAACGGTCATAGGGTATCAAAACATACAAGCAATTTAGGGTGCTAAACTAGAGAAGTTACAGAAACAACAAACCATCAAAACTGTAAGGCGGTCTACCATCCTATATGAAACTGGTACTTATCAAAACAAAATAAAGGCAACTACCAATTATCTGAAAAAGGGTACATAAAATCAAATTCAAAAATTAAGATCACTTGCATTGAAATCCAAATCACAATATATATATATATATATATATATATATATATATATATATATATAAATATATATACAGAGAGAGCGTTAGAGAGGAAAACTAGCATTATGTAATGTTATGTGGTTTATGTGTATATGGGTGTATGTGAAATATACATGAAATTGTATATGAGCTATCCTGTTACACTACTCATGGCATATGGGTTAACAACCTACAATACACAACCTATTTAATCATAACATGTATGGCTAACCATAAACATCTATAAGAGGTAGAGATTTAGTTATGTATATACACACTACAAGAAATAGGACCTACAATAGCAGTTTTTCTATAGCGTTCAAGTGTCTCCGCTATAAAATGTTATCAACAATAACGTTCTTTCTGCAATGCTATAAAAATATCTATCTATAGCGTTTTCTGAATGTTATAGAATAAAAAACATTAATATGTTTGTATGTCAAAGCAGATCCCATGTTCCAATCCTAGAAGAAGCAGCGTAGGTTTTTATTTTACATGATAAAAGAACAGACTATACACTACAAAATATATGGCATATTAGTGACTGACCGAGCGACTTACTAGAGTTAGTCGCTATAACAACGACTAACCAACGACTGAATCTCTACGAATGATTAATTCAATTTACTGGAAGTCGTTATTCTGTTGCTAATGGGTTGGAGGCTATTTAATAAATTCTCTAAAAACCCTTTTCATTCTAACTTCCCTCCTCTCCAATTATTTTTCACTACAACAAAAACGACTAATAACGACATTTTTTTACGACACTTTGTAAATAAGTGTCATTAATTTATTTTTCTAACGACACTTTGCTAATACGTATCATGGTAATAAAATATTTATCATCATTCATGACACTATTTTAAAAGTGTTAAACATGTAATCAATGACTCTATTAAAATGTCATCTAAATTTAGAGGACAAATACTACATTTTTTATGTCATCCTAAAAAATAATTTCCCCCCCAAAATTTTTGTTTTGGCGCCCTTCCAACTCTCTCTTTCTCCCAATTAAGTCTTATAGACTTCTCTATTTTTTCCACTTTCTCACAGACTGAGACATTTGTTTTTTTTTTCCAATCACCTCTCTCTTTCTCTCTCTCTTCGATCTGATTTTTAAGGATGGGCTCCATTGACGGCTTGTTCCCATTCCTACTCAAGATGGCTCAGCATTCGCTGCTGAAGGTCTCTTCTTCACGGAATTCCTGCAGAGAAGCGGTCGTTGCCATGATCAGGTCCGAAAAGTTTATTCTTTTACTCCCCTCACTTCTCGATTTGAAAGAAAGATTAGGTTTTTTTCCCCTTTCCTTTTGTCGGATAAATAGAGCTTCTCTAAAATTAGATGCTTATTTTGCTATGAAAAACCCCTTATTTGAACGCCTAATGAATCAAAGGTCCAAAGTTTGGATCATTGTTTTTCTGGAGTCAAAACTCTAGTTATATATATATATAACCCCCAAATCTGGCTCAAAATCAGGCCAACCATCATCTCCAAATTTTGGGAGGGTGCAAGGGCCTATGCCCTAACACTACTACTACAGCCATGCGCTTCCCCTTCCTCTATAATTAGGGTTAGGGTTAGGGTTTCCTCTTCTTTCCATTGAAGAAGAAGAAGAAAAAGGCTATGGGGATGGAGACCCGCAGGTCCGCCATGGACCGGCCTCCCTCCGGAGACCTCCCGGCCCCGAAGAAGTCGAGGCTCGCGGCGGATCCGAGGAGGCAGTCGAGCGGCAGATTCGAGGAGGCAGTCGAGCAGGGGGGAGGATTCTTCTTCCTCTCATGCTCCTCCGGCCTCGGCGAGGGGAGTGACAGAGCTGGTGGGCGATACAGGACGGCGCTGGCGAGCTGACGGTCAACTCGAAGCCCGTCATCACCAACCTCACCATCATCGCCGGGAGAACGTCCAATGTCCTCGAGGTGATTGATTGACCGTTCGTCGCTGTAAATCTGACTATTTCTGTAATAGATTGATGGAAATTGGAAGGAAAGAAAAGAAAAGAAAAGAATCATCTTTCTTTGCTTCTTGCTTTGTTATCTTGTTTTCAAAATAAAATTATATATATATATATATATATATATATATATATATACAAATCTTTAGGGTTAATGTTTTGCAAGCATAACTTATATGAAATGATCACATGGTTAAACGGATTTATTGTGATGTAGTTCTATTCTTGAATCCTTCTCCAATCACCACGAGACTTGGCATCACCTATGGTCTCGTTACAACTTATGAGAGCTGTTTTTGCTTGTTTCGTTGAAAAGCAACAACAACGATGTGTTCGGTAAAGCAACTTCTTCTTTATCCCTTTTGAGAAGCTGCTACTTTTCAGAGCAGATAGGAGTTTGCTTCCAAAATATGCTTCAACTTCTTGTTTGTTTATTTATAAATATAGCCTTTAGTATTTTTCTTTTTTGAAATTCCATCTCAGAGCTTTACTTTTTTTATTAATGGACACGTATGGTCACTTTTAATGATTTTAGCAATTAGGGTTAGTTGAAATTTGGGTTTTGTGTGCAGGTACTTGTGCCTGGAGCCGTATCCGCAGTCGAATTTCGATTTTGTCATCTCCTGCGGCATCCGCATCATCCAGTTCCCCATCGAAGGGAGGAAGGTTATTACCTTTCCCTTATTTTAATTGAATTCAATTCTTTTGTTAATGTTGATGCTTAATTCCTATTGTTGATGCTTAATTCATATTGATATGAGTTTAATTGAATAAAATTGGAAGAAAATAGAGGAAAAGGTTGCATTCTTGATTATTTTTTAGAGAACCTAGGTTTTAGAAAGGTTCTATCTCGATTTTCCATGCTTATAAGAAAGCACTACAAGTCTTGTGAAAGAACAGTAAAAAACAACTCCTTGTTTATACTAATATACCAGATTAAATCCTGACTTGATCAACAAGCAAAATGGGCAGGCCAGACTGAAATAGATATGTCACACAATTTGAAGCACGGTATTTACGCTGACTACATACTCTGGATTGAGATATAGACTGGAACTCCTCTACATATTAAGTGGTTTTCCTCCCACATTAGATAGCAACCATACATTGATCTCATAACTTTACACATGTAACACCAACACCCCCCCCCCCCCCAACAACCACCCCCGCATCGATTAATCAGTTACTGACATTTAACCGAGCGTGTAAGGAAAACACTTAATGCTAATACGTAAGAGAAAACAAGACTAAGTTCCCTAATCTGGCACGTTGGGTGTCCAAAATTCATAGGGAAGTGTATATTTTGAAGGATCCTACAAATAGTAAGAAATGTTTTCGTTTAAGATAATAGCAAGAAATTGCTAGCTAAATGGTTTTCAGAACCACCGTTCTAAGTAGAGTAAACCCCATGGGCACATGGTCAAACCTTTTTGTTTTTTCTCTCGCTCTCAATCAAAACTTAGAGCTTGATACCTTATCTGTAGGAGCTATAAATACTATCATTCTTTTTTGCCATACTATATTTTTAGTGAAGCTTCTTTTTTGGCAAAACTACAGTTTTCAGAAACCATACTTCTCTTTTGTTGTCAATGCTTAAACTTCATGACCTTGTAATATAGATTACTAAATTTGCTACTACTAAATTACATGAAGATATCAGGTTTACAATTGTTTGTAAAATGTGTCTCCACATGAAATCCCATTGACTACATGGCAAAATGATTTAGTATGGTTCTATAAGTGTATTATTTACATTTCTCTTCTATATGTCATGTCTTTCTCCTCTCCATTTTTTGGTGAAGATGTTGACTTCTTTGTCTTTGGAAAGTTCAGCAATTAATGTCCGAACAACACTTGTAAGTCTTATAATTTCCATATTCATTATCTTGTATTTCTTGCTCTCTGTGATATAGGATTTTTTTATCACTATTCTTGTTTGATCCATGTCTAGAGTGGCCTGGCATATAGGATAAATTTTATATCACTATTCATGGTCTTTTTTTCTTCACTCAGCTATATTATTATCAGGTAGATGATGCAGATACTAGTTGAGTCTGGGCCCGATCCAAGGCCAGCATCAAATAAAGTACCTATAGTTTTGTATCCTTTGTATCAGAGAAAATGCTTGTGCAAGTTTTACATAAATACTAGAGTAATTTTAGGTGGTTGAGACTTCAGAGCACAGAGGCCGAACAGTTCAATGGTTGAGACTTCTATACTTCTAAACTCTTACCTGAAAAGATTTAAGGTAGAACATATTTAGTATAGCCTTATTTATTAGGGGTTTCATAATTTGAATCAAGTTCAAGTGCTTCGGGTAAGTTGCATTTACAAACTTTCAGAGCTAAAACCATATTACAAACTTAATTTTGAGTAGAGATAAGGCTGTGCCAGAATTATAATATGCTGAAGTAGATACATGGACTTCAGGAACAGATTCATTGCCTATACTACTTTACAGATAGATGCAAAATCATTTTTTGGGGGCAATTAAGGCTCTTATGTAATTGACTACATATTGGATCAGCATAAGTAGAGTCTTTTCGGGCATTACCTAAGTCCAAATCTGGAGCAGATACTAAATATACTTACCCTTCTGGCAAAAAGAAAAAATACCAAATGATTAGATGAATGCATTAACTTTCAATTCGGCATCAAATCTAGGCTAAGATGGTCACACTAAGGAAATGAGCGAAGCTGTGAAATAGCCTTTTCTGTGAGGCCTTGGTGTGCATTCTTCAAGTCCTTGTCTGTTTTTACTTCTTAATTGTTATATTGAGCGTTGGATCAACAATACTGGAACTTATACTATAATTTGTGATTGCAGATTGATACATGCAATTGATTTTACTGTGATGGATTTACTCCAAACAAGCCTAACAAACCCAAGATGTGGACTGAAACTTGGACCGGATGGTGGATCTTTCTTTAGCTACTACATGGTAAGCAATGTTAATTATTTTGGACCATCTTGATTGCAGCCCTTTGCTGACATCTAGCTAAATTTCTCTCTTTTGCATCTAGTATCATGGAGGAACAAACTTTGGTCGGACAGCATGCAACTTTATTGCAACTAGCTACGGCTATGATGCTCCGATTGATGTATATGGTAATAGATCGTTGTGTCATCAAGGAATGGATGCTCAAGTTGCATATGGATTCCATCAGTTACGTGATGAAAAACCACACCTTGCGCAAAGTGCAATTGCAAACAAGGTATAGCTTCTTGTCCTGTTTATGCTCAGAAGCTGTGTATTCTCTGGTAGTCTGTGTGCAGGAAGGTGGGCGTGTCAATGTGCAGATACACTCTATATGTGTGTGTGTGTTTGTGCATGCTGGTGCAATATATTTCTCTTTACTCTTCTTACTCTGTATTTTGTATATCTCCATTTTTTTTATTTTTGAAGAGAGGGTGACAAACAACCACCCCTTTCACTAATGACCGATAAAATATAAAACACATTAATGCATTCCTCAGGTCCCATAATGTCCATCTCATCTAGAACACCCTGATCACAATACTGAATATGACATACATACACATCATAGACATAGCTTCAGAGAGTAAATGCTCCAGGAATTGTATTACTAGGATGTTAATTTAAATCACGGTATTTCATATTGTTAAGACTTTAAAGCTTTCTCCAGGAATTGTATTACTAGGATGTTAATTTACTGATATTTTCTTCGAATTAATTGAAAAGGATCAGATAGGGATGCTATAGCTTAAAGTCTTAATACTAGTGCATTTTTGTATTGGCCGTATTGTGTTCTGACACGGCACGCCAATTCTGTAGTGTCCATGTTTTCCTAGGGAAGATAGCCTTAAATCAATACCTTTTTCTTAGATGGACATGCATTGTACATTTGGAACTATTTATAAGAACAGAAGTTACAGAACACATGACACAAACTTTGCTGCTACAATATTTTACATCACCTGCCATGTTCTCCAAACATATGACCATGTAGAACTGAGGTCAGTCAAATAAATAAATGACAGTCGGATGGGATCGTCTCTGTTATACATGTTTGTTTAAACCTTTATTGCCTTTACCTCATTTTCTCGATGCTTTGTAGTTAGCTTAGTATTAGCTTGGCTGTTGATTTTGGAAAACTGAACTTATCTGAACTATTATCTAGGTTTTGACAGCATCTGGTTTACTACTACTTATCGGGGCTATTTTTGTTTATTCTTTGAGAAGTAGAGTAAAAGCTGTTTGGTAACACTCTTAGTTCATTTCATGGTGTCAAGTGTTTCTATCTTATTTTTTATATAATAATGTGTTTTCTTCTCAATTTTGTGTAGGTTGGCGTATAATTTTTGATGGTTGTGGGGATAGCTAGAAGGAAAGAGGCGATGGAGCTATTTTTTTTTTTGCCTACAGATATTTGTAAATGGAATGGTTTATTTTGGATTACAGATATTTTGTAAATGGAGTGATTTATTTTGGCGTACAACTACTTTTTGGACATCATGAATGTTTTAATGACAACTATTTTTTGTACATCTTGAATGTTTTAATGAAACATGTTCATATTTTGGCAAACCTTTCCTACTTCATTGATCGAGATGGAAGTTGCGATTGAAATTGTTGAAATCAAACTTAGCATGAATTTCTATGGTTATTTGTATGTGATACAAAAGAGGTTATGAAATATGAAATATGAAATTCTGTAGCAGATATGAAATATGAAATTCTGTAGCAGATTTATAGCACTCAAAACGTCTAAATGGCCGCTATCACGATAGCATATGACGAACGCTATAATAAATCAAACCATCTATAGCATTCATAAACTATCAATTCATCAAACGCTATGAAGGATCCACAGCATTCACAAACGCTATAAATAATCCACAGCACTCACGAACGCTATAAACCATCCACAGCATTCTAGAATACTATAAAGCATTCACAGCATTCACAAACGCTATAACCATCCACAACATACAGGAACGCTATAAACCTTCTATAGCATTCAGGAACGCTATAATGTTATAGCGTTCACATGTCTGGACATACTATAGCGTGGGCGATCATAGCAGACAGAATATGCTATAGAAGGTTTTCTATAGCGTTCAGCGCATGCTATTGTAGGCCATATTTGTTGTAGTGACATATATTATAACATGTATGCCTAAGCTCTATATATATCTATACAAGTATGTGATCATAACATAGAGAGGAAAGGTTAGGTTACATGACAGCGTATACTAAGTTAGGGTGTGTGTGTGTCCTTGTACAGGATTATAGCTTAGTATTGAAAGGTTAAACCCAGTTTTAGTTCAGCATTTACATACAAAATTTGAAAATAAGCTAACATTTAAACCAGTGTAATATTAACATAATGCAGTCTCAGATTTTACAAATTAAACATAACTTAACCAATTTCTCTAAAAATTGAAACTCTACAGATATCATACATGTGCAGTTATGTAGACAAAACTAATAACATAAAATTTATATTTAAATTACGAATTTAAACTGGAAAAGCAAAAACCAGAAATATTGGGGTTTTGAAAATTTTAACATTAACAACATATTAATATGTATTTAGATAGGTAGAAAATCAAGTGTAGCATGCATACGTATCAGGCAAGTGTCCACTATCTAAATATACTCATATATTCCCATGTCCAAAAAAAATTAATTCTACGTTAAGACCAACATTTAGATTTCTACCAAGATCGCAAAATAGGTGATTGACGAAATCAAGGCAGTTTTATTATTATTATTCAATACTAGAATAATAGGAAGAAGGAAATAACGATAAAAGCTGTTTGCTTATTTGCCTAAAAGAAGGAACCATTTTGAAACCAGAGCTAAATATCAAATCCAAGATAAAGTCTAGCAAAATCATCGATTCATTGTATTAAGAAGAAACTCATAGCAAGAAGTTACACAAGCTACTCCTAAGTTAAATAATTAGAAGCAAAACAAAGCAAAACAAATAATTATTCTTTTTGAAGGACTACATCAAAGTAGAAAAAATATGCTTGAAAATATTTAAGGTACAATCTGATAATCATATGCGTCTATCCAAAATTATGGTACTCTAAATTTTCGTCATACTAGTAAGCAAGGCTACGATAATCACAGAGTCCTTGACTTATGCACATACCTCTAGAATCATGGTATTTAACATTTTCGCGGTGCCGCTAGCTTGGCTGCGAAAACCTTAAATTCCCACACCCGAGAAATATATCCAGAGTCAGACAATATGTCCTCACCATGCTGGCTAATGTGACTATAGAAGACTAGATTCCATAACATAGATGACCTAGCCCATATAATTTTATCTTGTAAAAAAAATTAAATTAAATCGACATTAATGAATACCCATAAATCAAATCAAATTTATTAACGAACTTCAAAATTCAAAATGAACAAAAATCCATCAAAATATAACTCGAATGCAACAGCTATCATCAAGATTCAAAATTCGACAATCATTCATCAAAATCAATGAATACAACTCAAATTTAACCATAATCCATCAAAATCAAATTTAACAACAGTAAGTAAAAATAAATCAAATCAAGGGAAAAAAGAGTTCTCAAATCGAATTTAAAATAAGATTCTCAAGGGTCGTTCTGGGAATCTCTCAAGGGTTCCTAACTGTGATTGAGTACCTTCAAGATATATCCTATTCCTACTGCAGGCTGTAGTGGTACTCAAGTTCGAATGCCACTACATAAACTCGACCTGCATAGGCCAACACTAAAAACGTGTCACGACCCGCACCCACTGTGAGGGTACGAGTACGTAACAACGCCCAGCCTACGCCGCAGTGTCGGCAGTAGAACGCTGTTCTAGGTCATGAACTATAACTAGCATAATATAAATACTCTCCATAAGGAGGCCAACACAGAGGTACAACTCAATCACAATCTAAGGTAGAATGATAAAGATAGATAAACATGAAATCCAGAAGAGATACAGGAGATAGAAGTCTAAGTGTCTAAGATACATAATCCCAGAAATACATCTCAAAACTCAAATACAGTAATCCACAAGTAAATACAACTCCAGACAAAATGAAATAACTATCTAAACAACCTCTATTGTGTCTCCTCTAGGCTAGCAGGCAATCCCAGGCTATCTGTAAAATTTATCAACAGGTCCAGTCAGGACAGGAACGAGCACATCTCATCTAGAAAACCCAAGTAAATGATAGAGAACTATAAAGCAGTTATAGACAGTTGTATTGATGAAAATGGTAGTTTATATTCAGGTGATGGTAAGAAAGACAGATAAAGTACAAGGAAAGTAAATAACTAAACAAGAGAAGAATCATAGCAATGAAGTCTGTAAAAATAGAACTAGCTGAACCAGGGTAATATGATATAAAGTCCAGACAACAATATAGACCAGTGTAACTCCAATGTAAGTCCAGTACAAGATGAATCTAATACAAGATGAATCCAGTAAGGGACGATTCCAGTTATAGTGATCAATGATTCCAGGGTGAGTCCAGCCTATACTATAACAGTGTGTTTTAAAATACCGAGATCGACATGTAAACGGCTGTGGGTAATCCGGCACACCTCTCACTGATCAGGCGAGAGATGGCTATCATTCCAGTAGATTCCAGTAGGGGTGATTCCAGTAATAAGGTATGTCTACATGTCTTACTCTAGTATTTCCCCTCCCAGCAAGTGAATCCAGAATTTTGACACAATGATTCAAGATGAGTCCAGCCAAAATATAATGATACCAGTAAATGATTCCAGTAAATGATTCCAGTAAATGATTCCAGCAGGTGATTCCAGTAATAGAAGCCGGAAATGATGATACCAGTAATAGAGGCCAGAAAATAAATATGTGTCGTATACATGAATCCAGTAATATCCACACGTGTTGTAACAGAGAATCGCATACAACTAACTAGAACTGAAATACAGTAATTGACAAATAAACGAGAGAACTATCAGAGAATGTACTCGCCTGATATCTGAATGTCCAAGATAAAGATACTGTCCGAGAAGAGGTATCTGGCTCCTAATTAGAACAGCACAAGTCACAACATGTCCAGAAGGGTAATATAAAGTACTACAATGCATTCTACATGAATCTAGGTCAAACTAGGCCAAAGTCAACCCTTAGTCAACTCTGGTCAACTGCACTAGTCAAACTAGGTCATGACCTAACCCAGCAAGTCTTACTAGGCCTAACCAAGACTATCCTAGCAAGCACACATCAATACAAGGCTATACAAGCCAACATACACCCAACTCTATATAGCATGCAATTATTCAATACTCAAATAGACAAGAATTCACATTGGATATACACTAGGTAATATATTACTTTAAGCTATATATGTCTACACATATATACACATGCATATATTGGTATTCAACATTAGGTCTACAATCATGGCATTTCAAATGGTTATATAAACTTATATATTACAACACAATATGCTAACATATATATAATATACATACATAGCTAAGTTAACTATATTCATAAATACTTATTTAAGAGGCTATGTGTGTGTATGTGAACATGACAAAGGGGCAAATGAGAGTTAAATGGGCATACATAGTGTATACATATCAAAGAGTGTCAAAGTGTAAGTGAACAATATGTCAAGTGTGATAGTGTCAACATAGTGTAAGGGGGTACATGAGGTAATATAGGATTTGTGTTAACATAGAACATTACATCTCATTAACTTGTATATTGCATACATTACATCTATTATTACATTACATTCATGCTTGCATTCATTCATCATTCATTATTCTCTTGCACCACTATATGCACCATACATTACATACTATAGAACCTACATATTCATTACAAGCCATACTTATACATGCTTACATTAGATAGGATACTTATACCTCATACATCATTTATTTAACCATTTACTCATGCTTGTATTCTCTATTTAATTACATAATGTATATACATTAACATGGGTTAAAATCAAATAGAATATTATATTACACACAAGGGTGCACAAAATGCATATGCCGAATAGTAACTCCTACTAATAATCAATACTGTACCATCTCAGCATGAATTAAAATCTAGGATTAAAGTATGTTTTAGATCTATGTGTTAGCTTTCCGAAACTTTAAACGGATCGCGTTTTCGTTTCCGAAAACTCCCGGAATCGCGAAAACACCGAGAACGCGTTTGTCTTTCGTACAGCTGACACTCAAATAATTCTCCAGAAAGTTACAGAAATAATTAGGCCTATAAATACATGTTTTTGGAAAGCTAACTTTAATACGCTTCTTTTAAAAAAAATGGAAGATTAAACTGAGCTTTAAGCTAGAAGTTATGATATTTCTAAGTTAGGGCTGAAATTAAAAACGTGGATAAAAATCATGACGGATTTAGATAGTTTGAGCCAAAAAAATACACAATATATATCCTAATTATCCACAACAATAATAGCAATAATAATATGAGGAACCACACTCACAAACTTGATTATATAAACATCATGAACCATTTATTACATATATAAATATAGATACACTCTCATTACAATATATATATATAAATCTATATATGTAACATGAACACATCCACAACACAAATGACACTCCTATGACCTCCAAATGGACACAAAATGGACACAAATGGAGATACAACCATGGGGTTCATTCCTATGGGTTCAAAATAGACCTATATGCATGAGGAAATGAAAAGAAGAAGGGATTTATACCTCCCGGTAGATCGAATCGAAGAAAAGCCTTCCCGGAGCGACACCGACACGTAGAGATTCCAAAAGGACACGAACGAGCTCCGAATCCTCCCAAACTTGGGTAGCTTCCTCCTTGGCTAGAATGGAGAAGGAAAGAAGAAGGTTTGGTGGTGAAATGGAAGGATTTGGTGGAGAAATTGCTAGGGATTTCTCTCTAGGAATTTGGGAAAGAACAAGAGAGAGAAAAATAGATAGATAACGACAAATGGGAGGATCAACCCTATCCTTATTGTGGCTGGCCATAAAGGTGGTTTTGTCCTATTAGGAAAAGTCCAAAAGCCCCTACTAACCTATTCTATGAGTATTAGGAAAGGGCTAATTGGTTGGGGCTAAATTAGTCATTCTAAAGTCTCTAATCACACTAACCTTATCCATAATAATTAGTCTAACCTCTAACTAAAATATTTCTATCATGTGGACTAAAATTAATATCATGTGGGCCATGCCTAACTAGTGTGTGGGTCCCACTAGAGTCAAACTACCCCCGGGTCTCCGTTTCAAGTCGGATTGAGTTGAAATTCGAACCCGACTCAAATAACCCCAAAACAATATCATAAATAATAAAATAATATCAAAATAATTCAAAGAGGTCAAATGCAAAAATATCCTGAGGCCAAAATGATATTAAAATATCATAATCACTTGGTTAGGCTCTAGGTCAAACAGTCTCTAGGGTTTCACTAGCAAAACGTCAAAACCACAAGTCATTGATTTAAATAATTTTAAAATAATTTAAAATCACCAAAAAATCATATCATGAATTAAATATCATTATTAAAATAATTATAAACACAAAATTTCAAAATTATCCTCATTTGGGAAACTGGGTGCTACAGGAACTAACCCCTGCTGGACTAGGGTCTCATGGTCTATGCCCACTACGTCATGGGGACCATAGTAGGTGGTATACTCATCCTCGCCGTCGTCTGAAAAATATATCGAGTCAGGATTGGAACGAGCACATTTTCAACAATAGTTTCCAGTAAATGACAAGTGTTATGCAACAATAAATAGAGAGAATATACATGAGTAAATAAATGTACATTAAAGTAGCATGGCAAGGGTAAAGTTGTAACTAGAGCAAGAGCAAGAAAAACTGATCATATCATATACAAGAGTCAAGAATCATACTATCTACGTGAGTGAATATTAGCTTTGACATGTGACCGGCTTCACAAGGTCTACTAGCCTGGTTAATCATACGTGAAGTGTATGATTAACACTCACAAGGATCTACACATACACAAGGAGGGTACTGACTACACATCTAGACTAATATTCACCTGTCCCCGACTGGTATAGTGGATCCAACCATGACACTTTACGATACGGGATTCTAAGATAAGTTAGTAAGTCTCCTCGAGAATCGGTGTTGATATATCGTACAAGAACTACAATGGGCCTTGCACAAGATACACCAAGGCAAACAAGGAATAACATCTCATGACAGGATCCGTAAATACCAATCTGTCTGACCAATGTGTCAGAAATACGTACATCTATATTAAGTACACGAAACATAGAAAACATCATAAATAAGAAATTATCAGAGAATGCACTCGCCTGCAAACTGGTGTGAAGTATCAATGACGTCCGATACGGTGCCTCAAAGACCAAAATAGGGAATATTATATCAATATCATGTTTGGATGTGAAAACAAGTCATACTAGTCAAATTCTAGGTCGATTGGTCAATTCTAGGTCAAATGGTCAAACCAAGTCAATACTAAGTCTAACTGGTCAAGCTTGACCAACCTTGGTTATTAACTAGACAATAGTAGTCAAACTCAACTAACCCAACTATCTGTTACCAATATCCAAAGTATATGATATTAAGATACCCTTGGTATCTATACTCTATCTACTAACATGTATATATGCCCAAGTATCCCTACACTTTCCCTTCCCATAGCCACTCTAGGCTAGCCCCTTATCCCTACTTCTATACACACAAAACCCCCTTAGTTCAGTAGGATACATTTCCTTCAACTCTATATGAATATCAATAGGCAATATATATATATATATATATATATATATATATATATATATATATATATATATATATATAACACCATCATAAAGGGATATGTATATCTATATAGGTAATATAGGATACACACTCAACCTACCAACCCATGCTAACCCTTTCTTGCACTCCTATTTCAGTCTAAACTGAACCCAACTCTCACATATCAAACTTAAGGATTTGACAAATATTAAACCCTCATAGCTTGCAAACCCTTTTCCTACCAGTCCAAACTTACTAATACAATATCAGTTGGGATAACTGATATCTCACCAGTGCAAGGACTGATACTTATCAGTTGGATAAACTGATACCCCAATCAGTCTTGAACTGATCAAGTCGTCCTTTCCTTTTATATCAGTTCTTAACTGATACTCCTACTTCAGTCTAAACTGAACACCCTATATCCTTTAGGACTGATCATCCAAATCAGTTTAATAAACTGATACAATATCAATTGAAAACTGATATAAATATCAGTTCAAAGGAACTAATATTCACCAACAGTCCTTTGGACTGAACCTCCAAATCAGTAAACAACTCAACCTACACTCCTCTAATATCTGCAACTAACTTTCCAATTCTCCTTTCATTCAGTCCAGGTGACACACTAATTTCCCCCTCTATGCATTCAGCCCCTTAACTGCATCCACATCCAGTCGAAAGGGAGTGTAGAAGCATAAAAAAGTACATAGTGACCCAAGGTACAGATGGATACTCTCGCTGCCCACCCATCTTCACAAAGGCGCAGATGACGAACGACACAGGTTGGTGCTCTCACTACCAAGCCAGCTTCACAGAAGCGCAGGCGGTTAAGCACGCCAACGGAAAAAACAAACACAAAAAATAGTTGAAAAGTTCAAGAAAAGTTCTTTTTATTAAATCATGGCTACAAGAGTATATTATAGATTCGTCACGATTACATAAAAGAAGACTTTCTAATTACAAGGATCTGTTACAAAGTATTTGTGATTGCATATGCTGAACTAAAGACTCCTACAGATCTACGTTGGGGTTCATCTTTACAGTGTAATCGTCATGAGAGGAGGGACTGTGGATAGAAGATGTGAATACAGTCGCCATCAAAGTCTGCCACCACAACACCCCCAGACGCGCAGCTCTTCCTGAAGTAGCTATTGGATGGAGAAAGAATTCAGTCCACAGTATGACATGAGGCCCTTTTCAAAAGCACATCAGCTTCTGAGGCTCTTCCAGCCTAACAAAAGCGTACAGCCGCCAATGAGCAGTGCAGAGCACAATCTGCAGTGCTTCATGTTGGCAACTATACCAAACTCGGTCGTCAGGACTCCAAGACCTCCAAGATGTCACTCAGGTTCGAACTCCCTATGTGAAGAGTTCCAGCACATCCCGAAGCTCATCAGCAGCTCTTTTATGAAGGCCCAGCTCCTTTGAAGGAAAGGATCCTCAACCAAAATCTGACTCAGGCAAGGCCAACGGTCGCTTGAAGCTAAGTCTGGATCTAGCATGGTATTGAAGGACAAATTAAAAGAGGAAGATGTGACCCTTCGGAAGAAACTCCCCCTTTATATAGGGAGGGAGCGGTCCAAGACATAGGCTACGGGGCCGTCGGTCAAAATTTCCTACATTAATGGGATGAACCTAGGACTCAGCACGATGAACCCGATTAAATAGGTTTATTCGACTTAGTCTTAGAACATTAAAAGACCCCATGAAATTTCCCAAGTAACGGTGGCCATTAAGAGGGAGTCATCCCTTAAAGAGCCATCATTAATTGCTCTTAAAGAAGACTTCAAAGCCAGCTTCTTCAAACCAGAAGCGCAACTACAATCCTATGCCAGAAGGAGGCGCAGATGGGTAATAACTTCACATCATCCCAGCTTCAACTGTGTAGACCTCTGCTTCGACCCAGAAGCTCAACCCCCTTTATCAAAGACTTAGGAAACACCAGTGCATCCGACACAAGTCTGCCTGCCGCTCCAAAAGCACAATAACCTCGTTAGCTTGAAGCACAGTCTACTCGTCGCCCTAAAGCACAGTAACTTTAGCACTCAAAACACAGCCTACTCATTGCTGAAATGCACATAGGATCAGCTGTCTTCGAAACATAGTCCACTGATCGCCTGAAAGCGCAGAGGTTCTGTTGTCTCCAAGAGAATAGTCTACTCATCGTACTAGAAGCGTAGCAACACTATGACCTCGCTAGAGGTGTAAGTTGCATGGTCCCACCCAATTGGTTTATTTAAACCGCTACTCTCAAAGATAGGATAGAGGTTGATCATATTGATAAGTACAAATGTCTTATCAATTGGTTTAAAACTCTGATAAGGATGAAGGTTGCTCTTTTGATAAAGGTCGTATCAAGTCGGATACCGACAGCCTCCTGAAGATAAAATAGAATCCTACTCTGAGATGAAATCTAAGATCTACTCGGCTTCATCTAAACAGAGGATTTCCAACAATAGACACGCGCCACGTGTCTTCTTCTTCGATTGTTTTGATAACCACCCAAGATCTCGATAGAGGGGAATCTTGACATCTGCCACGTGTCAGCTCAACAGAAGCACACACCGTGCAATGACAGCAGATTCTTTCATATCAGAAATCTGAGTGCACATCGCATATGTGCCCCTTTTTTCCTATAAATAGAAGAAGTTTTGCTTTCAACAAAAGAGGAGGAGGACACACACAAAGAGGAAAGAAGCAGAAGGCAAAAGTCAGAGCTTTGAAGTCTTCAACTTTGACATCCTCTTGATCGGTAACCCTAGAGTTCCATCAAAGGTACCAGAAAGCCAAAGCAAGTCCAACTTGTTGTCAGATCGTTAACAGAATAAAGGAGCCGCTGCAATGCTCGATATCCACTGTCATGCTTTCCCAGAATTCTTATACTGGCAGGAAAAGCTAGTGTTTGAAAGAAGGAGAAGACTTTGACAAAGGTTTCGGTGAAGGAGTAGGTGAAAAGAAAGAAAGCTTTTCTCTCTCCCCCAATATTCCTACTTATAGGAAGAGACGTGCCACGTCAGCAAAAGAAGACAAAACTCTTCGTAAACCCTTAAAACGACGTGAGTTCAGAAAAAGGTCATGATAAATATTCACAAGAAACAAGGAGTCATAATCAAAACTTAAAGAAGCGATGGCTCGAGATATTTAATGTTGAAGCCCAAGAAAGACGTCATCCTGGCAGCAGACGTGATGAAATTTTCCCTACAAAGAAACACGTGTCATGCTTCTTTTCAAAGTATCCCGAGCTTGACTCAAGTTCGGGACACTTTAAACTCGGGACACTTTAAAGGGGGTCTTGTAGAAGCATAAAAAGTACAGGGTGACACAAGGTACAGGTGGGTACTCTTGTTACCCACGCATCTTCATAAAGGCGCAGATGACGAATGGTGCAAGTTGGTGCTCTCGCTACCAACCCAGCTTCACGGAAGCGCAGGCGGTCAACCACCCCAACAGAAAAGATAAACTCACAAAGAACAGATGAAAAGCTCAAAGAAAGTTCTTTTTATTAAGTCATGGCTACAAAAGTCTATTACAGATTCGTCAAGATTACATAAAAGAAGACTTCCTAATTACAAGGATCTGTTACAAAGTATTTATGATTACATATGCTGAATTAAAAATTCCTACAGATCTACGCTGGAGTTCATCTTCACAGTGTAATCGTCATGAGAGGAGGGACTATGGATAGAAGTTGTTAATACAGTTGCCATCAAAGTCTACCACCACAGCACCCCCCTTCAGACGTACAGCTCTTCCTGAAGCAGCTATTGGCTCGAGCGAGAATTCAGTCCATAACACGACATGAGTCCCTTTTCAAAAGCACATCAACTTATGAAGCTCTTCTAGCCTAACAAAAGTGCGCAGCTGCCAATGAGCAGGACAGAACACAACATGCGGTGCTTTATGTTGGCAAACAGACCAAACTCGGTCGTCAGGACCTCCAAGACCTCCAAGATGTCGCTCAGGTTCGAACTCCCCATGAGAAGCGTTCCAGCACATCCCGAAACTCATCAGCAATTCTTTTACGAAGGCATAACTCCTTTGAACGAAGGAATCCTCAACCAAAATTTGACTCAGGCAAGGCCAACGGCGCTCGAAGCTAAGTCTAGATGCAACATGGTATTGAATGACAAAAAAAGGAAGATGTGACTCTGCGAAAGAAACTCCCCCTTTATATAGGACGTGAGTGGTCCAAGACATAGGCCACGGGGCCGTCGGTCAAAATTCCTATATTAATAGGATGAACCTAGGACTCAGCCGGATGAACCCCATTAAATAGGCTCATTCGACTAAGTCTTAGACTATTAAAAGATCCCTTAAAATTCCCCAAGTAACAGTAGAAATTAAGAGGGATTCGGTCCTTAAAGAGCCGTCATTAATTACTCTTAAAGAAGACTTCAAAGCCATCTTCTTCAAACCAGAAGCGAAGCTACAATCCTTTGCCAGAAGGAGGCACAGACGGGTGATGAATTGACATCATCCCAGCTTCAACGACACAGACCTCTACTTCGACCCAGAAGCTCAACCCCCTTCATCAAAGACTTGGGAAACACCAGTGTATCCAACACAAGTCCGCATGCCGCTCCAAAAGTACAGTAACTTAGTTAGCCTGAAGCACAGCCTACTCGTCGCCCTAAAGCACAGTGACTTTACCACTCAAAACACAGCCTACTTGTCGCTTAAACGCACAGAGTATCCGTTGTCTTCGAAAATAGTCCACTCGTCGCCTAAAAGCACAGAAGCTCCATTGTCTCCAGGAGAACATGTCACGACCCGCACCCGCTTTTTCGGATACGAGACGTGTCCAAGCCAGCCTACGCCGCAGAGTCGACGGTAGAACGCTGTCAAGCCCCTAAGAAATAAATGCTCAAAATATAACATTTGCTGCTCATTCACATTTCTAAATTTGTTACAACATTTACAATATTTATAATTAAAGAAAATACAAGATTTTACAATTAATGAAATTGATATAACTGCTATCTATTTCTAGGTTTCTGTCTGCAAGTACACCCGAATCTCCCAAGCTAAGTGAAGCCATAGCTAACCTGAAAAATGATGGTTTCCAGTCAGGAATGGAACAAGCACACAAATCGACGACAAATCGAAAACACAATAGAATTAACAAGACATGAAAATAACATATAAGATATGAAAACTAGAAGATACTGATGACATGGCACGGTGGAACGGACAAGAAAAAATAAATAAAAGACAACTATCTAGGTGGTGTGAAATATCCGTTTCGATAAGTGAACGGCTAGGGGTAAATCTGGCATCCTGTACGTGTCGTGTGCAGCTGCTATTATTCAAGAATAGACTCATGGGATAGTTCTGGATAGTCCACATGTCTACTAAGATATTTCCCCTCCCGACTACTCCGTGTGACGAGCGTATCAACAAGCAGCAAGATATATGTATAGATATGAAATAAAAAGACTACTATGAATCGAAAGCAATCAGAAAGTGTACTTGCCTGAGGTCCTTAGCTGGTGTAACCAATAATTCCATTGAGTCCAGTATGGTCCATTTACCCTAGGGTCAATATGGAGAAGTCAAGATTCGCACGAAATAGGAATGCAAGATTAGTCGTGGTCAAGATTGATCAAATCTAACAAAGACTTTGTTTTAAAAGAAATTCTGTAATAAGATATATATATATATATATATATATATATATATATGTATATATTTTAATATATATATATACATATATATATATATATATATATTTTTATATACATATATATATATATACATATATATATATATATATATATATATATATATATATATATATATATATATATATATATATATATATATATATATATATATCAAACAATTTATAAAACTGATGATAATACCTATACTCCTAATATAAACTAATACAACTACACTAATAGTTGTACACTAATACAACTATAATAATACGTACAACCTACACTTTGGATATGGTCCACTCTGTATTGAATAGAACCAAAAGGTGAAGAAAATAATACTTTTAATGACCCATCTTCCCAATCACCAGAGGAAAGTACCCAATAAATAAGAGACAGAGAGAGAAAATGAGAAGATCAGGGGAGGGAAAAAAGGAAAAGAGGGCTGACCTTCTGGTTGGCGTAGGGGTCGCTTCGGCGCCAACGCCGACGGTGGGCGGTGCACAGAGGTGGGCTAAGGACGACACCGAGATTTGTCACCGACGGTGGGGAGCTACTCGGCGCGGGCGGCAGCGAGGAAGTGGCTGCAGCGTCGAAGGGAGGCGGATGTCGGAGGAGCCGGAGGAGATGGGTGTCGGCTGGGGAGATCCGTCACAGAAGCACGGCTCGGGGTGGCACGTGAGGTCGAGCTGCTGGGCCCACGCGGTCTGGCAGGGCGGTCGGCGTTCTGGCTCGGAGGTGGCGAACGCTCGAAAAGTGAAGCTCGACGCTCGAGAAGTGAAGCTCGACGCTCGAGAACACGATGGCCAAGGACACTTTGGTGAGGTCAGCGAGGAAGAGGCTGGCGTGGCTGGATCTAGAGAGAAGGAGGAGGTGGAGCACAGGGTTGCGGTGGGTCTGCGGATTCGGTCACCACGACGAGGATCGTATGCCGGGGACGAAAGAGATTATGAGGCGACGGTGTGGAGGATCGCTCGACGTGGTTCCCTGGCCACGACGTGGAAGTACGGGTGCACGGAAGACCAAGCTCGACGGGGACGGCTGGGAACCATCCGCGGAACACAAGTGCTGGAGGAGCGTCGACCAAGTGCGTCGCTGGCTCGAAACTGGCCGGATCGACTGCGAAGAACCATATGGTGGGTTCGGACAACGACGGCGGGGTGCGTCCGGAAGGAAGCAGCGGCCCAGGGTTCCCGAGCGTAGCGGAGCACGAAATCTCGGGCGATCGGAGAAGAGCGCGACGCTCGGGCAGTGCACCGGCAGCGAGGTGAGTGGTGGTATTGATGTGTTTCGGTTATGGTTGTTGGGACGCCCGTGTCGGCCTGTCGACACGGACGCGGAAAATAGGATTACAAAGGTAGAATAAGACGGATAGACACGGACACACGGGTCCGGACACGTTGATTTCTGTGGTGGTGCTCGTCATTATTGTATGTGGTGATAGTGGTGATGGTCGTGTTCGCGATGGCGAGGCTGCGGGTGGTTCATGGTGGCAACTATGAGTACAATGGGTGGCCGACTGCGACATGGAGAAGAAGGGTGGCGTGAAAATGTTATGGTAGATTTGCGGATGGTTGTGGGCGTGGAAAAGTCTGCGATGGCTTTGGATTTGTTTTGTGAGAATTGTCTATGGGGTTTGGAGAATTAGTCTCCTTAATTGAAAATTCCTAAACTGATAAGAATCAAATTCTAATGCTCATATATCTTCCGATATTCAAATCCTAACTAAATATTTAGACTTTAATTTAACCAATCTGAATATACTATTTGATAACCATAATAGTTTAACTTATTTTATTTAGTATTATCAAAACAAAAGTAATTCTAAATCAACCTAGATAAATCAAACATCAATCACAATAATAGTTTTGAGATACATTCGACATTATCAAATACTATTTAAAACAGATTTTGTAAATTTAAAATTTAAACATAATTGATAGTAGTAAATAAAGTACGTCTTCATAAATCAAAATCTATAGATCCTTTAAAATTAAATCAAATAAGTGTTGGGTCAACTAAATTCTAAATTTAATCTAAAGTAATTTAAAAGTAATACTAAATATCATTAATAATAATTAAAAATACATTTAACCAAGGCTAGTTCAATACTCTGTAAATAATAATAATAATAATTCTTTGAAAAAATCTTCTAAATAATACTTAAAACACATTTTCAATCTTAAATAATTAGTAAATCTAAATATTGTTTATAAAATCATATAAAATAGTTTACCAATCTTTCATCAATCAAAAATAACATCATCTTCTCTAACTAATAATAAAAAATTAAAAAATTTAAAAAATTCGGAAAGAGGGGTTACAAATCTACCCACCTTAGAAATAAATTTGTCCTCGAATTTAAAGAATGGCTAGGATTTACCGAAGAAAATGGAAGAAGAAGAAAATAAACATGGCTTAAGATAGAAATAGCTTGCAAGAATATTCATGTTGTTTGAATTCCGAGGAAGTTCTCACTTAGAGGTAGGAACCAGTGCTGGAAAAATGACAGATATAATGTTGCACGTTACATTTTCAAGGTAACCAAAATATTCCTGCCATGAAGGGCCTAACGAGATAAGAAAGTTATAAGTAATCGTAAAATACGATTAACTAAGATAGTTTTGAAAAGCTTCACATACCCCTCAGATGTAAACATGAAGTCTACTACCATATATTTTGAGTTTGAAGGTAAAGATAGAGAAATCTACAATAGATAAAACCTCATAAAGGTAAAACTTATTTATTAGAAGGATTGACAAGTGTTGAGTGTCAAGGACATGACTTCGCCAACTAGTCTTGACAGAAGGAAGGACAAGTTATAGATCAAAGAACTTCACTATTCAATCCATAAATGGTACTAAATAAGAAGGAAAAATTGAATAGGTCTTCAAGAAGGATATGGTTTAACTAATGAAAGAATTTGACAAAAATTCTGTCGTCATAGGATATCTTCTATAAGAAAAAATAAAAATAAAATAAAAGTCTATTTTTATAACTAAAAATTATCTAAACAATTTTTTTTAAACGTTAGGCACGATGAACCACTAATTGAAACCATGTAAGCATGATCAACGTTCAAAAGTCAAACAAGGTTTAAAAATCACGTTGATACAAGTAGGATGTGGTTATGGTCAAGGCTACTCATGCAAGTCATCCGAGCATGGTTAACATTTGGCATGCGTATGAATATGATCAAAAATCATTAGCAATAATTTAGTTTGAAATATAGGCACGACTATATCTATAGTCAAAGTAGTTGGTCACGATCAAAATCGTTCAGGAACGATCAAAATTCCTATTTTGTTTGGCCCGATCCGTCACTAAACTGAAACCATTTAGACATGGTCATAGATTTGACAATCTAAGCATGATGATGAATTTAGTTGAAGGATTTCAAAAGTAGGTTTAAAAGATTACTAGGAAGACAGATAGCGATATGATAATAATGATAAGAAGAATGAAGGGATAAAGACTAAATTAGAATTTCAAGTGAATGCATGAAATTGCAAATCATGAAACCAATAGTCATGTGTCAATAGGACGTAGTGCTATAATATTTCGAGAACCATATATATACGTAAAGTCACCTTGCCGAGAATTTATGCCTCGCCAGTGTACACCTGGCTGCAGTAAACCCTTGATTTATGACTTAAGCATAATATGGTATCGAACACCCTACACAATATTGACATAATAATTCAAGGATTAAATAGGACAACCAAGACATAGTTTTAATAATATTTGACGACCCACACATACTTGAAATTACTTTAACTTAGGGATCATGCCTCGCTAGTACGCTGCTGGCTGCAGTGAACCCATAGTCTCCATAATTCAAATAAACGACGACAGTGCGCTGCTGTCTTTGCCATTGCGAGTCATCAAAATTATTCCAACTATATCCCCAAGAATTTTAAAGGAGTCTCAAAAGTCATACAAATTGATAAAAATAGAAGAAGAATGCAAGCATTTGTCCTTGAAGTGCAATGGCCGAAGGCAAGAGAGAGATAAAATTCAAGATCAAGGAAAATATGTATAAGCACTATGTCTACTTACTATGATTATATTCATACACAAGTATATATGTATATCCTAAATAAATTCCCAAAATATCATTCTAAGAGAGGGTTTTCCTATTCGCAAAAATATAAATTTAAATGGCAAAAATACATATATTATGTATGTTTATGAAAATTATTCACGGGACTAAAATGGAGTACCAATATATATACACATCTATATGTCTATATGGGCGTCGTTGGTTACAATACACGACTACTAGGGCTTAAGTTAGGTTCGGGTCCAGTCCGGGCTGAATTGGTACAACCAGATTTTCTAAAATCATAATATTAATAAATAACTAATTAAATTCTTTATAGAGGTCAAGTCGCAACTTAGCCTGGTTTTCCTAGTTAGGTTACACCTATGGCTCGACATTCTCTACCATGGCTAGAACATTAGTCAAGGCACACGACCACACTATCTGCGCCATAATTTCTAGTCATCTCGTACTCTAAATCTTAACCATGACTAAACCCTTCTATAATTATAATAAAATTCCAAAAATCATAATTTAACTCAAATAAATAAAAAAATTCAGGAAGAGGGGTTACGGTCAAAAATGGGATTCCATGGAGGCCTAAGTTAATGAGTAAATAGTCTACCCACCTTAGGTCATATCGTCGTATCAAAATGTAATAGTGTTTCAAAAATCTTTCAAGTTATCTAAATTTAATAAATTGCATGGCCTAATCCTTAACTACCCAATAATCAAATTAATAAGGGACTCCTATTCTTAGTCATTAATTCAATCCTAATTATGAATGAGCATTTCCTAGTCGCAGGCTCGCAGTAGTACGACTAATATGGTACTACCACGAGTTTGCATAGTTTGCAAAAACAGACCTGCATGGGCTACCACAAAAACTTGTCACAACCCGTACTCGCTTTTCCGGATACGAGACGTGTCCAAGCCAGCCTACGTCGTAGAGTCGACGGTAGAATGCTGTTAAGCCCGCAAGAAATAAATACTCAAAATATAACATTTGCTGCTCATTCATATTTTTTAATTTTTTATAACATTTACAATATTTATAATTAAAGAAAATACAAGATTTTACAATTAATGAAATTGATACAACTGCTATCTATTTCTAGGTTTCTGTCTGCAAGTACACCCGAATCTCCCAAGCTAAGTGAAGCCATAGCTAACCTGAAAAATGATGGTTTTTAGTCAGGAATGGAACAAGCACACAAACCGACGACAAATCGAAAACACAATAGAATTAACAAGACATGAAAATAACATATGAGATATGAAAACTAGAAGATACTGATGACATGGCACGGTGGAAAGGACAAGAAAAAACAAATAAAAGACAACTATCTAGGTGGTGTGAAATATCTGTTTTGACATGTGAACGGCTAGGGGGTAAATTTGGTATCCTGCACGTGTCGAGTGCAGCTGCTATTATTCAAGAATAGACTCATAGGATAGTTTTGGGTAGTCCACATGTCTACTAAGATATTTTCTCTTCCGACTACTCCGTATGACGAGCGTGTCAACAAGCAGCAAGATTGTCACGACCCGTACCCTAGAGTTAGGGTACGAGACGTGGGTACGTCCAGCCTACGTCGTAGTGTCGGCGGTAGAATGCTGTCCTAGATCAACATATAACAATATAAAGGTACCTGTACAGTATATACTCTCCGAATGGAGGTAACATAGCAGATACAGTCTCAATCAAAACTAAGGTAGAGCATGATAAAAGATAGATAACCAGAACAAAAATCACAGAGATACAATCCAGAAGTCTAAGTGTCTAAGATACACAAAACCAGAAAACATCTCAAAGCTCAAATACAGTAATCCATAAATACAACTCAAGACAACTGAAAATAAACTATAAGCAAACCCTAGCTATCTATACAACCTCTACTGTGTCTTCTCTAGGCTAGCAGGCAACCTCCAGGCTATCTGTAAAATTTATCAACAGGTCCAGTCAGGACAGGAGCGAGTACAGTACATCTCAACAAATCATAACAGGCTAGGAAATATAAAGCATACAAGAGAGTAAGATACAGAAAACTTAAGAACAACATGATGTAAAAGAGAGAGACTGTAAGTAAATAGCTACAATATATAGAAAACTATCAGTGACTAGTGATTCAGAGCACAAGATGGTTATGTAAATGGTACGATGTTATACACGAGTAATCTACAGAGGTTGTACACGAGTAATCTACTGGATTGATTACATAAGCACTTCTACTCCTCCGCCCCAATCAATACACAAGGATCTAGCTAAGTTATGTTATTGCACACAAAGTATAGTCGCATACGAGATCATGTGAATACATGAATATACACAATTTTACACGATTTGTACACGAATGTCACGAATACAAGGAGTACACGATGCTCACGATAAAGTACACGAACACGAATACCCGATGTATCCGCTAAGGGGATAACATCGCACAACAAGATCCATATAGTACTAATCCGTGTTTCCAATGTGTCAGCATCATGTAAAGTAATCTAAAGCAGGAAATATAATCCTAAACAAGATATAAAATGATCAGAGAATGTACTCGCCTGGTGTCTGAATGTCCAAAGTAAATATACTGTCCGAGGAGAGGTGTCTGGCTCCTAATCAGAATAGCACAAGTCACAACAAGTCCAAAATGGCAATATGAAGTTCTACTATGCATTCTATATGATTCTAGGTCAATCTAGACCAAAGTCAACTCTTGGTCAACTTGGTCAACCCTGAAAGTCAAACCTAGGTCAACTATGGTCAAACTAGGTCTAACAAGTCTAAATTAGGTCAAACAAGTTATTCTAGGTCTAAACAAACTAAGTATATGCAAATCAAGTATCCAAGATAGCTACTAACTCATAGCCTAAGTCACTTGCTAAACCAAGCACAAAACTAAACCATAAGCTAACAAGGCACACAAACATAGTCATACAATGTATATATATTATTCACATTCACATATTCATATACATAGATATATATAGGAAAGCTATATATATAGGCACATACATATATAGAGAGAGAGAGAAAGAGAGGTAAAAGAGTAAGTGAGTATGTGTGTGTTTGGCATGTGTGTGAAAGGATATGTGTTAATGTTCTAAAATTTAGTGATAGGTAGGTGTATGTGACATGGGGTACATGATGTCAAAGGGTTTATGAATGCTTGTGTGTAAAAGGTTATAGGTTAACTCAGTTTATAGAAATACATACATACTTACCTTGTATACATGCATACATACATATCATGTATATTACATTTATATGATACATACATGTATACTTGTATTATATTATACTTACATTCATGCATATTAGATACTTGTATTTATATTAACATATTGCAAACATTCATTTCATTCATGCATCTATGCTTTACCTACATATTTTATACATATGCATACATTGTATATTCATATCATTTCATATATTAACATAGAGACATACAAACATGCACACATCATATATTTCATAACTTGTATTACCCTACATATCATGTTATATATTATCATTCCTTTCATATATTACATTATCTTTAAGTTGAATACATCATATATGGATACAATACATTATCTTGCATGCTTGCATTCATATATTACATTCTATATTACCTATATACATGTATTTCCTCCATTCATTCATGCTTGCATCATATACTCTACATTACCATACATGTTATCATTATATATTTTATTACAATATTTATACAATATGCATTCATATCTATCATTACATATATATCTTGCATTCATATCTAGCATTCATTATATACTTTCATGCATATATTGTATATCATTCTTTCATTCATGCATTGCTCATATGCATTTTATTAATTGCATTCCTACATGCTTGCATTCAACCATATATATACATTAATTTAAAGAGAATATATATCATATATATATATTATTTCATTCATCTAACATATCATGTATTACATACTCTATATTCATTTAATATCCATACTACATAAGCTCATAGGTTATACAAAATGTATATATCGTATAGTCACTCTTCTACTTAAAATCAATACTGTACCAATTAGGCATTCACTAAATTCTAGGATTAAAGTACGTTGTAGCTCTTCGTGTTAGCTTTCTAAAACTTTAAACGGATCGCATTTTCGTGTCCGGAAGCTCCCGGAATCGCGAAAATACCGAAACGCATTCGTCTTTCGTACAGCTGACACTCAAATAATTCTACAGAAAGTTACAGAAAGAATTTGGCTTATTAAAATATATATTTGGAAAGCTAACTTCGATATGGTTCTTTTAAAAAAAAGGAAGATAAATCGGAGTTTTAAGCTAAAAGTTATGATATTTCTAAGTTGCTATTGCTACTAAAAACGTGGATAAATATTATGACGAATTTAGGAAGTTTGAGACAAAAGAAACACAAGTATATAACATAATATATCAAGAACTCACTCTCTACACTAATATATATATATGAGACACTATAGAACATATCTCCAATACAAAAATATGAGATTAAACATGTAATAATTCATTCATACATAACAACAACACATAGTGTGTCCAAATTTGGGATTTTCCACATGGACACAACCACAACACAAAGGACACTCCTATGACCTCCAAATGGACACGAAATGGACACAAATGGAGATACAACCATAGGGGTCATTCCTATGGGTTCAAAATATTTCTATATGCATGTAGGAATGGATTAGAGGAGAGATTATACCTTCCGGGAGAGAGATTCAAAGGAAAATCCTTCCAACACGACACCGACACGTAGAGATTCTAAAAGGACACGAACGAGCTCCGAATCCTCCCAAACTTGGCTAGCACCCTCTAATCATGGAGTAGAGGAGAAATAAAGAAGATTTGGTAGAAGAAAGGGTTGATTTGGAGATGAAATCAATGGAGGTTCATCTCTAAATTAATTTGGGGAAGAACAAGAGAGAGAAAGTGGATGAAAACAAATGGATGAAGGAGTGACCCACTCCTTATTCCCCCCATAGGTGGCTGCCCAAAAAGGGTGAGGTGTCCCCTATTTGAATGTCCAAAATACCCTCCACTAATCTATTTGATTTAAATTAGGAATGGGTTAAAGGTTGAGGTCAATTTAGTCTAGTTTTAAGTCTCTAATTAAACTAAACCTATCCATAAATAATTAGTCTAACTACTAACTAAAATTAATATCATGTGGGCCATGCCTAACTAGTGTGTGGGTCCCACTAGAGTCAAACTACCCCCCGGGTCCCCGTTTTAAGTCGGATTGAGTTAAAATTCGAACCCGACTCAAATAACCCCAAAACAATATATTAAATAATAAAATAAATTTCAACCCCAAAATAACATCATAAATAATAAAATAAATTTCAAAAATATTCAAAAATGTAAAATGACAAAAATACCCCTGTTTTTGAAAACTGGGGGTAACAAATCTATCCACCTTAAAAAAAATTCGTCCTCGAAATTAAAACAAAGAAATCACAGGATACACATGCAGAAAACAATCTCAATCAAATAATTTCAAAAAAAATCAGTAATAAAAAAAATCTCTTTAAGGCATATCAAACATTTGTAAATAAAAACTGAGACGTGTCCGCTACGGACACAAAACCATCACAAAATCACACCTATCAAAGGTCAAAATCAACAATCACCAACGCAATAAATATCAAAATAATTCAAAGAGGTCAAATGAAAAATATCCTTAGGCCAGAAATAACATTAAAACATCCTAATCACATGGTTAGGCTTTAGGTCAAACAGTCTCTAGGGTTTCACTAGCAAAATATCAAAATCACAAGTCATAATTTTAAATAGTTTTAAAATAATTTAAAAATTACCAAAAATCATATCATGATTTAAATGTCAAATCAATAAATGATTAAAATTACAAAATTTCAAAATTACCCTTATTTTAGAAAACTGGGTGTTATAAGTCTACCCACCTTAGAAAAATTTCGTCCTCGAAATTAAAATGTTCATACTCCTTCTAGGTCAAACCCCCACAATCAAAGTCCCAGAACTTAAACAAATCATATGATTTAAAAGGATGACATACAGGATCATGGCATATGGTGGTAGTGACGTCTCATCTAGGTATACTAGTCATGCTAACCAAAACGGTCATAGGGTATCAAAATACACAAGCAATCTAGGGTGCTAAACTAGAAAAGATACAGAAATAATAATCATCAAAACTGTAAGGCAGTCTACCATCCTATATGAAATTGGTACTTATCAAAAATAAATAAAGATGACTACCAATTATCTAATAAGGGGTACTATTCAAGAAAATCAAAATCAAAAATTAAAAAATGAAAGCCAATTGCATGGAAATCCAATCACAATATATTTATATATATAGCGTTAGAGAGGGAAAAGCTAGCATTATGTACAAGTTATGTAGTTCGTGTGTGTATGGGTGTATGTGGACATGTTCATATGGTTAGATAATAGGCGTGTGTGTATGTGAAATATACATGAAAGTGCATAGGAGGATTTGGGTTTCAAACAATAACTATCAAGTTACACTAATCATGGCATATTGGTTAAATAATCTACAATACACAACTCATTTGCTCATAACATGCATGGCTAACCATGTATATATGTATATATAAAGAGGTGGAGATTTAGTTATGTATCTATATACATTATAACATGTATGCATAAACTCTATATATATCTATATAGATATATAAACATAACATAGAGAGGAAGGGTTAGGTTTACATGGCAGCGTATACTAAGTTAGGGTGTGTGTGTCCTTGTACAGGGTTATAGCTTAGTATTGAAAGGTTAAATACAGTTTTAGTTCAGCATTTACATACAAGAATCTGAAATAAGCTAACATTTAAACCAGTGTAATATTAACCAACCCAATGTTTATCCAAACCTAACATGTAAGAGTATAAACCTAACATCATATCCCTACATACAATAATGTACATAGCTCCAAAATATGACTTTTTTTAAAAAAATAAAACAGCAATTGAACTAAACATTTGGAATCCAGTATTAAGGGTTAATATGCACACAGTCTTAGATTTGATAAATTCAAACACAAAACTCAACCAATTTTTTTTGAATTGAAACCCTATGTATAACATACATGTGCAGTGATGTAAACATAACTAATAACATGAAATTTATATTTGAATACAAATTTTAACTGGAAATACAGAGAACCAGTCTCTGTTACTGTACTGTATCAGAAATATTAGGGTTTTGAAAATTTAAACATCAACAACATATTAATATGTATTTTGATAGGTTGGAAATCAAAGTGTAGCATGCATACGTGTCAGGCAAAGGGTCTGTGTCCACTATATATATATTCTCATGTCCCAATATAAAAATTAAATTCTACATCAAGACCAACATTTAGATTCCTACCAAGATTGTAAAGTAGGTGATTGACGTAATCAAGAAAGTTTTATTATTATTATTTAATACAAGAATAATAGCAAGAAAGTAATAACGATAAAATTTGTTTTGCTTATCTGTTTAAAGAAGGAACCATTTTGAAACCCAGAACTATAATATCAATTACAAGATAAGGTCTAGCAAAATTATCGATTCATTGTATTATGAAGAAATTCATAGCAAGAAGTTACACAAAGGTTTATAAAAATAGCTAAACGTACTCCTAAGTTAAACAATGAGAAGCAAAATAAAACAAAACAACAATAATTCTTTTTTTGAATGACTGAAACAAAAGTAGAGAAAACATGTTAAAAAATATTTAAGGTACAATCTGATAATCATATGCGTCTATCCAAAATCATGGTACTCTAAATCCTCGTCATATTAGTAAGCAAGGCTACGATAATCACAAAGTCCTCGACTTAGGCACATACCTCTAGAATCGTGGTATTTAACATTTTTGCGATGCCGCTAGCTTGGCTGGGAAAATCTTAAATTCCCACACCCGAGAAATATATCCAAAATCAGACTATATGTCCTCACCATGCTGGCTAATGTGACTGTAGAAGACTAGATTCCATAACTTAGATGACCTAGCCCATATGATTTCATCTTGACAAAAATTAAATTAAATCAACAATGGATACCCAAAAATCAAATTTATCAACGAACATCAAGATTCAAAAGTGAACAATAATCCATCAAATCATATAAATACAAACTCGGATGCAACAGCTAACATCAAAATTCAAAACTCCACAATCATCATCAAAATCAAGTTCAACAACAGAAAGTAAAGATAAATCAAATCAAGGGAAGAAGAGTTTTTCAAATCGAAGTTAAAATAAGATTTTCAAGGGTCGTCCCAGGAATCTCTCAAGAAATTCTAAGTGTGATTGAGTACCTTCAAAAATATATCCTAATTCTACTGCAGGCTGTAATGGTACTCTAGTTCGAATACCACTACACAAACTCGACCTGTATGGGCCACCACTAAAAATGTGTCACGACCCGCACCCTAGAGTTAGGGCACGAGACGTGGGTATGTCCAGCCTACGCCACAGTGTCGGCGGTAGAACGCTGTCCTAGGTCAACATCTAACAATATAAAGGTACATATACAGTATATACTCTCCGAATGGAGGTGACATAGCAGATATAGTCTCAATCACAACTAAGGTAGAGCATGATAAAAGATAGATAACCAGAACAAAAATCACAGAGATACAATCCAGAAGTCTAAGTGCTAAGATACACAAAACCAGAAAACATCTCAAAGCTCAAATACAGTAATCCATAAATACAACTCAAGACAACTAAAAATAAACTATAAGCAAACCCTAGCTATTTATACAACCTCTACTGTGTCTCCTTTAGGCTAGCAGGCAACCTCCAGGCTATCTGTAAAATTTATCAACAGGTCCAGTCAGGACAGGAGCGAGTACAGTACATCTCAACAAATCATAACAGGCTAGGAAATATAAAGCATGCAAGAGAGTAAGATACAGGAAACTGAAGAACAACATGATGTAAAAGAGAGAGACTGTAAGTAAATAGCTACAATATATAGAGAACTATCAGTGACTAGTAATTCAGAGCACAAGATGGTTATGTAAATGGCACGATGTTGTACACGAGTAATCTACAGAGGTTGTACACGAGTAATCTACTGGATTGATTACATAACCACTTCTACTCCTCCGCCCCAATCAATACACAAGGATCTAGCTAAGTTATATTATTGCACACGAAGTATAGTCGCACACGAGATCATGTGAATACATGAATATACATGATTTTATACGATTTGTACACGAATGTCACGAATACAAGGAGTACACGATGCTCACGATAAAGTATACGAACACGAATACCCGATGTATCCGCTAAGGGAATAACATCGCACAACAAGATCCATATAGTACTAATCCGTGTTTCCAACGTGTCAGCATCATGTAAAGTAATCTAAAGCAGGAAATATAATCCTAAACAAGATATGAAATGATCAGAGAATGTACTCGCCTGGTGTCTGAATGTCCAAAGTAAATATACTGTCCGAAGAGAGATGTCTGGCTCTTAATCAGAACAGCACAAGTCACAACAAGTCCAAAATGGCAATATAAAGTTCTACTATGCATTCTACATGATTCTAGGTCAATCTAGACCAAAGTCAACTCTTGGTCAACTTGGTCAACCCTGAAAGTCAAACCTAGGTCAACTATGGTCAAACTAGGTCTAACAAGTCTAAATTAGGTCAAACAAGTTATTCTAGGTCTAAACAAACTAAGTATATGCAAATCAAGTATCCAAGATAGCTACTAACTCATAGCCTAAGTCACTTGCTAAACCAAGCACAAAACTAAACCATAAGCTAACAAGGCACACAAACTTAGTCATATAATGTATATATATTATTCACATTCACATATTCATATACATAGATATATATAGGAAAGCTATATATGTAGGCACATACAAATATATATAGAGAGAGAAAGAGAGGTAAAAGAGTAAGTGAGTATGTGTGTGTTTGGCATTTGTGTGAAAGGATATGTGTTAATGTTCTAAAATTTAGTGATAGGTAGGTGTATGTGACATGGGATACATGATGTCAAAGGGTGTATGAATGCATGTGTGTAAAAGGTTATAGGTTAACTCAGTTTATAGAAATACATACATACATACATACGTACCTTGTATACATGCATACATACATATCATGTATATTCCTTTTATATGATACATACATGTATACTTGTATTATATTATACTTACATTCATGCATATTAGATACTTGTATTTATATTAACATATTGCAAACATTCATTTCATTCATGCATCTATGTATTACCTACATATTTTATACATATGCATACATTGTATATTCATATCATTTCATATATTAACATAGAGACATACAAATATGCACACATCATATATTTCATACCTTGCATTACCCTACATATCATGTTATATATTATCATTCCTTTCATATATTACATTATCTTTAAGTTGAATACATCATATATGGATACAATACATTATCTTGCATGCTTGCATTCATATATTACATTCTATATTACCTATATACATGTATTTCCTCCATTCATTCATGCTTGCATCATATACTCTACATTACCATACATGTTATCATTATATATTGCATTACAATATTTATACAATATGCATTCATATCTATCATTACATATATATCTTGCATTCATATCTAGCATTCATTATATACTTTCATGCATACATTGTATATCATTCTTTCATTCATGCATTGCTCATATGTATTATATTAATTGCATTCCTACATGCTTGCATTCAACCGTATATATACATTAATTTAAAGATAATATATATCATATATATATTATTTCATTTATCTAACATATTATGCATTACATACTCTATATTCATTTAATATCCATACTATATAAGCTCATAGGTTACACAAAATGCATATATCGTATAGTCACTCTTCTACTTAAAACCAATACTGTACCAATTGGGCATTCACTAAATTCTAGGATTAAAGTATGTTGTATCTCTTCGTGTTAGCTTTCCAAAACTTTAAACGGATCGCATTTTCGTGTCCGGAAGCTCCCAGAATCACAAAAATACCGAAACGCGTTCGTCTTTAGTACAGCTGACACTCAAATAATTCTACAGAAAGTTACAGAAAGAATTTGGCTTATTAAAATATATATTTGGAAAGCTAACTTCGATACGGTTCTTTTAAAAAAGCAGGAGATAAATCGGAGCTTTAAGCTAAAAGTTATGACATTTCTAAGTTGCTATTGCTACTAAAAACGTGGATAAATATTATGACGAATTTAGGTAGTTTGAGACAAAAGAAACACAAGTATATAACATAATATATCAAGAACTCACTCTCTACATAATATATATATATATATATGAGACATTATAGAACACATCTCCAATACAAAAATATGAGATTAAACATGTAATAATTCATTCATACATAACAACAACACATAGTGTGTCCAAATTTGGGGTTTTTCCACATGGACACAACCACAACACAAAGGACACTCCTATGACCTCCAAATGGACACGAAATGGACACAAATGGAGATACAATCATGGGGGTCATTCCTATGGGTTCAAAATATTTCTATATGCATATAGGGATGGATTAGAGGAGAGATTATACCTTCCGGGAGAGAGATTCAAAGGAAAATCCTTCCAACACGACACCGACACGTAGAGATTCTAAAACGACACGAACGAGCTTCGAATCCTCCCAAACTTGGCTAGCACCCTCTAATCATGGAGTAGAGGAGAAATGAAGAAGATTTGGTGGAAGAAAGGGTTGATTTGGAGATGAAATCAATGGAGATTCATCTCTAAATTAATTTGGGGAAGAACAAGAGAGAGAAAGTGGATGAAAACAAATGAATGAAGGAGTGACCCACTCCTTATCCCCCCATAGGTGGCTGCCCAAAAAGGGTGAGGTGTCCCCTATTTAAATGTCCAAAATGCCCTCCACTAATCTATTTGATTTAAATTAGGAATGGGTTAAAGGTTGAGGTCAATTTAGTCTAGTTTTAAGTCTCTAATTAAACTAAACCTATCCATAAATAATTAGTCTAACTACTAAATAAAATTAATATCATGTGGGCCATGCCTAACTAGTGTGTGGGTCCCACTAGAGTCAAACTACCCCCCGGGTCCTCGTTTCAAGTCGGATTGAGTTAAAATTCGAACCCGACTCAAATAACCCCAAAACAATATATTAAATAATAAAATAAATTTCAACCTCAAAATAATATCATAAATAATAAAATAAATTTCAAAAATATTCAAAAATATAAAATAACAAAAATACCTCTGTTTCTGAAAATTGGGGGTGACAAAGATATATGTATAGACATGAAATGAAAAGACTACTATGAATCAAAAGCAATCAGAAAGTGTACTTGCCTGAGGTCCTTAGCTGGTGTAACCGATAATTCCATTGAGTCCAGTATGGTCCATTTAGCCTAGGGTCAATATGGAGAAGTCAAGATTCGCACGAAATAGGAATGCATAATTAGTAGTGGTCAAGATTGATCTAATCTAACAAAGACTTTGTTTTAAAAGAAATTCTGTAATAAGATATATATATATATATATATATATATATATATATATATATATATATATATATATATATATATATATATTTATATATATATATATATATATATATATATATCAAACAATTTATAAAACTGATGCTAATACCTATACTCCTAATATAAACTAATACAACTACAATAATAGTTGTACACTAATACAACTATAATAATACGTACAACCTACACTTTGGATATGGTCCACTCTGTATTGAGTAGAACCAAAAGGTAAATAAAATAATACTTTTAATGACCCATCTTCCCAATCACCAGAGGAAAGTACCCAATAAATAAGAGACAGAGAGAGAAAATAAGAAGATCAGGGGAGGAAAAAAGGAAAAGAGGGCTCACCTTCTGGTCGGCGTAGGGGTCGCCTCGGCGCCAACGTCGGTGGTGGGTGGTGCACAAAGGTGGGCTAAGGACGGCACCGAGATTTGTCACCGGCGACAGGGAGCTACTCTACGCGGGCGGCAGCGAGGACGTGGTCGCAGCATCGAAGGGAGGCGGACGTCGGAGGAGCCGGAGGAGATGGGTGTCGGCTGGGAAGATCCGACACTGAAGTACGGCTCGGGGTGGCGCATGAGGTCGAGCTGCTGGGCCTGTACAGTCTGGCACGGCGGTCGGCGTTCTGGCCCGGAGGCGGCAAACGCTCGAGAAGTGAAGCTCGATGCTCGAGAAGTGAAGCTCGACGCTCGAGAACACGACGGCCAAGGACACTCTGGTGAGGTCAACAGGGAAGAGGCTGGCGTGGCTGGATCTAGAGAGAAGGAGGAGGTAGAGCACAGGGTTACGGTGGGTCTGCAGATTCGGTCACCACGACGAGGATCGTATGCCGGGGACAAAAAAGATGATGAGGTGACGGTGTGGAGGATCGCTCGTCGTGGTTCCCTGGCCACGACGCGGGAGTACGGGCGCACGAAAGACCAAGCTCGACGGGGACGGCTGGGAACCGTCTGCGGAACACAAGTGTTGGAGGAGCATCGGCCAAGTGCGTCGCTGGCTCAAAACTGGCCGGATCGACCACGGAGAACCATATGGTGGGTTCGGACAACGGCGGCGGGGTGCGTCCAGAAGGAAGCAGCGGCCCGGGGTTCCCGAGCGCAGCGGAGCACGAAATCTCGGGAGACCGGAGAAGAGCGCGACGCTCGGGCAGTGCACCGGCAGCGAGATGAGTGGTGGTATTGATGTGTTTTAATTATGGTTGTTGGGACGCCCGTGTCGGCCTGTCGACACGGACACGGAAAATAGGATTGTAATGGTGGAATAAGGCGGATAGACACGGACACAAGGGTCTGGACACGTTGATTTCTGTGGTCGTGCTCGTCATTGTTGTATGTGGTGATGGTGGTGATGGTCGTGTTCGCGTTGGTGAGGCTGCGGGTGGTTCATGGTGGCAACTATGATTACAATGGGTGGCCGACTGCGACATGGAGAAGAAGGGTGGCGTGAAAATGTTATAGTAGATTTGCGGATGGTTGTGGGCGTGGAAAAGTCTGCAATGTCTTTGGATTGGTTTTGTGAGAATTGCCTATGGGGTTTGGAGAATTAGTCTCCTTAAATGAAAATTCCTAAACTGATAAGAATCAAATTCTAATGCTCACATCTCTTCCGATATTCAAATCCTAACTAAATATTTAGACTTTAATTTAACCAATCGGAATATACTATTTGATAAACATAATAGTTTAACTTATTTTATTTAGTATTATCAAAACAAAAGTAATTCTAAATCAACCTAGATAAATCAAACATCAATCACAATAATAGGTTTGAGATATATTCGATATTATCAAATACTATTTAAAACAGATTTTATAAATTTAAAATTTAAACATAATTGATAGTAGTAAATAAAGTACGTCTTCATAAATCAAAATCTATACATCCTTTAAAATTAAATCAAATAAGTGTTGGGTCAACTAAATTCTAAATTTAATCTAAAGTGATTTAAAAGTAATACTAAATATCATTAATAATAATTAAAAATACATTTAACCAAGGCTAGTTCAATACTCTGTAAAAAATAATAATAATAATTCTTTGAAAAAATCTTCTAAATAATACTTAAAACACATTTTCAATCTTAAATAATTAATAAATCTAAATATTGTTTATAAAATCATATAAATAGTTTACCAATCTTTCATCAATCAAAAATAACATCATCTCCTCTAACTAATAAAAAAATAAAAAAATTCGAAAAGAGGGGTTACAGAACAGTCTACTCGTCGCACCAGAAGCACAGTAGCACTAAGACCTTGCTAAAGGCGTAGGTTGCATGGTCCCACCCAACTGGTTTGTTTAAACCGCCACTCTCAAAGATAATATCGAGGTTGATCATATTGATATGTACAAATGTCTTATCAATTGGTTTAAAACTTAGATAAGGATAAAGTTTGCTCTTTTGATAAAGGTCGTATCAAGTCGGTTTGTTTAAACTGACAGCCTCCTGAAGATCAAACATAATCCTACTCTGAGATGAAATCTAAGATCTACTCGGCTTCATCTAAACAGAGGATTCCGAATAGTAGACAGGTGCCACGTGTCTTCCCCTTCGATTATTTTGATAACCACCCAAGATCTCGATAGAGGGGAATCTCGATGTCCGCCACGTGTTAGCTCAGCAGAAGTCCGTACCGTACAATGATAGCAGATTCCTTCGTATCCAAAATCCGAGTGCACATCGCATATGTGCCCCATTTTCCCTATAAATAGAAGAAGTTTTCCTTTCAACAAAAGTTGAGGAGGACACACACAAAGAGGAAAGAAGCAGAAGGCAAAAGGCAGAGCTTTAAAGTCTTCAACTTTGACATCCTCTTGATCAGTAACCCTAAAGTTCCATCAAAGGTACCAGAAAGCCAAAGCAAGTCCAACTTGTCGTCAGATCGTCAACAGAATAAAGGAGCCGCTGTAATGCTTGATCTCTACCGTCATGCTTTTCCAAAATTCTTGTACTTAGGTTTCCTCGTATAGGAATCGATTGTACCCTTTTTCAAGTTCAATAAATAAAAAGTTTGTATAATCTTTTGTGATATCAAACAAAATGGCGACTCTGCTGGGGACGACCGTCTCCACCAATGAGAAGGTGGTGATGCAATCTGACACAATCTGACACCAGTACCGATCAGATCTTCAAAAAGATACTTTCTGCTAACATGGTCTCCATAAATCCTTCGGTCGGGGACGAAGACCAGATGTTCGTATACTTCGAAGATGAACCCTGGACGCAATGCCTAGAATCTCAATGGGAATGGCATTTCGAATAGTGCAAACCTCCCACATCCCAGTAAGTGTTCATGGATTCCGTTAAAAGAATTCATCCCTTCTATACCTCTCCCTAGTTGAAAACTTTCCACGGCCATATTTCCTCTGGATTGATTCCCTACACCTTAGCCAAAATCGCGTCTACCATGTCCACATTACCTCTGAATAGTCGCCTCTCCCATGATGACTCTATGTTGTCATAACTATCTAGAAAATACTTTACGTCCATATCACCTCTGAAGTGTTATTCTATACTGTGTCTACCGTGTCCATATTACCTATGAGTAGTCACCCCTTTCTATGATAACCTTGAGTCATCATAATTCTCTAGAAAATATTTCATGTCCATATTACCTCTGAACTGTTATTCTGTTGAAGGATCTGGCCATGTCCATTTCAATATTACCTCTGAGTAGGCAACCCTTCCATGACAATCTCCCGCGGTTGTTATTTATAAAACCCTTCATGTCCGTACTACCTCTGAGTCATTTTATCCCCCCGTTGAGTCTATCCTTTCCATGTCCATATTACCTCTGAGTAAGAAAAGTGTCTCCACAAAAGTCCCATGTTTACCATGTTCATATCACCTCTGAGTAAATACCCTGTTCCCAATAGAGTTATCTCCTCTAAGGGAATTCTTACCTCTATACAAGATTCATAACCAACCCATCAGGTAGTGGTAGGAGAGTTCGACCGATAGGAAATTTACATCCCTTCGTTTATGCTCGACAAATCTTTGAGAAAACTCCTACAGGCTGCACAGGATGCCACATACCATGGCCGACAGCAAGACCAAATAATTTTTGAAGGCGAGCTTTACAGCGGACAAGATCAGATCCTGACTAATCCGATCAACAGGCCACGAACCTCCTAGAACTACGACCTTTTATAGCCATATCATGAAAAAGGCAGCTAAGGCCGTTTTATGGCTCAGGGCAGTCAAATTTTGACAGAAGAAATTATAGACTTTGGAGGTAGGCTTCTCCTCGGCATCCACTGACGGAGCCGACACCCTAGCCTCGGCCATCATATCGCCCACTTCGTCAGTAGTGTACTCCCGACTTGCAGTGAAATAAGCTTACCCCGGTATTGATGGAAGCCTCATGAAAATATATTCGATCCAGGCCTTGATGTATGGCTGATCTTGCACCCCGCCCTGGCACTTACACACCAGGTAATAGCAAAACAACTCTTTATATATAGTCATCATCTAAGAGTATGTGTTATCTAACGTAAGAAACTCCTCACTGCAAGGAGTGTACTCCTCGTAAGGGTGATCCCCCCACAGAAGCTTTAAGATAGCGACAGTTCATGAAGAGCCAGGCCTATCTCTCCGTAATGAGTGTAGAACGTCCCCGTATGATGATTAAACAACTCGAGCAAAGCAAGAAAGAGAGACCGGTTGACCTCAATCCCTTGCACAGTGGACTTGATATATCAATAGAGGCCTATACCTTTCAGGTCCATTTGGTACCTCCCAACTGCCCATAAAGACAACTTCCTCCACTCTTGGTCGAGATAAATCTAGCCGGCGACATGGAAGGCACCCTTTTGATAAGTATGGCCAGTAGCCAATATCCCGTTAGCAAATAGGAAGGCACAAAAGGGATATACTTCAGGGGTTGACAAATCAAGAAGATGATCATGGAGCAATACCTACAGTGTGGCGGGTGGACCATCAGGCACACCCTTGAAGAAATCTCTCTGATTGGAGCGCCCTTCCTCCTTAATAAGACCAGTCATCAAACCATCACGTCTCAGAGTCAAATCCTACTTCATGAGGCACACGTCAGATAAATAGAAGAAGACAAAAATTAGAAGATGATGGCCGATAGAAGGCACGAACAAAGGAACGCCATAGTTCTCAAAATACCAACCCTCGGTTATTCCTAAAAGAATGACATTTTGTAGCACAAACTCATCACGAAAGAGAAAATGAGGCTTCAACATCCTAACAGCATCCAATGGGCCAGACAATCGGCCTCGATCCATCATGCGACGAAAGTAAGTGAGCCGTTGTTCCTGGATCATAGCCAGGCGACTCTGTGGCTGACCATAAGCAACCAGCTGTGTAGTAGAATGACGAGTGCCTCTTCAGCACCATCTGTGAAGGTAAGGAGAATATCCTCGTAGAGAGTAGGGGGCACAGAAACTACACATAAATAAAGGGTGACAGAAAAACAAAGACGAAACACAACACCATAAGAAGGCTGAGGTAGCCAACTTGCGGAGCACCCGTGCAGACACTATCAAAGTGCACCACGCATCAACTAACTACAATCTGCACAGATACTCCATACGAGACACTGCGCGTAGATATTAAATTCATCTATAAGCCTTACTATGAATGAAGTAATGGCTATATAAGTCAAGACAACGAAGCAATGGCATTCCTTCGAGACAACAGTCCTGAGAGTCGATGCTCATATACGAATAAAAAGCCAAGAATCCGACAAAAGAATCATACACTTACTCGCAATGGGTGGCCGAACGTCCCCTATAATTGGAGGCTGCTCGACGACGACTGCCTCAGAAGCCAGTTTCTTTCCTTTGGCATGGCGGCTGCTCGATGTAGCCTCTCCGGTTTACCTCACAGATGACATTTTTGACGGCCTCGGGGGCTCTACAACTGGTCGGGGACTGGCCTTTGAAGGTGTTACAGCTGGGTGGGGGCTGGCCGCTGCTCTACGAGCCTCCTTGAAGCTCGTCGCGGAGGCCTTCGAAATTCTTAATTTCTTGGAAGCCATGGCGGGAAAAGCTAGTGTTTGAAAGAAAGAGAAGACTTTGACAAAGGTTTCGGCGAAGGAGTAGGTAAAGAGAAAGAAATCTTTTCTTTCTCCCATAATATTCTTACTTATAGGAAGAGCCGTACCACATCAGCAAAAGAAGACAAGACGCTTCGTAAACCCTCAAAACGACATGAGTTCAGAAAAAGGTCATGATAAATGTTCACAAGAAACGAGGAGTCATAATCAAAACTTAAAGAAGTGACGGCTTGAGATATTTAATGTTGAAGCCAAAGTATGACGTCATCCTGGCAGCAGACGTGTTGGAATTTTGCCTACAAAGAAACACGTGTCATGCTTCTTTTAAAAGTATCCCGAGCTTGACTCAAGTTCGGGACACTTTGAACTCGAGACACTTTGAAGGGGGTCTTGTAGAAACATGAAAAAGTACAGGATGACACAAGGCGCGGGTGGGTACTCTCGCTACCTACACATCTTCACAAAGACGCAGATGACGAACAGCGCAAGTTGGTGCTCTCGCTACCAACCCAGCTTCACGAAAGTGTAGGCGGTCAACCACGCCAACAAAAAAGAAAAACTCACAAAGAACAGATGAAAAGCTCAAGGAAAGTTCTTTTTATTAAGTCATGGCTACAAGAGTCTATTACAGATTCGTCAAGATTACATAAAAGAAGACTTCCTAATTATAATGATCTGTTATAAAGTATTTGTGATTACATATGCTAAATTAAAAACTCCTACGGATCTACGCTGGAGTTCATCTTCACAGTGTAATTGTCATGAGAGGAGGGACTATGGATAGAAGATGTTAATATAGTTGCCATCAAAGTCTGCCACCACAGCACCCCCCTCAGACGTGCAGCTCTTCCTGAAGCAGCTATTGGCTCGAGCGAGAATTCAGTCCACAACATGACATGAGTCCCTTTTCAAAAGCACATCAGCTTCTGAGGCTCTTCCAGCCTAACAAAAGTACACAGCTGCCAATGAGCAGGACAAAGCACAACCTGCGGTGATTCATGTTGGCAACCAGACCAAACTCGATCGTCAAGACCTCCAAGATGTCTCTCAGATTCAAACTCCCCATGAGAAGCATTCCAGCACATCCCGAAACTCATCAACAGTTCTTCTACGAAGACACAACTCCATTGAACGAAGGGATCCTCAACCAAAATCTGACTCGGGCAAGGCCAACAGCGCTCGAAGCTAAGTCTAGATCCAGCATGGTATTAAACGACAAAAAGAGGAAGATGTGACTCTGCGGAAGAAACTCCCCCTTTATATAGGGCGTGAGTGGTCTAAGACATAGGCCACGGGGCCGTCGGTCAAAATTCATACATTAATGGGATGAACCTAGGACTCAGCCCGATGAACCCATTAAATAGGTTTATTCGACTAAGTCTTAGACCATTAAAAGATCCCTTGAAATTCCCCAAGTAACGGTGGCAATTAAGAGGGATTCGGTCCTTAAAGAGCCGTCATTAATTGCTCTTAAAGAAGACTTCAAAGCATCTTCTTCAAACCAGAAGCGCAGCTACAATCCTTTGCCAGAAGGAGGCGCAGACGGGTGATGACTTCACATCATCCCAGCTTCAACGACACAGACCTCTACTTCGACCAGAAGCTCAACCCCCTTTATCAAAGACATGGAAAACACCAATACATCCAACACAAGTCGGCCTGCTGCTCCAAAAGTACAGTAACTTCGTTAGCTTGAAGCACAGCCTACTCGTCGCCCTAAAGCACAGTGACTTTACCACTCAAAACACAGCCTACTCGTCGCTCAAACGCATAGAAGATCCGTTGACTTCGAAATATAGTCCACTCGTCACCTAAAAGCACAGAGGCTCCATTGTCTCTAGGAGAACAGTCTACTCGTCACACCAGAAGCATAGCAGCACTAAGACCTCGCTAAAGGTGCAGGTTACATGGTCCCACCCAATTTGTTTGTTTAAACTGCCACTCTCAAAGATAAGATGGAGGTTGATCATATTGGTAAGTACAAATGTCTTATCATTAGTTTAAAACTTAGATAAGAATAAAGATTGCCCTTTTGGTAAAGGTCATATCAAGTCAGTTTATTTAAACCGATAGCCTCCTGAAGATTAAACAAAATCCTACTCTGAGATGAAATCCAAGATCTACTCGGCTTCATCTAAACAGAGGATTCCGAACAATAGATACGTGCCTCGTGTCTCCTCCTTTGCTTATTTTGATAACCACCCGAGATCTCGATAGAAGGAAATCTCGACATCCACCATGTGTCAGCTCAGCAGAATCCGGCACCCTGTAATGACAGCAGATTCCTTATATATCAAATTTGAGTGCACATCGCATATGTGCCCCCTTTTCCCTATAAATAGAAGGTGTTTTTCCTTCAACAAAAGAGGAGGAGGACACATATAGAGGAAAGAAGCAGAAGGCAAAAGGCAGAGCTTCGAAGTCTTCAACTCCGGCATCCTCTTGATCGATAACCCTAGAGTTCCATCAAAGGTAGCAGAAAGCTGAAGCAAGTCCAACTCGTCGTCAGATAATCAACTGAGTAAAGGAGTCGTTGCAGTGCTCGATCTCCACCGTCACGCTTTTCCATACTTGTACTTAGGTTTTCTTGCATAGGAATCAATTGTACCTTTTTCAAGTTCAATAAAAAGTTCATATAACCTTTTGTGATGTCGAACAGGGAGCTGAACCAAGTCAATACTTATAGACTGGCTACACCCTATTCAGTCCAAAAATAGACTGAACCTCTTCTTCAGATCCCCTGCTCCCTCTATTCTATTGATATACCTATCTATACCGAATATGCCCTGCTCCCCTCCTTGGTTCAGTGTACATAAACAACATGGTCCTTCATCAGTTTTCCTAACTGATACCCAAATCAGTTGAAAAAACTGAGTCACCTCAAATCCCAAAATTAGTTGCATCACATTATTTCCATATGCTATCATACCCTTGCCTATAGGCAATATATAACACATGAATATGCCCATATTCAAATAGACACACCTACAAACACATTTACCTCTATGTCTCTGATACGTTAGTGAAATCCTAAATTAGTTCAAAAGACTGCATTCCTAACACTGTTCAGTCCAAAAGGACTGACCTTCCCCATATAGTCACAACTGAACAAAGTCAGTCCTTATGGACGGATTCCATATTAGCCTAATGACTGATACTAATCAGTCCTCTCTAAACATCCTTCAAACTGTTATCTAATGGTCTTGCATTTGATATAGGTATATACATTATGATTAATGCTAAAAAAGATAGGTATATTTACAATGTATAAAATATCCCTAATATGAAGGCCAGTCCTACTGACTGCTACAGTACCCGTATAGGATACCCATAAATAGTCCTATGTATATATACATATGTCTATGCATCATACATGATATATGATATCAATATACATGCCTATAGAGGCATATAACCTTATATATATGTTATTTTTTATTTTATATAACCTATATATATATATATATATATATATATATATATATATATATATATATATGTATATATACAATTTCTATGACACCAAAACACGTGTTTTCATATGGAAACCCAAAGTTGGTGAACCATCAGGCTAGTATCATAGGATCATAAGAAATGAGTATAGCTCCCCTTTTCGGAGATTTTTGAAATATTTTTATATTATTTATTTGATTTAAATATAATTTTTAGTATTTTATAAATAATTAATTAGTTAATTATTATGGTGGATGACTTAAGTCCTTGTGGAGTTATGGAGTACAAAACGACTAGAAATTATGGTACGGAAGATGTAGCAGTGTGCCTTGACTAGTGTACTAGCCATGTCAGGGGAAGCCTAGCCATAGGTGTGTTCCAACTAGGAAAACCAGACCATGTTACGAGTTAACCTCTATAAATAATTTTAATGAGTTATCTATTAATATAAATAATTTTAGGAGACTCGGTTGTACCAAGTTGGCCCAAACTGAACCCAAACCAAGCACAAGCCCATATAGGCATGTGGCGAGACCAAAGACGCCCATGTAAACATATTTATGTATGTGCAAATACTTTGTATATATTTTAGAAAATGCCAAATATTTTCTAAATATAAATTATACGTATAATATATGTATTAATAAAATCAGATGGTATTCTAGTATATTGATACGACTTTCTAGAGCCCAATAATGAGAGTATATGATATGCCCATCCAGAATCTACTATTGAATTATTTTAATTACTATTGGGATTATTATTATTATTAATGTTATTATTGTGGTTATTAAATATATAAATTATTTGTTATTAATAGTTATTATTATTTTATTCTTTATCAAAGATATATATGAATATATGTGTATATATTTATATAGGCCTAAAATGGATCTAGACTAGAAAATGGTATTATAGAGTATTTAGACATATTTATTTATAAAAATATATGTGTGTATGTGTATATATATAAATATATATTAATATGTATAAATACATGTGTATATATATATAAATATATATATATATATATGAGTTACATTATGAACTAAATAGAATAAGACAAAACCTATACAAATTTCACCCCCAAGCTGAACAGCCTAGCCCGAGCCCGACCTGTGCCAAACTGAAGATATATATGTATATGTAAAGATCGAATAGAGGGGGAGAAGAGATCGTCAAAAAAAAAAATCAAAACCCTAACCCTAAGGCCTCACCACCCACCCTGTCCCCTCACGACCTTGGGGAGGCCACCTCGACGCTGGAGCATCGCTGGGGGACCGCTGGACGGCGGCCAGAGAGCCCACGCGCGTGCACGGGTGCGAACAAGCACAACAGCAGCACCAGCCTGTGTGATCAACTTCACGACGTGATTCCTCAATGCGCAATCGACCGTTCACCAAACCGTCTTTTCAAGTATGTAGGCAACCCTACTAACTTTATTGGCCTTCAATTAGTTTAATTTCACATGCCCTAGGATGCCCAGGAATTTAACGCCAAGTCGCCGAAAAAACTGTCGAGAAAAGGGCAGAACAACAATCCTCGACACCCTAATAAGAAGGCAAAACTCTGCCAAATCACACCTAAATCTCAAAATCTAATTAAACAATCACTTAGACAACCTAACCAGCATTCAAACCCTATTTTTAGATTATTTTTATAATCAGTAGATGCTAAGATAAATCGACTGGAAAATGAGGAAAAACCTACAAAAACTATTTTAGAAATCTAGAAAATTCCTTCGATACGACGTACGTCCCGCCAATCCGGGCGACGTAGCCATGGACCGAAAGCATTAAAAGGTGCGTATCGGCTTCGTGGATGTGTGAGCTTTGATGAAATTCAAATTAGTTGCGTGTGCACGACGAATTTGGTACGTACCGTCGAAATTCACCGTATCGGCCTCTGTGCAAATTTTCCAATTACTTTGTGCACGTTAGTCAGATCGAGACAAAACTTATGCCAACAGGACCGTATCATTTTTTTGGTCCTGTACACCAAGTTTGGTCCAATTTTGAGACAGTTGATCGGATCGTCATTTTGCGGGCCCTACGATCCGACTCAACGGGCGATTTTGTGCACGGTCCGCCGTAATTCAACTTTGGACATACGGTTGGATTCGTATCAGAAAATTGAACCTTTTGACATATAGTTTGACGACTTTAGAGACCATAGACCTTGGCAAGCTTTTCGGTGCAAAGCGGGTCCAACGGCGGACACCGTTTTGACCCAAAATTACCATTTTGCCCCTGTGTCCAGAATTGGATTTAAGGATAGGCAATTCCAGCTAATTTGACTATTCTAAAAATGTTGGTAATTTATTTTAGCATCCGAAGACTTCTACATGTGTTGACTATTGTGGCTTATTGAGTGGTATAGTATTATCGGTTTCACCAGCATAGGACCTCAGGCGAGTGCATCTCTGATAGTTTTTATATATGATTATCTCTATACTTCTTATATTTAATATTGTTTTACATTGACATCATATTGATTCTTGACACGCTTGTCATACGAGATAGTAGTTATGGATTCTTGCATGTTGTTCGTGACCAATATATTTTTATGTTCGTGACCTGTTTGAATCTATGGGTACTAGCCGGGGGGGGAAGTACATTAGTAGACATGTAAATATACCCAGAAATATCCCATGATGTCTATTCGTGAATAATAGCAGCTGTATACGACACGTGCAGGGTGTCGAATTTACCCCTTAGTCGTTTACATGTCGAAAGTATATTTTAAATCACTTGTTAGATTTAGTCTTGCTACATTACAGTTTCTTGTCATTGCTTGTCTTGTGTACTATGTCTTCTTGCTTTTCTTTACATGATTCCCTGTTTATCCACCTATCATGTATCTCAGTATTATTACAGATTTATGGATTTCGTCATTTATTGATTCTGTTATGAGAATGTACTCGTTCCATTCCTGACTGGAAACCAACATTTTTTTTCAGGTTAGCTATGGCTTCACTTAGCTTTGGAGGATATAGGTGTACTTGCAAACAGAAACCTAGAAATAGATAGCAGTTATGTCATTTCATTAATTGTGAGAACTTTGTATTTTCTTTAATTATAAATATTGTAAATGTTGTAATTAAATTTAGAAATGTGAATGAGCAATAAAGTTTATTTTGAGCACTTATTTCTTATGGGCTTGACAGCGTTCTACCGTCGACTCTGCTGCGTAGGCTGGCTTGGACACGTCTCGTATCCGAAGAAGCGGGTGCGGGTCGTGACAAATTTTTGTGCTGGCCCATGCAGGTCCGTTTTTGTAAATTGTGCGAACTCGTGGTAGTACCATATTAGTCGTACTACTGTGAGCCTGCGACTAGGAAATGCTCATTCACAAGTAGGAGTAAATCAATTTTAAGAGAATGGTTAGGACTAGGAGTTCCTAATTTAAATTAAAATTTGGATAATTAAGGTTGCTACATAGGTCTCACTAGATGACTTTCATAGAAGGATACACTATCGCATTTTGATTCAACGGTATTTCTCAGGAGGGTAGATCCGTAACATCTTCCCGAAAGTTTAAAAAATATCCTTTTATTTATTTGTTTGAATTAAAATGTGATTTTAGAATTTTATAAACATTTAGTATAGACGGCCTTAGTCACGGTTAAGTTTCGGAGTGCATGATAACCAAAAATTTTGGCACTGAGAGGATGGTCGAGTGCTTTGACTAGTGTTCTAGCCATGGTAGAGGAGGCCGAGTCATAGGTGTGCACTAACTAAGAAAACCAGGCCAAATCGTGACATAATCCTAGGAATAATTCAATTACTTATTATTAAGATTATTCGCTTTTAGAATACCTGGTTGCTCCGAACTAGCCCGAACACAACCCAAGTCCTAGTGGTCATGTAAAGCGACCAATGACGTCCATGCAGATATATAGATGTGTATATATATTACTAGTCCATTTTTAGTCTCTTGAATGATTTCTGTAAATTTTATTTTTGAGTATAATATAGGTATCATTGCTATTTAAATTTATATTTTACTTGGAAATATGATAACTTTCTCTTAGAATGATATTGTAGGATTTTTGGGATTTACTTAGGCTATACATATATACTTATGTATGAATATATTCATAATAGGTAGACATAGTGCTTTTACATATTTTCCCTCAATCTTGAATATTAGAAAAATATACATTTAAGTTTATACTTTTTTGCCTTCAGTCATTTTCTCCCTAATCATGATCATTTGTACAACTTTATTTTATGTCTTTTCTAAACACCGCCATATCATAAGATCTTACCACTTATATTCTTTTCCTTGGACCTAAGGAATTATTTTTCTGATAACTTTTCACTCAATAGTCTATTTAATCTCGAGTTAAGTTTTTGGATTCAAAGTTTCCTCTCAATCGTTGAATCTTATCCGTGAAATAAGGATTATAAGATTTTACTTATTTTGGCTTCGATCATTACCCTTCCTGATCAATCATTTTTTTTTCAAGAAGCTGATCTTGTACTTAAAGAACAAATACTTGCATTTATCTATCCTTATCAACTTGTATAATATTTTAAACTCCTTTGATATTCTTAGGGATACAATTGGAATAATTTTGATGACTTGCGATGACAAGACAGCAGCACACTATCGTCACTTATTTGAATTATCGAGACTGCGGGTTCACTGCAGCCAGCAGCGTACTGGCATGGCATGACCCCTAAGTTAAAATAATTTCAAGTAAGCGTGGGTGATCAAAAATTATTAAAATTATGTCTTGGTCGTCTTATTTCATCCTTGAGTTGTTATGTCAAGATTAGATAGAGTTGATAGGGTATTCATTACCGCAATATAGCTTGAGTTGTGAAACCAAGGGTCTAATGCAGCTAGATGTACACTGGCGAGGCATAAATCCTAGGTAAACTGATTTCGATTATATTTACGAGTTTCGAATACTATAGAGACTACGTCATATTGGCATATAACTATTATGTTTTCCAATTGATTCATGCTTATTCCTAGTCACAATCTTTTTAATAAAACGGTAATTCTCCCTTCCTTTTATCCTTCTATTTTTTAGATTGTCATCTTTTAATGTAATTTCGACTGGATTCCTAAACTTATCTAGATTTTGATTCTAAACTTGTTCCTAAATAATTGGGGATAAATATTTTAAGCATTTTTGGATTTGATCATCCTTGAACAATTTCGATCATGACTAGACTCCTTTTATTATAATTCGATCGAGTCAAGTTTGTATCCTTTCCTAGGTTTGATTCTATGATCATGCCTACACAATCGATCGTGTTAGAACGATTTCGATTTGGTCATCCTTAAATACTTTTTGATCACGACCAAACTATTCGATTCTATTTCAATCGTAGCAATTCGCCTGTCATCCTAGAATTCAATTCCATGATCGTGCCTAAATAATTTTTTCAACTAGTTGTTCGTACCAAGATGATTTCAATTTTGATCGATCTTAAACCATTTTATCGAGACTAAATCATAACCGTGTCTATAATTTCAACTAAATCATAGCTAAGGTTATACTTTCATTCCAACTACGGCCATGACTATTTTGATCATGACCATGCTCGTGCCGACTTCCTATTTTACCCTGCTTGGATGACTTGCACGATTAGCCTTGATCGTGATTGCATCTTAAATACGACTAAAATCATGTTTAGATTTATTCGAGAACTTTGGTCATTCCTTAAAAAGCTGGTAATGACTCAACCATGCTAACCATGGATTGGTTGTGCCCAACCATTTCACCCTCGATTGTTCTTAAAAAAAATTGCTTGTCAACTAGACCGTTTGACCGAATACTAGTCGTACCAAGTCACACTCTCCTTTTGTTTAGTATCTTTTTCATTATTACACGTGACTAATTAGATCATGAATCATATCACTCCCTTGATTATACCATTCGTCATTTTATTCAAATCAATTAAACCATGATTATTCTTCATAGTCGTGCCTAATCGTGCTCTTTGAAATTTTGGAGACAAAATATTTTTAAGGTGGGTAGAATTGTAAACCCACATCCCTACTTTCAAAAGTTTTATTTTATTTTATTTTAATAAATTTTGGTTAGAAAATAGATTTTATCTGTAACCACTATATAATATATTTGGATGACAACAAAATTTTTGTCAAACCATTTTTTATTTAGAAATTATAAAATATCGTTTAAATTATTTGCTAATATTAATTATCAATTTAATTCATTTTGTTATATTATAGTTAGTTGATTCAGTCTTGGACTAACAAAGATATGTATTGTTTAAATAATATATACCATATTTTCCAAGTCATTTGATAAACATATTATTCATTTAAATTATTATTGTATTATCTTTAGATTCGATCAAATGCATTTTTTTAATATTTTAATAAAATCTTGAATTATTTTTTTAAAATCATTATGGATCGATTTTGATTTGTTAGATCCAATATTTATTTAAATCTTCGAAAGATTTGATCATCCTAGTCCTTAAATTCTAGGATAAATCATTCTAAGGTGGGTAGGTCGTAAGCCCACTTTCCGTTTTCTTACATTCTCTATTTAGTTTATTTTAGTTTAATTATTTTTCCAAAATTGGGAAATAATTTTATTCTATTTTAGATATTTTAGGAAAAAGAAAGTGAGGAGAGATTTGCAAAACTTTAGAAGAGATTTTATTCCAAGATTATTTGAATTACTATTTTATCAAGAGTTATATTAAATTCAAATTTCTGCTATATTATTTTAGAAGATATTGTATTTGTGGAGAATATACAGCTATAAATATCTGAATTATTCTTAACAAATAGTTTGACAATTGATTTCATTACGAGGATTATTAAAGTAGTAGGTATTATTTTAGACAATAATTTATGAATGATTGGGGGCATGATTTGGTCAAATCCCTAGATTTCCTTTTTCGGAGTTTCAGAAAAAAATTTCATTTATTTATTCACATATTTTATTTATCGGGATTGAAGGCAGATTTTGTCGATACTTTGTTTGTGATTATTTTCCTTAGCAAACTTGTTTCAAAATTAAAATTGAGAGCATTTTTAGGGATTTTAGAGTTTCAAACACTTTCATTCTATTTTATTTATTTTATTCGATCAATTTCTTTTCTCATAAATTTCTACTACCTCTCACCAACCTACCAAGTCTGAATACCCTGGTAGTCCTTAAATTCGAGGACGAATTTATTTTTAAGGTGGGTATATTTGTAGCTTCCCTTTCCGAAGATTTTTGAAATATTTTTATATTATTTATTTGATTTGAATGTAATTTTTAGAATTTTATAAATAATTAATTAGTTAATTATTACGGTGGATGACTTAAGTCCTTGTGGAGTTATGGAGCACAAAACGACTAGGAATTGTGGCACGGAAGATGTAGCAGTGTGCCTTGACTAGTGTACTAGCCATGTCAGGGAAAGCATAGCCATAGGTGTGTCCCAACTAGGAAAACCAGGCCAAGTTACGAGTTAACCTCAATAAATAATTTTACTTAGTTATCTATTAATATAAATGATTTTAGGAGACCCAGTTGTACCAAGTTGGCCCAAACTGAACCCAAACCAAGCACAAGCCCATGTAGGCATGCAGCGAGACCAAAGACGCCCATGTAAACATATTTATGTATGTGCAAATACTTTGTAAATATTTTGGAAAATGCCAAATATTTTTTAAATATAAATTGTACGTATAATATATGTATTAATAAAATCAGAGGGTATTCTAGTATATTGATACGACTTTCTGGAGCCCAGTAATGAGAGTATATGATATGCCCACCCAGAATCTACTATTGAATTATTTTAATTACTATTAGGATTATTATTATTATTAATGTTATTATTGTGGTTATTAAATATATAAATTATTTGTTATTAATAGTTATTATTATTTTATTCATTCTCAAAGATATATATGAATATATGTGTATATATTTATATAGGCCTAAAATTGATCTAGACTAGAAAATATATATATATATATATATATATATATATATATTATATATATATATATATATATATATATATATATATATATATATATATATGAGTTACATTATGAACTAAATAGAATAAGACAAAACCCATACAAATTTCCCCCCAAGCTGAACAGCCCAGCCCGAGCGCTAAAGTCCCAGGCCGAGCCCGACCTGTGCCAAACCGAAGATATATATGTATATGTAAAGATCGAACACAGGGGGAGAAGAGATCGCAAAAAAAAATCAAAACCCTAACCCTAAGGCCTTGCCACCCACCTTGTCCCCTCCTACCTTGGGGCGGCCACCTCAATGCCGGAGAGTCGCCGGAGGACCGCCGAACGGCGTCCAGAGAGCCCACGCACGCGCACGGGTGCGAACAAGCACAACAGCAGCACCAGTCTGTGTGATCAACTTTGCGACGTGATTCCTCGATGCGCAATCGACCGTTCGCCAAACCATCTTTTCAGGTATGTAGGCAACCCTACCAACTTCATTGGCCTTCAATTAGTTTAATTTCATATACCCTAGGATGCCCAGGAATTTAATGCCAAGTCGTTGAAAAAATATCGAGAAAAGGACAAAACAGAACAATGATCCTCGACACCCTAATAGGAAGGCAAAACTCTGCCAAATCACACCTAAATCTCAAAATCTAATTGAACAATCACTTAGAAAACCTAACCAGCATTCGAACCGTGTTTTTAGATTGTTTTTATAATCAGTAGATGCTAAGATAAATCGACTCAAAAATGAGGAAAAACCTGCAAAAACTGTTTTAGAAATCTAGAAAATTCCTTCGATATGACGTACGTCCCACCAATCTGGGCGACGTGGCCGTGAACCGAAAGCATCGAAATGTGCGTATCGGCTTCGTGGACGTGTGGGCTTTGACGGAATTCAAATTGGGTGCATGTGTGCGACAAATTTTGTACGTATCCGTCAAAATTTATCGTATCGGCCTCTGTGCAAATTTTCTAATTACTTTGTGTACGTTCGTCAGATCGAGACGAAACTTGCGCCAACAGGACCGTATCGTTTTTCTGGTCGTGTATCCCAAGTTTGGTTCAATGAGTGAGTGCACCTAAGTGTTGAGGTCCAAAACTCTTAAATTGGCCCCATGTCCTAATGCATCAAGACACATCCTTATCCATTTGTGGACATGATACTAGCCTCAAATACTACCCATAAGTCTATTTTAGCCTGTGGGATATTTCAACAAATAATTGGTGTGTTACCCTCAGATTTCTTCCAAAAGTAGCTCAAAACCTATTCAAACTTTCAAATGAGGACTTACTAGCGCCTCAAAACTCTTCCTAAGGGTTGCCCTTATACATGGGTGAGTTTCTAAGGTTCAAATATCAAAATTAGAATTTAAATGATGAGGTTAGAGTGTGATATACCTATTGGGAGATGGATTCCCAATGAACAATCCAATGGACACTAACCCGACATGAAATTCCTTAGCAAATGAACTCTCCTCCTTGTCCCTAGCTCCAAGCTCCTTGTAGGCACTCCATTCTTGAGAAAATATGAGGAATGGTAGCAAAAAGATGGAATTTTGAGAGAAATAAATGGTGGGAAGGCTCTTTCTTTTGGAAGAACTCTAGAATAGGAAAATGGAGGCTTGAACTAAATGGCATAAATGAAAAGGGGGTGTCTTAAATGGTCGACCATACTTTCTAGTTTAGGACCTAACCCAAAATACCAAACATGGCCTCTAAGTTGTCATTTGGCTAATTAAATGCAATGTGAAGGTTTGAGGATAGTTTGGACAAAAACCTAATCTATAAATGAACTAATTAGTCAAGAATAGCTAGTCCAATGGAACTAGTCTAATGAGTTAGTTTATGAGTCATATTTTGCTATTTGTTGGGCTCTAATTTAGTGTCTATGCTAACCGACCCACTAACACAAGTCTAAAATTAGGCTAGTCTCTAACCCAAACAACTAACCCAAATAAATTAAATAAATACACATAATTTTCCTAATTAATATTCACAATATGAACAAATTATAAAATGACAAATTTATCCTTATTTGGAAAACTGGTAGTGACAATACAGGCCCTAACCTAAAAAATGTTGGACATCTGGACGAATATGCTGCCACCACTACCAGCGACCCCAGGCCAGGTGAGTCAGGATTCTGCAACCAATAGGGAATCTGATGCCTCCAATAGCTTGCGGCCCCTTATCTCGATTGGCGGATCCAATACTGATGAACGACACCTAGGAGGTTATTCAGGAGCTGTGAGCCCGTCTTGATGCCATAAATAATTGGGACAAGATGTAGATGCTCGAGGTAAGGCATTTATTCTCCTAAGTGGAATAGGGTGGTGTTCCCACCCTAATACTAGCCACAATCATGTCACCGCACAAGTACTTGAATTACTTCGAGTCCATGATAGGACATCTTCCTATGGGATGATTTCCTACTCGACAAGGTGTTCATTAGGGCTATAACCAATGTTGCTTATTGTCATGACCCGTCCCCGCTTTTCGGATATGAGACGTGTCCAAGCCAGCCTATGCCACAGAGTCGACGGTAGAACGCTGTAAAGCCCGTAATAAATAAATGCTCAAAATAAACTTTGTTGCTCATTCACATTTCTAAATTGATTACAATATTTATATTGAAAGAAAATACAAGGTTCTTATAATTAATGAAAATGATACCACTTCTATCTAATTTCTAGGCTTCTGTCTGCAAGTACCACCCATATCTCCCAATGCTAAGTGAAGCCACAACTAACCTGAAAAATGTTAGCTTTCAGTCAGGAATGGAACAAGCACACAAACCGACGACAATGTGAAAACATAATAGAATTCACAAGAAATAAAAATAACATGTGTGAGATGAAGACTAGAAAGTAACTGATGTCATAGCAAGCGGTGAAGAAAACAAAAAAACAAATAAAAGACAACTATCTACGTGGTTTGAAATATCAGTTTCGACATGTGAACGGCTAGGGGGTAAATCCGGCACCCTGCACGTGTCGTGTGTAGCTGTTATTCTCCACGAAAGACATGGGGGATGGGTAAGGGGTAGTTCACATGTCTACTAAGATATTTCCCCTTCCGACTAGTACTCATGGACTCGAATAAGTCACAACACGAAAATATAAAATCATGAAATATAGTAAATAAAGATCCATGATACTAATTTCCGTGTGATGAGCGTGTCAACAAGCAGCAAGACAAATGTATAAACATGAAACATAAAAACTACTATGAATCGAAAAGCAATCAGAAAGTGCACTTGCCTGAGATCCTTTGCTGGTGTAACCAATAATTCTGCTGAGTCCATGATAGTCCGGTTAGCCTAGGGTCGATATGCAGTAGTCTGAATCACAAAAATATGAGCGTATGACTAGTCGTGACTAAGGTAGGAATCGAAGATAATTTATGTGTGTGTGTGTGTGTATATATATATATTTAAGAACCCCGAACTATATTGAAGAATAGGCGCAAAATGCTGAAGCCTATACAAGTAAGCGCGAAGGCGCGACAAAAGAAAAGGAAACGAAAAGCGTGAAACACGCGCACCAAAAGAGGGAAGGGCGGCCTAAGCCAGAGCCTCCCAGAACGAGTTGGCATATATTGAAGACTAAGTTGGCAACTCTAGAGGGGGGTGAATAGAGTTTATATCAAAAATGATCAATTAAAAATTAAACTCTCTTCACCAACTAAATAATCAAAGTAAAAATAAATGCGGAAATAAAGAGTAGAGAGTGTAACACCCAGTTTTCCAAATGAGAGTAATTTTGAACTTTTATAATTTTGATTAATCGATAATAAGATTTAACTCATGTTGTAATTTTTGGTAATTTTTTTAATCAATTTAAAACTATTTAAAATATTGAATTGTGATTTTGATGGTTAATTAGTTAATCTCTAGTTTTGCTAAGCTTAGAGAGTAACCATGGGGACCTAACCATGTGATTAGAATGACTATTTATAACTTTTTAGGCTAAGGGTATTTTGGTCATTTTGTGACTATTGAATTATTTAGGATTTTGATTAATTGGTGAATTTTAGATTATTTTTAATAATAATTAAATTGATGTATTATGATTTTGGTCATTTTTCATATTTTAATATTTTGGGAAAATTTTATATTTTTAATATTGTTTTTATTGGATTTGTTTAGTCGGGTTTGAGTTTCGTCTCGTTTCGACTTGTATTGTGACCCGGGTAGCTTGAACTCTAGATGGGACCCAATATTAAGTTAAGCATGGCTCACAAGACCCAACATTAAGTTAGTTAATTAAACTAATTTTTATCATGTTAGAATGGTTAAGTTAGAGACTCAAAACTAGATCATTTTGACCCCAAACTTGAACCTAGTCTAGACTTAACCATATGAGACTAGAGAGGGGCAATTAGGACATTTTCCATTAGCCCTAATGGACTCTTTATGGCAGCTACCTTAAGGAGAGAATGATTCATTTCATTCATTACAATCTTGCCTCTTTTATTTTCGTTCTGTTCTTTCCCAATTTTAGAGAGCCTTCCCATTGATTTGATCTCCAAATCAAATCATTCCTTCACCAAACCTTCCCTCAATTATTTCCATTCTCTAAGGGAAGGGTGCTACCAAGGATTAGAAGAGGAGTGCAAGAAGGAGTGTCCACTTTGAGGGATCTTCGTATCGGAGCCGTGTCCTAAAGGATTTTATTGGGATTCCACTCCCAATAGGTAAACCCATCCTCTAAATCGATTTTCTTTGCATATAAATTAGTTTTGAATCCGTAGGATCCATCCTCATGCATGTGTCCTATTTAGATTCAAATTTGAGGCCATTTGGAGCTCTCTTGAGGATTTTAGATATGTGTCTTATGTCCTACTTGATAGATCCCAAATTAGGACACCCCGTGTGTATGTATGTATGATAATAGTTTAAATTAATATTTAAATTCAGTTTTATAATGGTTAGAGAGTGGATTGATCTTAGTTAAGATGGTTAGAATGAGTTTCATTTGGATACCTATGTTCGTATCCAAGTATCTTGGCCTATATGTGTTCTTTTGTCAAATCCATCATAATTTTCATCCACGTTTTTACTAACCAAAGCAACTTAGAAATGTCATAACTTTTAGCTTAGAATTCCAATTTATCTCACGTTTTTTTAAAAGAACCGTATCGAAGTTAGCTTTCCAAATATATATTTTAATAAGCCAAATTCTTTCTGTAACTTTCTGTAGAATTATTTGAGTGTCAGCTGTACGAAAGACGAACGTGTTTCGGTATTTTTACGATTTCGGGAGCTTCCGGACACGAAAATGCGATCCGTTTGAAGTTTCGGAAATCTAACACGAAGGGCTACAACATACTTTTATCCTAGAATTTAGTGAATGCCCAATTGGTGCAGTATTGGTTTTAAGTAGAAGAGTGACTATACGATATATGCATTTTGTGTAACCTATGAGCCTATGTAGTATGGATATTAAATGAATATAGAGTATGTAATGCATGATATATTAGATGAATGAAATAATATATATATGATATATATTCTCTTTACATTAATATATATATGTTTGAATGCAAGCATGTAGGAATGCAATTAATATAATGCATATGAGCAATGCATGAATGAAAGAATGATATACAATGTATGCATGAAAGTATATAATGAATGCTAGATATGAATGCAAGATATATATATGTAATGATAGATATGAATGCATATTGTATAAATATTGTAATACAATATATAATGATAACATGTATGGTAATGTAGAGTATATGATGCAAGCATGAATGAATGGAGGAAATACATGTATATAGGTAATATAGAATATAATATATGAATGCAAGCTTGCAAGATAATGTATTGTATCCATATATGATGTATTCAACTTAAAGATAATATAATATATGAAAGGAATGAATGATAATTTTATAACATGATATGTAGGGTAAGACAAGGTATGAAATATATGATGTGTGCATGTTTGTATGTCTCTATGTTAATGTATGAAATGATATGAATATACAATATATGAATATGTATAAAACATGTAGGTAATGCATAGATGCATGAATGAAATGAATGTTTGCAATATGTTGATATAAATACAAGTATCTAATATGCATGAATGTAAGTATAATATAATACAAGTATACATGTATGTATCATGTAAATATAATATAAATGATATGTATATATACATGTATACAAGGTAAGTATGTATATATGTATTTCTATAAACTGAGTTAACCTATAACCTTTTACACACATGCATTCATACACCCTTTGACATCATGTATCCCATGTCACATACACCTACCTATCACTAAATTTTAGAATATTAACACATATCCTTTCACACACATGCTAAACACACACATACTCACTTACTCTTTTACCTCTCTTTCTCTCTATATATATATGTATGTGCCTATATATATAGCTTTTCTATATATATCTATGTATATGAATATGTGAATGTGAATAATATATATATACATTATATGACTAAGTTTGTGTACCTTGTTAGCTTATGGTTTAGTTTTGTGCTTGGTTTAGCAAGTGACTTAGGCTATGAGTTAGTAGCTATCTTGGATACTTGATTTGCATATACTTAGTTTGTTTAGACCTAGAATAACTTGTTTGACCTAATTTAGACTTGTTAGACATAGTTTGACCATAGTTGACCTAGGTTTGACTTTCAGGGTTGACCAAGTTGACCAAGAGTTGACTTTGGTCTAGATTGACCTAGAATCATATAGAATGCATAGTAGAACTTTATATTACCATTTTGGACTTGTTGTGACTTGTGCTGTTCTGATTAGGAGCCAGACACCTCTCATCGGACAGTATATTTACTTTGGACATTCAGGCACCAGGCGAGTACATTCTCTGATCATTTCATATCCTGCATTAGGAGTATATTTTCTGCTTTAGATTACTTTACATGATGCTGACACGTTGAAAACACGGATTAGTACTAAATGGATCTTGTTGTGCGATGTTATCCCCTTAGCGGATACATCGGGTATTCGTGTTCGTGTACTTTATCGTGAACATCGTGTACTCTTTGTATTTGTGACATTCGTGTACGAAACGTGTGAAATCGTGTATAATCATGTATTCACATGACCTTCGTATACAATAACATAACTTAACTAGATCCTTGTGTATTGATTGGGGCGGGGGAGTAGAAGTGGTTATGTATTCAATCCAGTAGATTACTCGTGTACAACCTTTGTAGATTACTCATGTACAACATCGTGCCGTCTACATAACCATCTTGTGCTCTGAATCACTAGCACTGTTAGTTCTCTATATACTATAGCTATCTATTTACAGTCTCTCTCTTTTTATCATGTTATTCCTTCAGTATCTTGTATCTTACTCTCTAGCATGATTATATATCCTGGCCTGCTATGATTTGTTGAGATGTACTGTGCTCGCTCCTGTCCTGACTGGACCTGTTGATAAATTTTACAGATAGTCTAGAGGTTGTCTGCTAGCCTAGAGGAGACACAGTAGAGGTTGTATAGATAGCTAGGGTTTGCTTATAGCTTATTTTCAGTTGTCTTGAGTTGTATTTATTTTATGGATTACTGTATGTCACGCCCAGAACCAGAATACTGGAGAGCGGGGGAATGACTCAGCCAGCTACGTATTACGGGTAGATGAATACCGTATAATACGATCAATGCTGTGTACAAGACGAGGGGGTGCATACTACATGAAAGTCTCCCTATGGTCATTTTACTTCTATTGTCTCAATCATTCAAACAAGAAACAAAAATAGAGAACATGTGAGATAAAGCAGTAAGGCGTCCCAAACGCTCAGTCAAAATGTTCTTGATATCTGGCTTTACAAAATACAGCCAGATGATGTAGTAAGTATACACAATTGTTAGCAGCTGCAGTCTGACTTAGTTACAATTATGCAAAAGTAGGTACAAGACAATCCGACTAACATGTCGGTGCCAAACGGCAAAGTATAAAGTAGATAACAAAACGGACGGGGAAGTAAGAAACCCACTCGAGTCCTCCTGCGATTATCCCTCTAGTGTTGACCATCTTGGAAGTAGAAGTAAGCTGGATCCTCGGGGACTGGCTCTAAATCTGGCCATGCAAAACCAGAGAGGTTAGACCTCTAATAACAAGTACCGCAAGGGAGCACGATATGAGGAATGAAGCCAGTAATAAGAGAATATGATAATAAATCTCTGCTATCTACTAAGACTCACACAACATCACGACACTTCGAACCAACCTCCCAACCAAACAAGGACAGAAGTTGGCCCGTCATGTCCTGACATTCTGATCATCTCAGTTAAGTAACAGAGTAGGTACAATACACAAACAAATCAATTTAAACGGCCATTCAACTACTACGGCTTGCTACTGTGTGTTTCAAGTTATCTTAGAATTATGCAATAAAAGATTCCTCAGTTCTCACTATGAGCAAGCAAGGCTAGTTTACCCAGTCAATCAATTGCGCCAATCATGAATTAGACGAGTCCCAGCAGGACGCCCGTCATCAATATATAATATACAATAAATAATATAACAAGATACCGCTCCGTGCCCGTGTGGCAGGCTTGTAGTATCTGTGGGGACCAGCCGACCTGTCGGGCACTTAATAGTCCCAAGAGGGCTGCCATGTAAGAACTCGGGAATCCATTCTCTTCATGCAATTATTATTTTATTTAACTTAATAATCTCTATGTTGAATGAAATCCCATGCCGTGGATCACGGTTATTCAAATGAGTACGTTCGTACGGGGTACGATATGCGCAACTCTACAACGATACCCGTGCGGCTAGGTTGTAGGTCTTACATAGCGTAATGCAACAATCAAATCTAACCACGAAATAATCATGCCTTGACCATAAAGTACACATGCTGCTTTTGTAGAATAAATAAATAGTTAATTAGATTGAAGCATGCATGTGCCTGTATGCCGAGGTTCGGGATTAGCCAGTCGATTATAATAGTTCATAGTTAATATGAACGTATCTCATTCATTCAATTCAATAAGACGACTAACCAGTCTCTCAGTTCCAACTAGGAACACATGATCAATTATTAGTCAAGGTCACAATCATTATCAATGGTGACAAGGCATGAAAGTCAACTAATATTCAGTGGGGTCGAGTCTACAACTCTCAGGGTTTAATTCCAGTCAATCGGGGTATCTATAACTCAATTCACGACACATGGTACATCCCACGTAACAATCTATATTTAACAGAAATATTAGCATGTCATAATTTTATCAAGTTTATGCCAAAAGGCGTAAGGATATAAAATGGACGTTAAATATCTAATAAGATATCAATATACAGGGCTATAGAAAATCCAGGGTAAGCAGGCTACGCTCATGTCAGCCTACGCTCAAGTCAGCGTACGCTCAGGTCAAGCTACGCTCAAGTCAGCGTACGCTCAGGTCAAGCTACGCTCAAGTCAGCGTACGCACAGGTCAAGCTATGCTCAAGTCAGCGTACGCTCAGGTCAAGCTACGCTCAAGTCGGCATACGCTCAGGCAAGCTAGCGTATGGACTCCATACGACTCCTTACCCTCCAAGCCAGCGTTCGGAAGTCATACGCTTCCAAAAGGCAGCGTATGAACTCTATACGACCCCTTACTATCCATGCCAGCGTACGCAAGTCATACGCTTCTAAAAGGCAGCGTATGAACTCCATACGACTCCTTACTATCCAAGCCAGCGTACGCAAGTCATACGCTTCCAAAAGGCAACGTATGAACTCCATACGACTCCTTACTATCTAAGCCAGCGTACGCAAGTCATACGCTTCCAAAAGGCAGCGTATGAACTCCATACGACCCCTTACTATCCAAGCCAGCGTACGCAAGTTATACGCTTCCTCTTCAAGATAGCGTATGCAAGTCCATACGACTCCTCATCAAGGTAGCATATACAAGACCATACGCCACCAAAAGGCAACGTATGAGGCAGACTGCGCTACGCTAAAGAGCGCACGCAGCTCAGTGGCGCAAGCTAAAAAGCTAGCGCATACTGCTCACTGTCTTCTTCAAAGCAGCAAGAACTCCATGGTTGCACCCAAGGCTTCAAAAGTCCATGACTTGGTCAAAACAAGTCCAAATCCAACTTTCCAAAGGTCAAAATTGGGTAGAATAAAATTCTCTACAACATAGAACTATCAAAACTTGAAAACAAAGAAGTTTGATAGATCAAAACCACCAAAATCCGAAAATAACTAATTTCTAGATCTACTAAAAATAAAACATCAAAACAAAAAATGCCAAGTTTTAAACTCTCTTAGAATCACAAGGAAAAGAGAATGGAACCATAAAAATGGGTCCTCATGAAGAAGCAAGATGTACTTGCCTATGGGTTTGGTAGGTGGAGGGAGTAATGAGGAAGAAGAAGAAGAAGAAGAGTGATGGTGAAGGAAAGAAATAATGAAGAAAGAGAAAGGGGGGTTGGCTTTAAATGAAAAGGTGGTGGTAGGTGGGTTCGGTTCATGATGAACCAACTAACTAAATCAAACCAAGCCGAACCCAAGTCTAGCTAAAGCAGAGAAATAAAAGCAGAAAGTAAAATGCAGATAATTAATTAACGTGAATTTAAAGAGATTTAAATACGAAACAATACATGATAAATATTAAATAAATATAATTAAGCAGTACATGTATTAAAAATACGTATACTGGGAACGGGGAGTGACATCTCTACCCTCCTTAGAAAAATTTTGTCCTCGAAATTTCAAATCCAACCAGGATAGGAATATCAAGGCCAAACTAGTACAAGCAATTTAAGCAAGCAATCATTTTACAATGTCCATAGCAAGTAACATATCTATATTTAACAATCTACGATATCAAGTAATTCTACCCAAAAGGTGATAAGCATGAGGAATCAAGATAATCAAGGTACACAGAAAAAAATATACCTTGTGAGTCAAACAGGTGTGGATACCGTGATCGGATATCATCCTCACTTTCCCACGTTGACTCTCCCAAAGAGTGATGACCCCAAGCAACCCGGATAAGGTTAATTGTTCGGTTCTTGAGTATCTTCTCTCTTCGGTCCAAGATGGACACAGGCTGCTCCTCGTAAGACAGGTTGGTACCAACAACCAGTTCTGAATGATCAAGGATATGGCTTGGGTCCGATACATACCTTCGTAACTGAGATACATGAAATACGTCATGCACCTCTCGTAACGAAGGTGGAAGGGATAAACGATAAGCAACATCGCCTACCCTATCAAGGATAACGAATGGTCCTACGTATCGCGAACTCAACTTCCCGCGAACGCCAAATCTAATGACCCCATGGGTAGGTGAGATCCGCAAGAACATGTGGTCCCCAACAGAAAACTCTAGCGGCCTACGATGCGGGTCCGCCCAATGACGATGCCGATCCTGCGCAACTCGAAGTTGCTCCCTAATTCCTTTAATCACTCAACCGTCTGGATAATCATTTCTGGGCCAAGCATCTTCCTTTCCCCGATATCATCCCATGCTAGTGGCGACCTACACTTCTTACCATATAGTGCTTCAAATGGCGCCATCTGGATACTGGCTTGATAACTGTTGTTGTATGAGAACTCAACTAAGTGCAGGTGGCTTTTCCAAGATCCTCGAAAATTTAGGGTGCAAGCTCACAACATATCTTCCAAAGTCTGAATTGTCTTTTCTGACTGCCCGTCCGTCTGTGGATGGTAGGCCGTACTAAATCTTAACTTGGTGCCCAAACTATGATGTAAGCTCTTCCAGAAATATGATATGAAACGGGTATCTCTGTCTGACACAATACTGACAGGGACTCCATGCTGCCTGACTATCTGCTGCATGTATAATTCTGCCAATTTTTCTGTAGATTGCCTTACTCTGAAAGGAAGAAAGTGTGCTACCTTTGTAAGCCGATCTACTATCACCCAAATAGCATCTTTACCACTTGGTGATCTCGGTAAACCGGTCACAAAGTCCATTGTGATGTGTTCCCACTTCCATTCCGGGATAGGAAGCGGTTGTAATAATCCAGCTGGCCTCTGCTGTTCTGCCTTTACTTGCTGACATATTAAGCAACGGGAAACAAACTTAGCTATTTCCCTCTTCATCCCGTTCCACCAGAAGTGCTGCTTGATATCTTGGTACATCTTGGTCCCTCCAGGATGTATAGAATACTGAGAACTGTGAGCTTCTGTCATAACTTCCTGTCTGATATCTCCACTAGGTACACATAAACGTGATCCAAACCTAAGCGTACCATCTTTATGGATTTGCATCTCTTTTCTGAGCCCTGACTCACATTCTGCCCTAAGCTTCTGAATCCTTGGGTCCTGTGCCTGGGCTGCCTTGATCCTGCCTACCAAGCCGGATTGAACTTGTAGACTCGCCAGAATTCCTATATCATTAGGAAGTATAACTTCGATGTCCATCTCCTGAAGGTCTTCTAAGATGTGCTTTTGCGTTGTCAACATAAATGCGCCGCCTCTTCTGCTGAGAGCGTCTGCTACCACATTAGCCTTGCCTGGATGATACTGAAGCTCAACGTCGTAATCCTTGATCAGCTCTAACCATCTTCTCTGTCTCATGTTCAGCTCCTTCTGAGTAAAGATGTACTTCAGACTTTTATGATCTGTGTACATGTTCACTCGGTCACCATATAAATAATGTCTCCATAGCTTCAAAGCAAATACTACTGCCGTCAACTCCAAATCATGAGTTGGGTAATTCTTCTCGTAGTCTCGAAGTTGCCTAGATGCATACGCTATCACCTTCCCATGTTGCATAAGGACACATCCAAGTCCTTTACCTGACGCATCACAATATATGGTAAAACCTTCGGGTCTAACTGGCAATGTAAGAATAGGCACTGATATCAACTTATGCTTCAAATTCTCAAACGATGACTGGCATTCTGCCGACCAGATGAATGGTACATCATTCTGTGTCAAGGGATCATGGGTGCTGAAAGTCTTGCAAAATCTGACACAAATCTTCTGTAATATCCTGCCAATCCCAAGAAACTCCGTACATCAGCTACGGTCTTGGGTATTGGCCAACTCTCTACTGCTTCTACCTTCTTGGGATCCACTGCTACTCCAGCTCCTAATATGATGTGACCCAGAAATAAAATATGATCCGTCCAGAACTCACACTTGCTGAGCTTGGCATACAACTGGTTCTCTCTCAGAACCTATAACACTTTTCTGAGGTGGTCTTCATGCTCCTCTTCACTAGCAGAGTACACAAGAATGTCGTCGAAAAATACTATGACAAACTGATCTAAATACGGCATAAAGATACGGTTCATCAAATCCATGAATATAGCTGGAGCATTGGTCAAACCAAACGGCATTACTAAGAATTCATAATATCCATACTTCGACCTGAATGCTGTCTTGGGAATGTCTTCCTTTCGAACCCTCACTTGATGGTACCCTGAACGAAGATCTATCTTAGAGAAAACTCTAGCTGTGCTCAACTGGTCAAACAAGTCGTCGATCCTGGGTAGTGGGTACTTATTCTTTACTGTTGCCGCGTTAAGCTTCCTGTAATCGATGCACAATCTGGATGACCCATCCTTCTTCCCCACAAGTACCACTGGTGCTGCCCATGGTGATATGCTAGCTTGGATAAACTTCTTCTCCTTCAATTCCTCTATGTGCTGATATACCTTAGCCTACTCTGAATCTGCCATTCTGTAAACCCGATCTGATATCGGTTTAGTCCCAGGTGCCAATTCTATACTGAACTCAATATCTCTAACCGGTGGCAGACCGGGAAGTTCTTCGGGAAATACGTCTAGAAATTCTTCAACTACCTTCGGAACCTGAACTTCTTCCATTGCCGTTATTACTCCTTGCTCTTGCTGAGTTGCCTCTGACCTGACTAAGGTGAATCTCTTCATGCCTGGAATATCAAAAGATACACTTCCACTACGACAATCTATTGTCGTATGACTGTCTTTCAGCCAGTCCATGCCTAAGATAACGTCGAAATTTCCAACAGGAAATTCTATCAACTGGGCGGGTAAGGAATGCCCGCAAACGACAACACTACACGCTAAAATAACTCTACTAACTCCTACGATCCCATTGCCAGTGAGTATACTCAACCTCCCTGGCAATGCCTCGAACTCTATTCCTAGCCGTGTCGCAAATTGTGCAGATATAACTGAGTGTGATGCTCCCGAATCAAATAATGCTACTGCGGGATATGAGGCGACGAGAATGTTACCTGCCACAACATCTCCCGATGCTAATGCCTCCTCCAAAGATAGTGTGAATGCCTGCCCTCGACCTCCTTGCTGGTTCCCATGCTGTGGCCTAGCCTGGTGCTGCTGCTGGCCCCTGCCTTGATGATGCTGGGGTGGTCTATGCTGGTGTTGCTGCATCGGCGGTCCCTGCTGCCGAAACATCTGAGCCTGTGGCATTAACGGACACTGGGCCAATGGTCTCACTGCCACTGCTGGTCCTCGATACTGTCCTGCCCCTGGTGCTGGCAGAGCAGGAAACTGTTGCCCTGGTCCTCCTGACCTCGAATTCATGGGACATGTGGTAACCCAATGATCTGGATTTCCATATATCAAACACAGTCCGTTCAATGCTCGACACACATCTCTAGTGTGCCCCATCTTTCCGTAATAAGTACAGCCCGCTGGAGTTTGCTGGTTCTTCTTCTGTTGCTGTTGCTGCCTGGGTGGTGGTGCTGGCCCTCGCATTGCCACATCGTGAATGCGAATGCTAAGGGATAGTGCTGTTGTTCGGGGCGCTGCTCCCCCTCCTTCTTCAATCTGACTGTGAGATCTCTTCTGACCTCCAGTCCTAACTGTGATCCTCTGAATGGTGATCTCATGCCTTCGGGTTGCCGTCAGTATCTCATCAAAAGTCTGGTAATTGTGCCCCTCTATCAATTGCAAGAGCTCAAGATGAAACCCTTGCTGAAACCTTATAGCCCTCTGGCGCTCCGTCGCTACCATCTCTGGGGCAAACCTACTCAATCTGCAGAACTCCGCTGCATAAGCATCTACCGTCTTGTCGGCCTGTTTGAGGTTGATAAACTTCTGTTGTAGCTCAAACTGCACCACAACTCCATAGTACTTCGTCTTGAATCTTACTGTGAAATCGTCCCAAGCAACGGGACGTCTGATGCCTACCTCCTCTGATTCCCACCAATCACGTGCGAGATCCTGAAGTAACAACTTCACCTGATCCACACGTTCTTCTGCCAGCACCTTAGTCGCTGTCAGGATAGCCTCAATATCCTTAAGCCATGTATCTGCTGAGATGGCATCCTCCGTTCCTTCAAAACGGCGAGGGTTGAACTTACAAAATCTGGTTGATGCTACAGAATCCGGCCTTGCCCCTCTTTCCAAAGCTGTCTGCAACCCTTGGTTGAGTAGTACGTTCTGCTCTTGCAACTGAGCGTACATGCGCTGCCGGGCTAACATCTGGTGTTGCTGAGTGGCCATCATTCCTCTCATGATCTCCAGAGGGCTGCTGTGTCTACTCCCACAGGAATAGGTGGAACTGTTGGTGGTGGCGGAACATCCGGATACTGCGATCCAGCTGCTGCTTCCACTATCACTTCTTCTTGGATAGCCTCTTGAGTTAGTACCGGCTCTTATTGCTGACCAACATGGTTAGGTTGTCCATGTTGCTATCCATGTTGTTGTTGTCCAGCTCTGACAGGTGCGGACGAGGTGCCCCTAAGAAAAGGGACAAGAGAACAATAAAACGACCGGACATGAAGGATCAATGAAGTCAAAAGATACTGGAATGTCAAGCTAGAGTTGAGAGTAAAGAATCATGAGATCAAGGGAAAACATGTGTGATTGAGACATCCTATTAAACACCCCACAAGTCTGAAATCAGACCTGCATGGGCCACCACTAAAACCTTGTCACGCCCCAGAACCAGAATACTGGAGAGCGGGGGAATGACTCAGCCAGCTACGTATTACGGGTAGATGAATACCGTATAATACGATCAATGCTGTGTACAAGACGAGGGGGTGCATACTACATGAAAGTCTCCCTATGGTCACTTTACTTCTATTGTCTCAATCATTCAAACAAGAAACAGAAATAGAGAACATGTGAGATAAAGCAGTAAGGCGTCCCAAACGCTCAGTCAAAATGTTCTTGATATCTGGCTTTACAAAATACAGCCAGATGATGTAGGAAGTATACACAATTGTTAGCAGCTGCAGTCTGACTTAGTTACAATTATGCAAAAGTAGGTACAAGATAATCGGACTAACATGTCGGTGCCAAACGGCAAAGTATAAAGTAGATAACAAAACGAGCGGGGAAGTAAGAAACCCACTCGAGTCCTCCTGTGATCATCCCTCTAGTGTTGACCATCTTGGAGGTAGAAGTAAGCTGGATCCTCGGGGACTGGCTCTAAATCTGGCCATGTAAAACCAGAGAGGTTAGACCTCTAATAGCAAGTACCGCAAGGGAGCACGATATGAGGAATAAAGCTAGTAATAAGAGAATATGATAATAAATCTCTGCTATCTACTAAGACTCACACAACATCACGACACTTCGAACCAACCTCCCAACCAAACAAGGACAGAAGTTGGCCCGTCATGTCCTGACATTCTGATCATCTCAGTTAAGTAACAGAGTAGGTACAGTCCACAAACAAATCAATTTAAACGGCCATTCAACTACTACGGCTTGCTACTGTGTGTTCTAAGTTATTCTGGAATTATGTAATAAAAGATTCCTCAGTTTTCACTATGAGCAAGCAAGGCTAGTTTACCCAGTCAATCAATTGCGCCAATCATGAATTAGACGAGTCCCAGCAGGACGCCCGTCATCAATATATAATATACAATAAATAATATAACAAGATACCGCTCCGTGCCCGTGTGGCAGGCTTGTAGTGTCTGTGGGGACCAGCCGACCTGTCGGGCACTTAATAGTCCCAAGAGGGCTGCCATGTAAGAACTCGGGAATCCATTCTCTTCATGCAATTATTATTTTATTTAACTTAATAATCTCTATGTTGAATGAAATCCCATGCCGTGGATCATGGTTATTCAAATGAGTACGTTCGTACGGGGTACGATATGCGCAACTCTACAACGATACCCGTACGGCTAGGTTATAGGTCTTACATAGCGTAATACAACAATCAATAGTTAATTAGATTGAAGCATGCATGTGCCTGTATACCGAGGTTCGGGATTAGCCAGTCGATTACAATAGTTCATAGTTAATATGAACGTGTCTCATTCATTCAATTCAATAAGACGACTAACCAGTCTCTCAGTTCCAACTAGGAACACATGATCAATTATTAGTCAAGGTCACAATCATTATCAATGGTGACAAGGCATGAAAGTCAACTAATATTCAGTGGGGTCGAGTCTACAACTCTCAGGGTTTAATTCCAGTCAATCGGGGTATCAAAAGTCCATGACTTGGTCAAAACAAGTCCAAATCCAACTTTCCAAAGGTCAAAAATGGGTAGAATAAAATTCTCTACAATATGGAACCATCAAAACTTGAAAACAAAGAAGTTTGACAGATCAAAACCACCAAAATCCGAAAATAACTAATTTCTAGATCTACTAAAAATAAAACTTCAAAACAAAAAATGCCAAGTTCTAAACTCTCTTAGAATCACAAGAGAAAGAGAATAGAACCATAAAAATGGGTCCTCGTGAAGAAGCAAGATGTACTTGTCTATAGGTTTGGTAGGTGGAGGGAGTGATGAGGAAGAAGAAGAAGAGTGATGGTGAAGGAAAGAAATAATGAAGAGAGAGAAAGGGGGGTTGGCTTTAAATAAAAAGGTGGTGGTCGGTGGGTTCGGTTCATGATGAACCAACTAACTAAACCAAACCAAGCCGAACCCAAGTCTAGCTAAAGCAGAGAAATAAAAGCAGAAAGTAAAATGCAGATAATTAATTAACATGAATTTAAAGAGATTTAAATACGAAACAATACATGATAAATATTAAATAAATACAATTAAGCAGTACATGTATTAAAAATACGTATACTGGGAACGGGGAGTGACACTGTATTTGAGCTTTGAGATGTATTTCTGGGTTGGTGTATCTTAGACACTTAGACTTCTATCTGCTGTATCTTTTTTGGATTTCATGTTTTATCTATCTTCTATTATGCTCTACCTTAGATGTGATTGAGTTTACATTCTGCTATGTCACCCCCATTCGGGGAGCATAAACTGCTTAGCCTTATGCTGTTAGATGCATGAGACCTAGGACAGCGTTCTACCGCCGACACTGCGGCGTAGGCTGGACGTACCCACGTCTCGTGCCTTTACTCTAGGGTACGGGTCGTGACACGTTTTTAGTGGTGGCCCATGCAGGTCGAGTTTGTGTAGTGGTATTCGAACTAGAGTATCACTACAGCCTGCAGTAGGATTAGGATATTTTGAAGGTACTCAATCACATTAGAAAAAACTCCTTATCAGATTTCTTTTATCTAAATTTGCTGCTTATTGTTTTTCCTTGAATATTAAATACATTCCTTTGATTTCTCGCTTCATTCTCAGTAATTGTTTGTTGTTTTGATCTGTCTTCATAATGGTTATGGAGACATGATCTTATCACTTCGGTACGGGGGATACTATCGAGAGGCTGGCCACCTCTCGTCCTGTTCAGCAGGGCCTCGAGATCACAACTCCTGTTGTGCCGACTCAAGTTGGCATTTTTGCTACATTGGAGGTGCACCTCTGTCTGTACAGAGACTTTTTCTCGTCATTTCCGATTTCTTTCAGCAGCAGCGGTTCATGCAGCATCATCAGCAGACGAGGGGAAACCAGCAGGGCGAGCTCGTCAGGACAGTCGAGGATGCACAGACCATTAGAGATCTTGCTGCAAGTTTCGTTCTTCTCTATTCCATTCTCGCAATTGTCTCTTATAACTATCTTGAAATTTGATTCCATCTATTCCTTGTTGACTGATCAATTTGTTATGTTGGTCCTGTGTTATGTTTGCTTTTTTCTGAGAAAAAAATCATATGGGCTAGGTCACCTCAGTTATGGGATCTAAAATCTTCGATAGTCATGTTAGCTGGCATAGTGAGGACATATAGTCAGATTTTGGACCTATTTCTCGGGTATGGAAATTTAAAATTTTTGTCGTCGCATGCGGCAATACAGAAATTTTAAATACCATAAACCTAGAGGTATGTACTTTAGTCAAGGACTCTATGATTATCGTAGCCTTGCTTACTAGTATGACGAGGATTTGGAGCACCATGATTTTAGATAGACGCATATGAATATCAGATTGTACCTTAAATGCTCTTGAACAAGTTTTCTCTACTTTTGTTCAGTCTTTCAAAAAAAATTATTTTGTTTGTTTTGTTTCTCATTATTTAACTTAGGAGTAGCAGTAGCTTTAGCTGTATTATAAAACTTTGTGTAACTTCTTACTATGAATCTCTTCTTAAAATAATGAATCAATGATTTTGCTAGACCTTATCTTGGATTTGATATTATAGCTCTGGTTTCAAAATGGTTCCTTCTTTTAAACAAATAAGAAGAACATATTTTATCGTTATTTTCTTCTTGCTATTATTCTTGTATTAAATAATAATAATAAAAAAAAACTATCTTGATTACATCAATCACCTGCTTTGCAATCTTGGTAGGAATCTAAATATTGGTCTTGATATAGAATTTGATTTTTATATTGGGACATGAGAATATATATAGTGGACACAGACACTTTGTCTGACACGTATGCATGCTACACTTTGATTATCAACCCATCTAAATGCATATTAATATGTTGTTGATGTTTAAATTCTCAAAACTCCAATATTCTGATACAGTACAGTATCAGAGACTGGTTCTCTGCTTTTCTAATTTAAATTCCTAATTTAAATATAAATTTTATGTTATTAGTTTTGTTTACATCACTGCACATGTATCTTATACACAAGGTTTCAATTCTTAAAGAAATTGGTTGAGTTTTGTGTTTGAACTTGTCAAATCTGAGACTGTGTGCATATTAACCCTTAATATTGGATTTTAAATATTAGTTCAAATTGCTGTTTTTAAATGTAATATTTTGAGGTATATACATTGTTGTATGTAGGGATATAATGTTAGGTTTCATATTTTTACATGTTAGGTTGTGATAAATATTGGGTTGGTTTGATGTTCGAATTTCTCCAAAATTCTAAAACTGAATACATGTTAACATTTTCACATTGATTTTAAATGTTTAGTTCAATTTCAGATTTAATATGTAATGTTAAACTGAACTGAATGATTGAACCCTTCATTTTAAGTTATAACCCCTGTACTCTTGATACTCTACACTAATGTACACTAATGTTCACAACTGCCATGTAAACCTAACATATATATATATATATATATATATATATATATATATATGAAAAAAAAATATATATATATTTTATATATATATATATATATATATATATATATATATATATATATATATATAGTTTATGTATACATGTTATAATGTATATAGATACATAACTAAATCTCTACCTCTCTGTACATATAGATATATGTATATATATATGGTTAGCCATACATGTTATGAGTAAATAGGTTGTGCATTGTAGATTGTTTAACCAATATGCCATGAGTAGTGTAACTTGATAGCTATTGTTTTGAAACCCAAATCCTCCTATACACTTTTATGTATATTTCACACACTAACCACATAACCTTTACATAATGCTAGCTTTTCCCTCTCTAACGCTCTCTCTCTCTCTATATATATATATATTGTGATTGGATGCAATTGACTTTCATTCTTTAACTTTTGATTTTGATTTTTCTTTGAATAGTACCCTTTTATAGATAATTGGTAGTTATCTTATTTTATTTTCTGATAAGTACCAGTTTTTGTATAGGATGGTAGACTGCCTTACAGTTTTGAGGATTTATTATTTATGTATCTTTTCCCGTTTAACACCCCTGATTGCTTGTAAGTTTTGATACCCTATAATTTTTTTGGTCTAGTGTAACTAGTATACCTAGATGAGACTTACACTACCACCGTATGCCATGGCCCTGTATGCCATTCTTTTAAATTGTATGATTTAGGTAAGTTCTGAGACTTTGATTGTGGGGGTTTGACCTAGAAGGAGGATGAACATTTTAATTTTGAGGACAAAATTTTTCTAAGGGGGGTAGGATTGTAACACCCAGTTTTCCAAATAAAGGTAATTTTGAACTTTTATAATTTTGATTAATCGATAATAAGATTTAGCTCATGTTATAATTTTTGGTAATTTTTTAATCAATTTAAAACTATTTAAAATGTTGAATTATGATTTTGATGGTTAACTAGTTAATCTCTAGTTTTGTTAAGCTTAGAGACTAACCATGGGGACCTAACCATGTTATTAGAATGACTATTTATAACTTTTTAGGCTAAGGGTATTTTGGTCATTTTGTGACTATTGAATTATTTAGGATTTTGATTAATTGGTAAATTTTAGATTATTTTTAATAATAATTAAATTGATGTATTATAATTTTGGCCATTTTTTATATTTTAATATTTTGGGAAAATTTTATATTTTTAATATTGTTTTTATTGGATTTGTTTAGTCGGGTTTGAGTTTCGTCTCGTTTTGACTTGTATTGTGACCCGGGTAGCTTGAACTCTAGATAGAACCCAATATTAAGTTAAGCATGGCTCACAAGACCCAACATTAAATTAGTTAATTAAACTAATTTTTATCATGTTAGAATGGTTAAGTTAGAGACTCAAAACTAGATCATTTTGACCCCAAACTTGAACCTAGTCTAGACTTAACCATATGAGACTAGAGAGAGGCAATTAGGACATTTCCCATTAGCCCTAATGGACTCTATATGGCAGCCACCTTTAGGAGAGATTGATTCATTTCATTCATTATATTCTTGCCTCTTTTATTTTCGTTCTGTTCTTTCCCAATTTTAGAGAGCCTTCCCATTGATTTGATCTCCAAATCAAATCATTCCTTCACCAAATATTCCCTCAATCATTCCCATTCTCTAAGGGAAGGGTGCTACCAAGGATTGGAAGAGGAGTGCAAGAAAGAGTGTCCACTTTGAGGGATCTTCGTATCGGAGCCGTGTCCTAAAGGATTTTATTGGGATTCCACTTCCAATAGGTAAAACCCATCCTCTAAATTGATTTCCTTTGCATATAAATTAGTTTTGAATCCGTAGGATCTATCCTCATGCATGTGTCCCATTTAGATTCAAATTTGAGGCCGTTTGGAGCTCTCTTGAGGATTTTAGATATGTGTCTTGTGTCCTACTTGATAGATCCAAATTAGGACACCCCGTGTGTATATATGTATGATAATAGTTTAAATAGATATTTAAATTCAGTTTTATAATGGTTAGAGAGTGGATTGATCTTAGTTAGGATGGTTAGAATGAGTTTCATTTGGATACCTATGTTCGTATCCAAGTATCTTGCCCTATATGTGTTCTTTTGTCAAATCCATCATAATTTTCATCCACGTTTTTATTAACCAAAGCAACTTAGAAATGTCATAACTTTTAGCTTAGAACTCCAATTTATCTTCCGTTTTTTTAAAAGAACCGTATCGAAGTTAGGTTTCCAAATATATATATTTTAATAAGCAAAATTCTTTCTGTAACTTTCTGTAGAATTATTTGAGTGTCAGCTGTACGAAAGACGAACGTGTTTCGGTATTTTTGCGATTTCGGGAGCTTCCGGACACGAAAATGCGATCCGTTTAAAGTTTCGGAAAGCTAACACGAAGGGCTACAACATACTTTAATCCTAGAATTTAGTGAATGCCCAATTGGTACAATATTGATTTTAAATAGAAGAGTGACTATACGATATATGCATTTTGTGTAACCTATGAGCCTATGTAGTATAGATATTAAATGAATATAGAGTATGTAATGCATGATATGTTAGATGAATGAAATAATATATATATATGATATATATTCTCTTTACATTAATATATATATGTTTGAATGCAAGCATGTAGGAATGCAATTAATATAATGCATATGAGCAATGCATGAATGAAAGAATGATATACAATATATGCATGAAAGTATATAATGAATGCTAGATATGAATGCAAGATATATATATGTAATGATAGATATGAATGCATATTGTATAAATATTGTAATGCAATATATAATGATAACATATATGGTAATGTAGAGTATATGATGCAAGCATGAATGAATGGAGGAAATACATGTATATAGGTAATATATAATGTAATATATGAATGCAAGCTTGCAAGATAATATATTGTATCCATATATGATGTATTCAACTTAAAGATAATGTAATATATAAAAGGAATGAATGATAATATATAACATGATATGTAGGATAATGTAAGGTATGAAATATATGATGTGTGCATGTTTGTATGTCTCTATGTTAATGTATGAAATGATATGAATATATAATATATGCATATATATAAAACATGTAGGTAATGTATAGATGCATGAATGAAATGAATGTTTGCAATATGTTAATATAAATACAAGTATCTAATATGTATGAATGTAAGTATAATATAATACAAGTATACATGTATGTATCATGTAAATGTAATATACATGATATGTATGTATGCATGTATACAAGGTAAGTATGTATGTATGTATTTATATAAACTGAGTTAACCTATAACCTTTTATACACATGCATTCATACACCCTTTGACATCATGTATCCTATGTCACATACACCTACCTATCACTAAATTTTAGAACATTAACACATATCCTTTCACACACATGCCAAACACACGCATACTCACTTACTCTTTTACCTCTCTTTCTCTATATATATATATATGTATGTGCCTATATATATAGCTTTCCTATATATATCTATGTATATGAATATGTGAATGTGAATAATATATATACATTATATGACTAAGTTTGTGTACCTTGTTAGCTTATGGTTTAGTTTTGTGCTTGGTTTAGCAAGTGACTTAGGCTATGAGTTAGTAGCTATCTTGGATACTTGATTTGCATATACTTAGTTTGTTTAGACCTAGAATAACTTCTTTGATCTAATTTAGACTTGTTAGACATAGTTTGACCATAGTTCACCTAGGTTTGACTTTCAGGGTTGACCAAGTTGACCAAGAGTTGACTTTGGTCTAGATTGACCTAGAATCATGTAGAATGCATAGTAGAACTTTATATTGCCGTTTTGGACTTGTTGTGACTTGTGCTGTTCTGATTAGGAGCCAGACAGCTCTCCTCGGACAGTATATTTACTTTGGACATTCAGACACCAGACGAGTACATTCTCTGATCATTTCATATCCTGCATTAGGAGTATATTTCCTGCTTTAGATTACTTTACATGATGCTGACACATTGGAAACACGGATTAGTACTATATGGATCTTGTTGTACGATGTTATCCCCTTAGCGGATACATCGGGTATTTATGTTCGTGTACTTTATCGTGAACATCGTGTACTCCTTATATTTGTGACATACGTGTACGAAACGTGTAAAATCGTGTATAATCATGTATTCACATGACCTTCATGTACAATAACATAACTTAACTAGATCCTTGTGTATTGATTGGGGCGGGGGAGTAGAAGTGGTTATGTATTCAATCCAGTAGATTACTCGTGTACAACCTCTGTAGATTACTTGTGTACAACATCGTGCCGTCTACATAACCATCTTGTGCTCTGAATCACTAGCACTGTTAGTTCTCTATATACTGTAGCTATTTATTTACAATCTCTCTCTTTTTATCATGTTATTTCTTCAGTATCTTGTATCTTACTCTCTAGCATGATTATATATCCTACCCTGCTATGATTTGTTGAGATGTATTGTGCTCGCTCCTGTCCTGACTGGACCTGTTGATAAATTTTACAGATAGCCTGGAGGTTGCCTGCTAGCCTAGAGGAGACACAGTAGAGGTTGTATAGATAGCTAGGGTTTGCTTATAGCTTATTTTCAGTTGTCTTGAGTTGTATTTATTTTATGGATTACTGTATTTGAGCTTTGAGATGTATCTGGGTTGGTGTATCTTAGACGCTTAGACTTCTATCTGCTGTATCTCTTTTGGATTTCATGTTTTATCTATCTTCCATTATGCTCTACCTTAGATGTGATTGAGTTTACATTCTGCTATGTCACCCCCATTCGGGGAGTATAAACTGCTTAGCCTTATGCTGTTAGATGCATGAGACCTAGGACAGCGTTCTACCGCCGACACTGCGGCGTAGGCTGGACGTACCCACGTCTCGTGCCCTTACTCTAGGGTGCGGGTCGTGACACATTTTTAGTGGTGGCCCATGTAGGTCGAGTTTGTGTAGTGGTATTCGAACTAGAGTATCACTACAGCCTGCAGTAGGATTAAGATATTTTGAAGGTACTCAATCACATTAGAAAAAACTTCTTATCAGATCCCTTTTATCTAAATTTGCTGCTTATTGTTTTCTCTTGAATATTAACTGCATTCCTTTGATTTCTCGCTTCATTCTCAGTAATTGCTTGTTGTTTTGATCTGTCTTCATAATGGTTATGGAGACATGATCTTATGATCGCTTCGGTTCGAGGGATACTATCGAGAGGCTAGCCACCTCTCGTCCTGTTCAGCAGGGCCTCAAGATCGCAGCTCCTGTTGTGCCGACTCAGGTTGGCATTTCTGCTACATTGGAGGTGCACCTCTGTCTGTACAGAGACTTTTTCTCGTCATTCCCGATTTCTTTCAGCAGCAGCGGTTCATGCAGCATCATCAGCAGACGAGGGAAAACCAGCAGGACGAGCTATCGTCAGGACAGTCGAGGATGCACAGACCATTAGAGATCTTGCTGCAAGTTCCGTTCTTCTCTATTCCATTCCCGCAATTGTCTCTTATAACTATCTTGAAATTTGATTCCATCTGTTCCTTGTTGACTGATCAATTTGTTATGTTGTTCCTGTGTTATGTTTGCTTTTTTTCTGAGAAAAGAAAAATCATATGGGCTAGGTCACCTCAGTTATGGGATCTAGAATCTTTGATAGTCATGCTAGCTGGCATAGTGAGGACATATAGTCAGATTTTGGACCTATTTCTCGGGTATGGAAATTTAAAGTTTTCGTCGTCGCATGCGGCAATGCAGAAATTTTAAATACCATGAACCTAGAGGTATGTACTTTAGTCAAGGACTCTGTGATTATCGTAGCCTTGCTTACTAGTATGATGAGGATTTGGAGCACCATAATTTTGGATAGACGTATATGAATATCAGATTGTACCTTAAATGCTCTGGAACAAGTTTTCTCTACTTTTGTTCAGTCTTTCAAAAAAAATTATTTTGTTTGTTTTGTTTCTCATTATTTAACTTAGGAGTAGGAGTAGCTTTAGCTGTATTATAAAACTTTATGTAACTTCTTACTATGAATCTCTTCTTAAAATAATGAATCAATGATTTTGCTAGACCTTATCTTGGATTTGATATTATAGCTCTGGTTTCAAAATGGTTCCTTCTTTTAAACAAATAAGCAGAACAGATTTTATCATTATTTTTTTCTTGCTATTATTCTTGTATTAAATAATAATAATAATAAAAAAACTATCTTGATTACATCAATCACCTCTTTTGCAATCTTGGTAGGAATCTAAATGTTGGTCTTGATATAGAATTTGATTTTTATATTGGGACATGAGAATATATATAGTGGACACAGACACTTTGTCTGACACGTATGCATGCTACACTTTGATTATCAACCCATCTAAATGCATATTAATATGTTGTTGATGTTTAAATTCTCAAAACTCCAATATTCTGATACAGTACAGTATCAGAGACTGGTTCTCTGCTTTTCCAGTTTAAATTCCTAATTTAAATGTAAATTTTATGTTATTAGTTTTGTTTACATCACTGCACATGTATCTTATACACAAGGTTTCAATTCTTAAAGAAATTGGTTGAGTTTTGTGTTTGAACTTGTCAAATCTGAGACTGTGTGCATATTAACCCTTAATACTGGATTTTAAATATTAGTTCAAATTACTATTTTTAAATGCAATATTTTGAGGTATATACATTGTTGTATGTAGGGATATAATGTTAGGTTTCATATTTTTACATGTTAGGTTGTGATAAACATTGGGTTGGTTTGATGTTCGAATTTCTCCAAAATTCTAAAACTAAATACATGTTAACATTTTCACATTGATTTTAAATGTTTAGTTCAATTTCATATTTAATATGTAATGTTAAACTGAACTGAATGATTGAACCCTTCATTTTAAGTTATAACCCCTGTACTCTTGATACTCTACACTAATGTACACTAATGTTCACAACTGCCATATAAACCTAACATATATATATATATATATATATATATATATATATATATATATATATATATACATAGTTTATGCATACATGTTATAATGTATATAGATACATAACTAAATCTCTACCTCTCTGTACATATAGATATATGTATATATATGGTTAGCCATGCATGTTATGAGTAAATAGGTTGTGCATTGTAGATTGTTTAACCAATATGCCATGAGTAGTGTAACTTGATAGCTATTGTTTTGAAACCCAAATCCTCCTATACACTTTCATGTATATTTCACACACTAACCACATAACCTTTACATAATGCTAGCTTTTTCCTCTCTAACGCTCTCTCTCTCTCTCTCTCTATATATATATATATATATATATATATATATATATTGTGATTGGATTTCAATGCAATTGACTTTCATTCTTTAACTTTTGATTTTGATTTTTCTTTGAATAGTACCCCTTTATAGATAATTGGTAGTTATCTTATTTTATTTTCTGATAAGTACCAATTTTTATATAGGATGGTAGACTGCCTTACAGTTTTGATGATTTGTTATTTCTGTATCTTTTTCAGTTTAACACCCCTGATTGCTTGTAAGTTTTGATACCCTATAATTGTTTTGGTCTAGTGTAACTAGTATACCTAGATGAGACTTACACTACCACCGTATGCCATGACCCTGTATGCCATTCTTTTAAATTGTATGATTTAGGTATGTTCTGAGACTTTGATTGTGGGGGTTTGACCTAGAAGGAGTATGAACATTTTAATTTCGAGGACGAAATTTTTCTAAGGGGGGTAGGATTGTAACACCCAGTTTTCCAAATGAGGATAATTTTGAACTTTTATAATTTTGATTAATCGATAATAAGATTTAACTCATGTTATAATTTTTGGTAATTTTTTTAATCAATTTAAAACTATTTAAAATGTTGAATTATGATTTTGATGGTTAACTAGATAATCTCTAGTTTTGCTAAGCTTAGAGACTAACCATGGGGACCTAACCATGTGATTAGAATGACTATTTATAACTTTTTAGGCTAAGGGTATTTTGGTCATTTTGTGACTATTGAATTATTTAGGATTTTGATTAATTGGTGAATTTTAGATTATTTTTAATAATAATTAAATTGATGTATTATGATTTGGGTCATTTTTTATATTTTAATATTTTGGGAAAAATTTATATTTTTAATATTGTTTTTATTGGATTTGTTTAGTCGGGTTTGAGTTTCGTCTCATTTCGACTTGTATTGTGACCCGGGTAGCTTGAACTCTAGATGGGACCCAATATTAAGTTAAGCATGGCTCACAAGATCCAACATTAAGTTAGTTAATTAAACTAATTTTTATCATGTTAGAATGGTTAAGTTAGAGACTCAAAACTCGATCATTTTGACCCCAAACTTGAACCTAGTCTAGACTTAACCATATGAGACTAGAGAGAGGCAATTAGGACATTTCCCATTAGCCCTAATGGACTCTTTATGGCAGCTACCTTTAGGAGAGAATGGTTCATTTCATTCATTATAATCTTGCCTCTTTTATTTCCTTTTTGTTCTTTCCCAATTTTAGAGAGCCTTCTTATTGATTTGATCTCCAAATCAAATCATTCCTTCACCAAACCTTCCCTCAATCATTTCCATTCTCTAAGGGAAGGATGCTACCAAGGATTGGAAGAGGAGTGTAAGAAGGAGTGACCACTTTGAGGGATCTTCGTATCGGAGCCGTGTCCTAAAGGATTTTATTGGGATTCCACTCCCAATAGGTAAAATCCATCCTCTAAATCGATTTTCTTTGCATATAAATTAGTTTTGAATCCGTAGGATCTATCCTCATGCATGTGTCCCATTTAGATTCAAATTTGAGGCCATTTGGAGCTCTCTTGAGGATTTTAGATATGTGTCTTGTGTCCTACTTGATAGATCCCAAATTAGGACACCCCGTGTGTATGTATATATGATAATAGTTTAAATAAATATTTCAATTCAGTTTTATAATGGTTAGAGAGTGGATTGATATTAGTTAGGATGGTTAGAATGTGTTTCATTTGGATACCTATGTTCGTATCCAAGTATCTTGGCCTATAAGTGTTCTTTTGTCAAATCCATCATAATTTTCATCCACGTTTTTACTAACCAAAGCAACTTAAAAATGTCATAACTTTTAGCTTAGAACTCCAATTTATCTTCCATTTTTTTAAAAGAACCGTATCGAAGTTAGCTTTCCAAATATATATTTTAATAAGCCAAATTCTTTCTGTAACTTTCTGTACAATTATTCGAGTGTCAGCTGTACGAAAGACGAACGTGTTTCGGTATTTTTACGATTTTGGGAGCTTCCGGACACGAAAATGCGATCCGTTTGAAGTTTCGGAAAGCTAACACGAAGGGCTACAACATACTTTAATCCTAGAATTTAGTGAATGCCCAATTGGTACAGTATTGGTTTTAAGTAGAAGAGTGACTATACGATATATGCATTTTGTGTAACCTATGAGCCTATGTAGTATGGATATTAAATGAATATAGAGTATGCATGATATGTTAGATGAATGAAATAATATATATATATGATATATATTCTTTTTACATTAATAAATATATATGTTTGAATGCAAGCATGTAGGAATGCAATTAATATAATGCATATGAGTAATGCATGAATGAAAGAATGATATACAATGTATGCATGAAAGTATATAATGAATGCTAGATATGAATGCAAGATATATATGTAATGATAGATATGAATGCATATTGTATAAATATTGTAATGCAATATATAATGATAACATGTATGGTAATATAGAGTATATGATGCAAGCATGAATGAATGGAGGAAATACATGTATATAGGTAATATAGAATGTAATATATGAATGCAAGCTTGCAAGATAATGTATTGTATCCATATATGATGTATTCAACTTAAAGATAATATAATATATGAAAGGAATGAATGATAATATTTAACATGATATGTAGGGTAATGCAAGGTATGAAATATATGATGTGTGCATGTTTGTATGTCTCTATGTTAATGTATAAAATGATATGAATATACAATATATGCATATGTATAAAACATGTAGGTAATGCATAGATGCATGAATGAAATAAATATTTGCAATATGTTAATATAAATACAAGTATCTAATATGCATGAATGTAAGTATAATATAATACAAGTATACATGTATGTATCATGTAAATGTAATATACATGATATGTATGTATGCATGTATACAAGGTAAGTATGTATGTATGTATTTCTATAAACTGAGTTAAACTATAACCTTTTACACACATGCATTCATACACCCTTTGACATCATGTATCCCATGTCACATACACCTACCTATCACTAAATTTTAGAACATTAACACATATCCTTTCACACACATGTCAAACACACATATACTCACTTACTCTTTTACCTCTCTTTCTCTCTCTATATATATATGTATGTGCCTATATATAGCTTTCCTATATATATCTATGTATATGAATATATGAATGTGAATAATATATATACATTATATGACTAAGTTTGTGTGCCTTGTTAGCTTATGGTTTAGTTTTGTGCTTGGTTTAGCAAGTGACTTAGGCTATGAGTTAGTAGCTATCTTGGATACTTGATTTGCATATACTTAGTTTGTTTAGACCTAGAATAACTTGTTTGACCTAATTTAGACTTGTTAGACCTAGTTTGACCATGGTTGACCTAGGTTTGACTTTCAGGGTTGACCAAGTTGACCAAGAGTTGACTTTGGTCTAGATTGACCTAGAGTCATGTAGAATGCATAGTAGAACTTCATATTGCCATTTTGGACTTGTTGTGACTTGAGCTGTTCTGATTAGGAGCCAGACACCTCTCCTCGGACAGTATATTTACTTTGGACATTCAGACACCAGACGAGTACATTCTCTGATCCTTTCATATCCTGCATTATGAGTATATTTCCTGCTTTAGATTACTTTACAAGATGCTGACACGTTGGAAACACGGATTAGTACTATATGGATCTTGTTGTGCGATGTTATCCCCTTAGCGGATACATCGGGTATTCGTGTTCGTGTACTTTATCGTGAACATCGTGTACTCCTTGTATTTGTGACATTCGTGTACGAAACGTATGAAATCGTGTATAATCATGTATTCACATGACCTTCGTGTACAATAACATAACTTAACTAGATCCTTGTGTATTGATTGGGGCGGGGGAGTAGAAGTGGTTATGTATTCAATCCAGTAGATTATTCGTGTACAACCTCTGTAGATTACTCGTGTACAACATCGTGCCGTCAACATAACCATCTTGTGCTCTGAATCACTAGCACTGTTAGTTCTCTATATATTGTTGCTATTTATTTACAGTCTCTCTCTTTTTATCATGTTATTCCTTCAGTATCTTGTATCTTACTCTCTAGCATGATTATATATCCTGACCTGCTATGATTTGTTGAGATGTACTGTGCTCGCTCCTGTCCTGACTGGACCTGTTAATAAAGTTTACAGATAGCCTGGAGGTTGCCTACTAGCCTAGAGGAGACACAGTAGAGGTTGCATAGATAGCTAGGGTTTGCTTATAGCTTATTTTCAGTTGTCTTGAGTTGTATTTATTTTATGGATTACTGTATTTGAGCTTTGAGATGTATTTATGGGTTGGTGTATCTTAGACACTTAGACTTCTATCTGCTGTATCTCTTTTGGATTTCATGTTTTATCTATCTTCCATTATGCTCTACTTTAGATGTGATTGAGTTTACATTCTGCTATGTCACCCCATTTGGGGAGTATAAACTGCTTAGCCTTATATTGTTAGATGCATGAGACCTAGGACAGCGTTCTACCGCCGGTACTGCGACGTAGGCTGGACGTACCCACGTCTCGTACCCTTACTCTAGGGTGCGGGTCGTGACAGAGACAAGCACAAGCACAACAAAATTTTTAACCTGGTTTCCCTCGTGGAGGACTAGTCCAGGCCTGAGAACTCTAGCTCAGGATTGAAATCCACTATTTGTGAAATAGGGTTACAACTACGTGCCTTTTCACAGAAGAGCACACCAAACTTCTTTCAATGATCGCTTTGGCGAAACTTGGATTTTTCTAATTGGCTTACAACTTCTTGCACTTCAAACTTCTAGCTGAATCGTACCGAGCACCTTGGACGGTTGGGAAGTTTGAATGCTAAGTGGATGGAAAGGTAAGGCTCTTGAATATATAGGCTATGTAATAGAAGAAGAAGAGAAGAGTGGATGGTTTTAAATGAGAGAAACCAAGGCCTATTTATAGGGTTCGGGGTAGACAGAATTCGGCCAGAATTCGGTATAAATAATTCAAATTTTTGGCCGTTGGACAACTAGCAGTGATCAATACCTAAAAATCAGCATCCTGAATTTTAGGGGACCGAGTTCGGCCCGAACTCTGTGTGAGGCAGGGTTCGGCCCGAACTCTGTCTTCTATGGACAGAATGATCTTTGTGGGCTTTTGGATGAAATGGGTTGATTGGGATTTGGGCTAAGTCAACCTATAAAGCTATGGCTAGTCCAAAGTGCTCAGTATGATCCAATGTACATCATCCTATACTCAAGAATAATAAAAATACAGACTCCAGTATACAATAAAGTGGTAAAACTCCAAGCAGCTGTGAACTGGAACAAATGAGCTGAGTAGATTGATTTCGAGCTCGATGTGTCAAATTGGACTGGACAAATATTATTTTGTTAATTGTCAAGATTAGGTTGACTGTGATCCGGTTTGGGTCAACAATCTCCCTCATTTTGATAATTGACAAAACATGATATTTGTATGTCCAATATTCATACCTGGACACATTATAGCTCCCCCGTACTTGAACAATCGTACTCCCTCGTAAACTGATATTTCCTATAAATACTTAACCAAATATACATATATAAGGATACTCAATATAGGCTCATACAAATAGCAATGGTTCTCCCTCCTTTTGACAATCAGCAAAAATGGAGATAGACATAAAGAGATTAAGCTAACAACCATATAATGAAAGAGAACATGCATAAACTGAGAAAAATAAACGGAGCCATAGAATTCTAAAGACATAAAAACATAAGCAAACTGAGCAAAATAAAACAAAGTACCAAAAAAATAGTCCTAATCATCAGTAGCAATACAAATGGCCATATCCATCAAGGAGCATGAGAAGGCCCCGCTACGCCGGGGATCCACAAATGCTGAAGTCGGATCAAGATAGCGACGAACCCACGAATCGTCAATGCGATAGCCGTCGCGAGACGGATCACGCAGCATCGGAATCAGCATCGTCGGATGAGAGGCCATGGAAACCTTAATATCGTGGATGGAGTTGCCGAGCGCACTCATCTGCAAAGTAGTGCGGTAGTCCATCTGCGTCCAGCGATCATCCATCTCGGCCCAGCGCTCGTCCTCCAAACGAAAGCGATCGCGAAGCATAGTCTGAAGAGAGTCCAGTGTAGTAGTGGACTCGGGAGCAGGTGAGTCAGAAGCAGCAAAGGGAGCAGGAGATGCAGGCTCCTCATCATCATCAGACTCAGAAGAGGCGATGGCAGCAACAGTTCTCCTGGCCTTAGTCAGAAAGGCAGGAGGGGGCAAGGACTGACACTGATCCAATAGAATATGGAAGGCACGAAATATCAACGGAAGATACATAGAATAAACCAAAGATTTTGGTTTAGGCCTAGCACGAATCATCCAATCCATCATCGTGAGAAAGAAGTTAAAGGGGACGCAAAAATGAAGAAAGAAGAGAGCAATGATCTCAAAGTAAGTAACTTTATCTGTTGATCCAGCTTTTCGCAAGATCGAAGAAAAAATGATTCTATGAAGTTCATAGAAATGATTGTTGAGATGTTTAGCCATGAGGTTACGAGGAGAAGGATTTGGAGAACAAAGATCACCCTTGAAACTCTCCAACGTGGTCTCGCCGGGAAAAACAAAGTCCCGAGCATCATCAAGCCTTTCCTAAGTGTTTGGGTCGGGCAAACCAAGTAGGTCGGCTAACTCAAAATCATCAAAAGATATGTCTATACCGGCGACACATGAATAGATACGTGTGCGGTCATAAGTCATGTTGCAATAAAACATTTGTATTGCATTTACATATATTGGTTCACGAGTCGCAACAAGCTCATCAAGACATAAGTCACAAAAATTTGGAAGAAAATTGAAAAACACCATAAATTTAATAGGGTGTCCCGCAAAGACACGACGATGACGGAAGTCGGCGAACCATGCATTAGACGCATCTAAGGACACAAAAAGACGGTCATCGTATGTGTCAGCATTGAGTGGTGGAGGTGGATTAAAAAGTGGATGCACCATGAGAGGGGGAGGTTGAGGATTAGGTTGTGGGTTTGGGTTAGGATTAGTAGAGGACTCACCAATACTTCTCCTTGGTCTTTTACCCCTACCAAGCAACCTAGGAGCCATAGAAATAAAAAATTGAGATGGAAAGAGAAAGATAGATATACCTTAAAAGAGACCTAAGATGGAGGAGAACAACTCCAAGAAAGATTTTCTTGAGTTTGGAGAGCAAAATCCCAAGGAAAAGAGCCTTCTAGGGTTAGGGTTTTGATGAAAATAGAAGTGGAGATAGAGGAAGAAGACAATGGAGGAGAGAAAGAGACCATTTTTCGAATTTATTGTCTCTTGGTCGGCTGGTCGGGTAAAATATGGGCCACTGGATTAAGACAAGATGAACGGCTGAGAAGGATTTGAGGTTCTGGAACGAGGACACCGAACTCGGCCCGAACTCTGGGTGAGGCAGAGTTCGGCCCGAGTTCTGGTTCCTTGGACCAGAACTTCAAGCAGGAAAGATTCGAATAAATGGTCAAAGATATGAATAAAAACAAGATTGAAAATTAGAATTTTCAAATGAGGCAGGCTATAAATGAAATTTAATCATATAATAACTAAGGAGTTATGACATAAATCAATATAGTGAAGCTGCTATGGGGTAGCTGCAGGGGCCGGATCCCAGCTAGCGGTAGTCCGAAGACTAGTGCACCGTGTCGCTTAGGCTTTTACGCCTTGTTGTCAGAAGGACACTTTCGGCTTGTACCCATAGCAAATTCAGCATAGAGAATCGTGACATAATCGATAATTACACAGATCAATTTACTGTATAACCGTTTCATCTAAAATTCCTAATTTCCGACAAAGAAAATTGAATCGCTCCTCGGATAAAGTTTTAGTAAAGAAATCGGCTAACTGATGAAATAAATTCTAAATTAATAGTATCATTTTGTTGATGATCACGTAAGAAGTGGTGACGAATCTCAATGTGTTTCGTGCGTGAGTGACAGATGGGGTTCTTAGTGAGATTTATAGCACTAGTATTGTCACAAAAAATAGAAATGTGCATAAAAGATAAGTTATAGTCTTCAAGGGTTTGCTTTATTCACAGAATTTGTGCACAACAATGACCAACTGCGATATATTCAGCTTCTGTTGTGGATAGTGCGACAGAATTTTGCTTCTTGCTAAACCAAGAGACTAGAGCCTTTCCTAATAAATGACACATGCCGCTTGTAGTTTTACGGTCGACCTTACATCCAGCGAAATCAGCATCAGAATACCCAATCAGGTCAAATGATATTGATTTGGGATACCATAGGCCCACTGTAACCGTACCCTTAAGGTATCGAAAGATACGCTTAACAGCGGTCATGTGTGATTCCTTAGGATTTGCTTGATATCTAGCACACAGGCAAACGCTAAACATAATATCAGGACGACTGACAGTTAAGTAAAGAAGATTGCCTATCATACATCGATACTTACGTTGATCAACAGGTTTACCGCTTTCATCTGGTTCTAGTTTGGTTGTAGAAGCCATTGGGGTGCCGATTGGTTTGACGTTGTCAAGGTCAAATTTCTTCAGCATGTCCTTTGTATACTTTGACTGACAGATGAAAGTTCCATTTGATGTTTGTTTGACTTGCAGTCCAAGAAAGTAATTGAGCTCTCCCATCATGCTCATTTCAAACTCGGTCTGCATACACTTAGCAAAATCTTGACAGAGAGTTTCATCAGTAGAACCAAATATAATATCATCAACGTAAATTTGCACTAAGAGAATGGTGTCTTCTAAAGATTTTATAAAAAGTGTTGTGTCAACTTTCCCTTTTGAAAAATCTTTTTCAAGCAAGAAATTGCTTAACCTCTCATACCAAGCTCTAGGGGCTTGTTTGAGGCCATATAGCGCTTTCTTGAGTTTGAAAATATGGTCGAGAAATTTGTGATTTTCAAAACCAGGAGGCTGTTTTACAAAAACTTTCTCCTTAATAAATCCATTCAAGAAAGCACTTTTCACATCCATTTGAAATAGTTTAAAGTTTTGAAAATTAGCAAATGCACAAAGCATTCGAATGGATTCGAGTCTTGTAACAGGAGCATACGTCTCATCGTAGTCGATACCCTCTTCTTGGTTGTATCCTTGGGCTACTAGACGAGCTTTGTTGCGTGTAACTGAACCATCTTCAATAACTTTGTTGCGAAAAACCTATTTCGTACCAATAATCGAGTGATTAGCTGGCCTAGGAACGAGTTTCCAAACTTGGCTCCTTTCGAATTGGTTGAGTTCTTCTTGCATGGCAGAAATCCAAAATTTATCATTAAAAGCTTCTAAAATATTTTTTGGCTCAATTTGTGAAATGAAGGCAATACTAGCAATGGAGTCTCATAATGATGATCTAGTACTTACTCTGCGTGAAACCTCACCTATAACCAGATTTTCTGGATGTGAGGGCTTGAAAGAGAATTTCTTTGGCAAGCCCTCCAGAGAATTGGTTTCAGTGGTGGTATTCTTTGGAGTAGAAGTTGATGGCTCAACATCATCACAAGAGTAGCTGCTGCACTGATATCCTCATCAAAAGTCACATTTGTAGACTCTTCCACAATTAATGAGCATTTGTTGAACACTCTTTATCCCTTACTCTTGGACGCATAGCCAAGAAATATACCATCGTCAGCTTTAGCATCAAATTTGCCTAAGTTGTCTTTGGTGTTAAGGATAAAACATCTACAACCAAAAATAGGAAAATATGAAATGTTTGGAGTTCTTCCAAACCAAAGCTCATAGGGCATTTTCTTCATAATAGAACGAATTAGCACCCTATTTAAAATATGACACGCTGTACTGACAGCTTCAACCCAAATATATTTCGGAAAAGAGAATTTATTTAACATGACTCTAGCCATATCGCCAAGAGTCCTATTCTTCCGCTCCACAACACCATTTTGTTGAGGAGTTCTTGGACAAGAAAACTCATGATTAAAACCATTTAAATCACAAAACTTTTCAAAATTAGTATTTTCGAATTCGCCTCCATGATCACTACGGATTCGAGTAATCATGTAGCCTTTTTCGTTTTGAACCCTTTTAGCAAAATTTTTGAAAACGGAAATGGTATCACTTTTGTTTGTAAGAAAAAAAACCCAAGTAAATCTCGAAAAGTCATCTACTATAACAAAAGCGTAGAGTTTTCCACCAAGACTGGCTACTCTACTAGGACCAAATAAATCTATATGAAGTAATTGCAAGGGTCTAGTAGTACTTACAGAGTTTATGGAATGAAATGAGGACTTGGTTGCCTTATTCAACTCACATTCGGCACATACAGTGTCCTTTTTGAATGTGATGTCGGGCAAGCCTCTAACTAGCTTCTTAGTCGATAGCCTGGATATAGTATCCATATTGGCATGACCAAGACGCTGGTGCCACAGTAATCTTTCATCCTTGTGAGCATAGAGACATCTTCCTGCACTGTTAGTGTCTCTAGATAGATAGAAAATATAAATATTATCCTCTCTTATCCCTTCAAAAGCAATGTCTCCTGTTGACCTATCATAAATAAAGTATTTATTTTGTCCAAAGTTAATATCATACCCATGATCAGCAAGATGACTTATGCTGAGTAGGTTATGCTTTAACTCGGTCACTAGGAAGACATCTTTTATTACAGGAGAAGGAGGATGACCTATAGTACCATTACCAATGATATACCCGTTAAGGTTGTTGCCGAAGGATACATATCCTTCCCTCTTCATCTATAGTGATGCGAAAAGATTTGCATCTCCCGTCATATGTCGCGAGCATCCACTATCGAGAATCCACTTACTTTTAGTTGAGGAGGGAAGGTCCACCTACATCAAGAGTAGATGTGACTTTTGGTACCCAGGTTCTTAAGGATCTTGAAAAGTTAATTTTCGACAACCATGCATATATGTCTCTATCTACTATTCTCCTAACTCTACATTGTGGTAAAATGTGTCCATGTAATCCACAATAAGTACAAATAGCATTCCTATTTATGTTAGGAGCATGTTGATGATGTCTATATGTAGAGTGGTGTGGAGTAACATGGTGATGATGTCTATATGTAGAGTGATATGAAGTAGCATGGTGATGATGTCTATATGTAGAGTGGTGTCGAGCATGATGATGTTTATATCCATAAGCAGTGTGATGGTGATTTTATTTTTGTGCAACATAGTGATGATTGTATCTATGTGTAGCATGGTGATTCTGTGACATATGAGAATTATTTCTACGTGCATGTGGTTTGTGTGCTTTATGAAAGTGTGTGTACATATAAGCATGATTACGTGCTGCAGGTGGATGACGTGGTTGACTAGCATGAGTATTGTCATGCTTTGTGTGTGTCTCATGTGATTGGGTTTGAGGTTGAGCAACCTGTTTTCCCAATCTAGTCTCTAATTTCATAGAGACGGCATGCAGTTCATTAATCTTAGTATTCAAACCATAGATCTTAGTGATAGAGATCTTGTGTCTATTCTTTTCTTCAGCGATCTCAGTATTGAGTGCTGTGATCTCTTGTGTTTGCTTTTCTATACGTGCTTCGGCATCATGTAGGCTTAATTTAAGCTTAGACACCTCATTTGTGACTTCTGTGGGTGAAGTGTCTCTACTATTATTAAGCAATAAAGAGAGTCTTTGAATCTCGACTTCATAACTTTTAATCTTTTCCTTGGCGTGTTTATATTTACCAATGACTTTCTTGTGGTCATTGAGTAAATCATTGAATGCATCGCCAAGTTCATCAAACATGAAATCATCGAGAGTTTCGCTAGTTACCTTATCAGATATAGCCATTAGGCAAACATTGGCGGTGTCTTGAGGAGAGTCATTTTCTTCCTCGGAGTCACTAGCTTCGCTTTCATGCCAAATGCTTGTGTTGGCATATTTCTTTGAGGAAGTTTTCTTGTATGGTTTCTCATATCAGTTGCTCTTCTTTGTGAATGGACAGTCTTTTCGGACGTGTCCAGTCTTCTTGCAGCCGTAGCATGTTGGCTCTTCTTCGTCATCTTCTTATGGTTCATTCTTTCTTCGATTGAAGTGAAGGAATTTCTTGAAGTTGCGGACAAGGAGAGCTTGATCTTCACCTTCAGAGTTATCGTCATCTGTCTTTTCAGGATCAGCCCTTCGTCGGTGAGCTTTAAGGGCAATCTCCTTTGCCTTAGGAGCGGGCTCTTCGAAGTCTTTGAGGTCAAGCTCATGAGTCATCAGCGTTTCCATCTAAGTCTCCATGGACATAGTCGTGAGATTATTTCCTTCTATGATGGCTGTCACCTTAGGGTTCCAAATCTTTGGTAGCTCCCTAAGAATCTTGCGGATCTTCTCGTGATTTGTATATTGTTTGCCAAGAGAAGACAAGGGGTTGATGATATCGAAGAATCTTGTAATCGTTTGTGTGATCGTCTCATTTGGCTTCATCTTGAAAGCCTCATATTCTTGAGTAAGACGACTTATTTTCGACTCCTTGACTTGGGTGGTTCCTTCACGCGTCACCTCTAAAAGTCTCCATACTTTATGAGCGGTAGTGCATGTTGAGACCCTGTTGAACTCATTCCTGTCTATAGCACAAAATAAAGCATTAATAGCTCTCGCGTCTAGACTCGCCTGTTTCTTCTCATCGTCAGAATATTTGTCATAGGTTTTCTCAACGAGATCACCATTGACAACTATCCTGGCGGGCTTTTTGTAACCATCGGTGACGATGGTCCACAGGTCGAAGTCTAGCGACTTGAGATAAAAACTCATCCTTGTTTTCCAATAGGTGTAGTTTGTTCCATCAAATAGGGGAGGCCTATGTGTGGACTGCCCTTCACCGTGATTGGAAAACATGGGTTGAGTGGTTGCCATGGATCAGCTCTAGGATGTTAGTCCTTGATAGGAGAACAGAGCTCTGATACCAATTGAAGACTAAGTTGGCAACTCTAGAGGGGGTGAATAGAGTTTATATCAAAAATGATCAATTAAAAATTAAACTCTCTTCACCAACTAAATAATCAGAGTAAAAATAAATGCAAAAATAAAGAGTAGAGAGCAAGCACAAACATAACAAGATTTTTAACCTGATTTCCCTCGTGGAGGACTAGTCCAGGCCTGAGAACTCTAGCTCAGGATTGAAATTCACTATTTGTGAAATAGGGTTACAACCACGTGCCTTTTCACAGAAGAGCACGCCAAACTTCTTTCAATGATCGCTTTGGCGAAACTTGGACTTTTCCAAGTGGCTTACAACTTTTTGCACTTCAAACTTCTAGCTGAATCGTACCGAGCACCTTGGACGGTTGGGAAGTTTGAATGCTAAGTGGATGGGAAAGTAAGGCTCTTGAATATATAGGCTATGTAATAGAAGAAGAAGAGAAGAGTGGATGGTTTTAAATGAGAGAAACCAAGGCCTATTTATAGGGTTCGGGGTAGGCAGAATTCGGCCAGAATTCGGTATAAATAATTCAAATTTTTGGCCGTTGGACAACTAGCAGTGATCAATACCTAAAAGTCAGCATCCTGAATTTTAGGGGACCGAGTTCGGCCCGACTCTGTGTGAGGCAGAGTTCGGCCCGAACTCTGTCTTCTATGGACAGAATGATCTTTGTGGGCTTTTAGATGAAATAGGTTGATTGGAATTTGGGCTAAGTCAACCTATAAAGCTATGGCTAGCCCAAAGTGCTCAGTATGATCCAACGTACATCATTCTATACTCAAGAATAATAAAAATACAGACTCCAGTATACAACAAAGTGGTAAAACTCCAAGCAACTGTGAACTGGAACAAATGAGCTGAGTAGATTGATTTCGAGCTCGATGTGTCAAATTGGACTAGACAAATATTGTTTTGTTAATTGTCAAGATTAGGTTGACTGTGATCCGGTTTGGGTCAACTTATATATATATATATATATATATTTAAGAACCCCGAACTATATTGAAGAATAGGCGCAAAATGCCGAAGCTTATACAAGTAAGCGCGAAGGCGCGACAAAAGAAAAGGAAACGAAAAGCGTGAAACACGCGCACCAAAAGAGGGAAGGGCGGCCTAAGCCAGAGCCTCCCAGAACGAGTTGGAGACGTGGGGGCAGCGTCTCCTACCTTTGAAGCTTTGTCTGATGACTTCTCTGGATAACTGAGTAAGGGGGATCTGATGGCCTTCTTATCTGAATTTGTTCATGTTTTTCCAAAAAACCTAAAAACCGACGGCTGCTACAATCTGATGGTCGTGGGATCGGTTCCAGTGGGCGAGGAGATCTTATAAGCCCCCAGATGGGTAAACCATACCAAGTCTGTTGAGGAGCTTGGACCAAAGGCCGATGGCAAGCTCTCCCGTAAGAAGGACGTGCTCGGCAGATTTCGACGAGTACTCCTCACAACAGTGGCATCTCGAAGCAAGGTTGAAACCCATGGATCTGATGGTGTCATCCGTTGGGATGTTCCGGCGAAGAGCATGCCAAATGAGGATAGAACATTTGATGGGGATGCAAGCTTGCCAGTAGTTGGCAAAAACGGGGTTCTGTGTCCCTCTACCTCTGACCACAATCCTGGCGGAAGCCAGAGTGAATGTCCCGCACGGGTTGGGGGACCATCTCCAAGTGTCGTTCGCGTCGGTGATCTGCAGGTTGGCAGCAATAAGACTGTTCTCCGCTGGTTGGCCAAGCCAATCTCTGACCTTCCGCCAATTCCATCCAGAACTGCCCTCCCACAGATCTCTAATAGTGCATTTCGGAGGAGTGAGAGCGTTGGGATGAATGATGTCTTCTCCTAGCCATCGCTCCATGCATGCCAGAGAGCGGCCGTCTCCCAACTGGAGGCGGATGAGAGGTTCAGCAGTAGTACGACCCTGAATGATACGCCGCCACGAAGCCAAGGATCTGTTATTAGAGCTCGCCTCCGACAGATGGGAGAGTCTGGAGTATCTAGCTCTCATGAACTTCGTCCATAAAGAGGTCTCGGTGTGCAACTTCCACCACAACTTAATAGAGCAGGCGTGCATGATGTGGGCAAGCCTGTAGAAGCCTAAACCACCTTCTTCAGTGGGTTTAGCCATCGACACCCAGTCGTCCCAGTGATATTTGTCCTTACCGTCATTCTGACCCCAAAAGAACTTGGCAAAGAGGGATTCGAGAGAGTGGATCACCTTCAAGGGGGAGCAAACGAGCAGGGTGTACATCGAGATAGATGATAGAATGTGTTTGATTGGGATTATTTTCCCCCTGGGGATAAGGTTGCGTTATGCCATCCCGTGATGAGTTTGCAGATCTTATCAACGAGGTGTTCATATATACCTGAGTTGGCCTTGCCGTATACCAGAGGGCAGCCAAGGTATAGGAAGGGAGGGTAGGCTGTGCGGAAGGAGGTCATGTTGGCAAGCAAATTAGAGCGGGTTCTGTCAGCTTTGTGATGGGTGTAGATGACGCTCTTGTTGTTGTTGACTCGCTGTCCTGAGCAGGCGGTGTATTTGGCAATCGTGCGCAGGACGACCTCAATCGATCCACTCTCCAGAGGAAAAGATTAGGATGTTATCTGCGTAAGCCAGGTGGATGATTAGAGGTCAGCCGGTGGTGCTGTGGAAGTGATTGAAGCCGGGTATATTGGGCAAACTATTGAGGCTTCTGCTGAGGGCTTCGGCCGCGATAATAAAAATGGTGGAAGACAGCGGGTCCCCTTGTCTAACCCCCCGAGTGGAACGAAAGAAACCCGCTGGCTAGCCGTTAATGACAGTGGAGAACCATGCATTGTTGATCGATCTGAAAATGATGTCTATCCACGGTTCGGAGAACCCAAAGGCCCTAAGCACCCAGATCATGAATTGCTAGTCTAGACGTCGTACGCCTTCTCCATGTCTAGTTTGATGGCCACGTTTCCCTCCTTGACGGGAACTTCATGTACATAATCATCTCTTGAGCAAGGAGGATGTTGTCGGATATGTTGCGGCCTTTAACGAACCTGCTTTGCTCTTCTGAAATGATTCTGGGGAGAAGATCAGATATTCGATTGGCTACGATCTTGGATATGATTTTGTTGGTGAAGGTACAGAGGCTGATCGGACGGAAGTCTTTGAAGGTTTCGGGATTATCTTTTTTGGGGATAAGGATGATGTTGGCACAGAAAATCGAATTGGGGTATCTGGCCCCTTGGAGAAAGGCAACAGTAGCTTTGAGTAAATCGGTTTTAATAGTATCCCAGCAACTTCTGGAAAAAAAAACCCGTTAAAGCCGTCAGGCTCCGGGGTGCTGGACTCGTTGATGGACCAGACCGCCGCTTTAACCTCCTCCTCAGAGGTGGTGGCTAGTAGGGTGTCGTGGTTGGGAATAAGAGGAGGGATAACTGTAGTGCCCCGTCCCGCGAAGTCAATCGGTGAAATCAAAATGCCAACGGCGTTCGGACTTGGCCTTACAACGGCGACTCGAAGATATCGCTCAGGTGGGGTAGTTTCGGTGAACTTGCCTCATCTTAGCCTTCACATAATAAATCGTGTATTTTCAACTTGCATAAGTAGGCTTAATGATAAAAGAGACGAATCCACATAGCTAAGGGAATAATCCTGACTGATCGAAATCGAGTTTAGAATATGGAAAACGTCCCATGGTCGGATTAGAGTTGGTGCACGGTATGCTTTGAAAATGACACTCGGTCCTTCGTCCCGTGGCTTGGGAGAAGGGAAGTTGGTATTCGACATAAACGATGAGTTAGCCTAAGTCATTCCAAGTGTCGTTCCGCTCTTTCTGCGGTTGTCAAGTTAAATAGTCCCACGATCTCAAGGGCCGTCATATAACGTATGACTTGGGTGATAGCATCGCGTAGGACGGAAGTCTGTTAAAGGTACGAGCCACGGTTGGCACGATGTAAAGTTAGCCACGGTCTATGGCACTTAAGGAACACGTTTTGTTCAAGTTAAGTTGGAAGGCTATGTAGTAGTCGTTCCCTCGAGTTCAAAGAAGTTCGAGGCGGTCCCTCGGTTGGGAGTCTCGTATTCCTATCTACGTTTAGAAGTTCGAGGCGGTCCCTCGGTTGGGAGTCTCGCGTTCCTATCCGCGTTAAGAAGTTCGAGGCGGTCCCTCGGTTGGTAGCCTCGCGGTCCCGAAGCACGTTATGCCAAGTGTGGTCCAAGAGCACAAGTTGCAAAGTATAGTTCCAGTCGTACCAATAAATTAGGCTATGCATTTATGTGAGTCTAGATGTCTCGTAGGTGCGTGGTCATTGGACACCTTGTCGACAAGAATTTCTGCCTAGACTGGTTATACGCCGGGGCACCGTGCCCAATCATCCTAGGGGGTAGACGTTATAGCAGCGCATACTTTTATTGCGTGGATAGTCGGGGGCTTTCAACGGGGCTCGCTACCTGCGCTGAAAGACCTGCCGCCTACCCGAGCTATGTCCGCGATGGCTTGTCATGCCAGTGGCCTTTCATATAGATATTTGGCGTGCTAAGCGGTGAATCCGTATGTACGGTATCAGTCGTAACAAAGGAAGTATAAGCACAGTATGTGTTGAGTGTTGAAATGTGTGCTCGGTTGCACCCAAAGTACTATAAAGCCTACGATTCGGCTATACGTAAAGACATGTGCTTCGGCACGAGATATGGCGTCGTGCTTGAGTTCTCGACACCGGTTCCACAAGTCGGGTTAGTCATTGCGATTCATGTCGAGAAGGGCCGTAGGGCAAGTTTGGTTAAGTCATGTTGAGTTTCTGGGCACAACCTCGAGATATGAGGCACGGCTGCATTGTCACAACACGAGTATAGGCAAGACTAAGCGAGGAGGCACTGCCTCAGTGATACTAAAGCATGAATTGAGTTCATTGCACGACCGAGTCGTTACGTCCCAGAGTATGGCACAAAGGCAAACACGAGGCGATAAGTTGACGTTATTGGAACGGAAAGGTCTAGCGGTAAAGTATGAGTACGTTATTAGTGCAAAGGCACGGTGACGGTCTAGAGACATAAGATAGACCAAGGCGTCGGTCCTAAAATCGATCCTAAGGTAAGACTAGAAAGACAATCGTAAAGGGGCTTGTATGCACAAAGTAAAATAAACGTGTCGGTGAGCTCACTCCACCAGTACAGTTGAGTACTGACACCCACACAGTTTCTATGTGCAGGCACAGGTAGAAGCTCGTGGTGCGGGGCTCGCTTGGATGCGTCGAGGCATGGAGTCCCTTGGTGATTCGAAGCATGCGGCTGCATGCAGTCAAGACTTATACGGGACATAATGTATGGACATCGCCTATCCGAAGCATCCGTTGGCTCGAGACAAGTATTGAGAGATGAGAGAGAACTGAGTGATTGTAAAGTGAGACGAGTGGATTTGAGTGATTGTAATCTTAGCCTTGTGCCCCCAATATAACCGTTGTTTCGATATCAATAAAGAGCTTCTTTTGAATAATTTGTGTTTCGTTCTAAATTTCCGTTCAATGTTTCTGCTTGGGACTTCTGCGCGATGACCCCGTCGCCGCCGATGAAATCGGCCATTATGGAACTGCCTTGCACGAGCGCAATCTATGCTCGTGCGGCATCACGTCTTAGCGAGGACGATCGCTCCTACGGAAGTGGGGCGTGACATAATGGTATCAGAGCACGGCTTTACGTCTTTGGACTATCGATTGAATTCTTTAACTCCGTTGTTTCCGCAAACTCTAAAGTATTGCTTCCGCAACTTGATATCGTTGGTGCGCTCTCTCTCAATTGTCCCACGGGATGTCCATACAATAAGTCTAATATTTTTTAAAAGCTCGTACAAGTGTTCAATCGAACGCATCGATAGACAATGGCCTTTGGGCCGAACGGTGCCGAACTTGACTTGACAGAAAATGTATGCTAAAGTTAGCAAGTCGCGTGCGTGCCTAACGAGTCCTACGTCGACATTAGAAAATGATCGTACAAAGTCAGAGTATAGTCCATACGGGATGGTTATGCACACGGCCTTTTGGCTAAGTTGTGTCGCGTGTCGCGCACCTAGACATTATGGTGCAAGCGAGTTGCGAGCGATATTGAGTACCGCTCGGTAGGGAACGAAACCACACTTAGAGTAACTATCGATAGAGTGCTATCGAGCGACGATAATGTCTATGCGATATAGATGAGCGTGCTTGAAATTCGAGAAATGGTTCGAACGGGATTCAAAGAAGTCGATTTTGATTCGAATGATAGTTTTGAGGATTTGTAGAATGACTTGACCCTGAGTGGTATATGGACGTTATAGAAATTGTTCAGGCAAAACTAAAGGAGTTACGGATAGTACGAGTGCATCCACAAGCGATGATATCGTAAGGTCTTAGAACGAGTAGCGCTTAGTTGGTCATGATTCGAGAGTCGCAAACGAAATATCGTCCGGACAAATTGTGAATGGTAATGCGAGTTACGAAATAGTTGAATGGAGATTATGAATGATAAAACAAATAGATGACTTGATTAAAGAAATTGATACGGATCGTATACGAAAAGTTAGCACGACGGGAAGATAGCTGCACGAAAGGTTTGACTTTGAAGTTACGCAAACGACTCTGAGGATTGAAATTGATGTGCTCGATGGTTTGAGTTAGCAAGGATTGATGCGAATTGAGGAATTACGTAGTCGATGACTTAAGATAGACGGATAAACGATACGTGAATTTGGGTTGAACAAATTGATGCTGTGAACGATTCGAGGGATAATGATCGAACTTGAAATTGAATATCAAGAAGATTATCCAGTCGGACGATAGCATCATTCGCACGACTCGAAATTCGTTGCAAAGAAAGATCGTCAGGTTACGCATATCATCGATGGTATTGAGGCGTATCAAAGATCGATATGTAATAACTCGGGGGTACTCTGACACGGTGAATGACGATCGTACAAGTGTTATCGTTCTGATGGATGCAATACTTAGGATCTTGATTGAGACGAATGTTGGGTAAAAGAACTCGTGTTTCGATGGTTGCGTTGATAACCACAAAGTCAACAGTCTTGTCTTGTGCGAGCGCAACTCTAGCCTCGCACATGCGTTGCGTCAGATTTGGGGCGATCGTTCCGCGTAAGCGCTGACATGGTGATTCATGTCGCGGAAATGATCGAACTCGAAAAATCAGGACGCAACAACTTTGATTGTCTCAACTTGTTGGCTTGATGCGAAGGAGAACTCAAGAATGTTAGGACTTACAATTGGTGATTGAATAAAACTTGAGGATTGAGTAGGTCCAATCCGCGCATCGAGAATGAACTAGTCTAAACACAAACAAGAGTTACGTCCCAATGAGAATTACTATTCTGCGGGAGCGTTGTATGGTGATTTCATGCCCACCGTGGATAATCGGATTCGCGTGAGATTGGAGCGTGGCATATTGTTAAGTCAGACGACCTTGTGATCGATTACATGAATTGGAATAGTTGATTTCGGAAACGTGAAATGTGAATTATGGTTTTGCGATAAATTGTGTCGTAGCGTGCTTGACTTGAGAAGAAATGATAGACGAACTTATGTCGAACGTGTTCGAAGAGATAAACTATACGAAACAGCTTGATGAACGAACGATATTGATATGACATGGAATTGGTTGAAACGTGAGTTATCGTAGGATGGATTTACCGAACGACTTGGACCCCGTACGACGAACGTTGGGATGTGCGTAGGGAATCGATGCTCAATGTTTAGAAATCAGAGTGATGCGAGCTTGGGTAGAAAATCCCGTACCATCAACTTGGTTTGACCTTAGGATGGAGTCAGTGTTGATATCGTTGTTTGGGAACTATGATTCCAGTACTGACGAAAGACATAGCCTAGTGGTTAGGCAGACATTCCGGCACGAAGCGATAGGAATAGTGCAGGCACCACTCGCGAGTCTCGGTTGACCTGCATGTATATCAAGGACGCTTGAATATGTGCACGATCCGACTCGAGTGGTGATTGGCGAATTCTCTATCATGTGGCTTGGCTGAAATGCAAGTATTTTGGGGACGCCTTGAATATGTGCATGATCCAACTAAGTGATACGTTGAATCAAGTGAGAATTGATGAACGGGAAAGTGTCGAGGATTTTGAAATCGTAAGTTTCGAAGAAATGTTGATGGTAACGCGATCATTGAATTGAGACGAGTTCGAATGTTGGTTGATCGGTTGGTGTGCCTTACGACTAAGTTGGCGATAAGCACGAGCGTGGCTCAGAATCGAAGAAACACGTAGGCAGAGTGTGTACGATTAAGTCTTGGCCATAGAAATGGTAGGATAGTTTGCCTTCAGGAAAGTCTCGAGGACGAGACTTGTTCTGAGTGGTGTATGTTGTAGTACCCCGTCCCGCGAAGTCAATCGGAGGAATCAAAACGCCAACGGCGTTCGGACTTGGCCTTACAACGGTGACTCAAAGACATCACTCAGATGGGGTAGTTTCGGTAAACTTGCCACATCTTAGCCTTCATATAATAAATCGTGTGTTTTCAACTTGCACAAGTAGGCTTAATGATAAAAGGGACGAATCCACATAGCTAAGAGAATAATTCCGACGGATCGAAATCGAGTTTAGAACATGGAAAATGTCTAATGGTCGGATTAGAGTTGGTGCACGGTGTGCTTTGAAAATAACATTCGATCCTTCGTCCCGTGGCTTAGGAGAAGGAAAGTTGGTATTCGACACAAACGATGAGTTAGCCTAAGTCATTCCAAGTGTCGTCCCGCTCTTTCTGCGGTTGTCAAGTTAAATAGTCCCACGATCTCAAGGGCCGTCATATAACGTATGACTTGGGTGATAGCATCGCGTAGGACAGAAGTCAGTTAAAGGTACGAGCCACGGTTGGCACGATGTAAAGTTAGCCACGGTCTATGGCACTTAAGGAACACGTTTTGTTCAAGTTAAGTTGAAAGGCTATGTAGTAGTCGTTCCCTCGAGTTCAAAGAAGTTCGAGGTGGTCCCTCGGTTGGGAGTCTCGCGTTCCTATTCACGTTTAGAAGTTCGAGGCGGTCCCTCGGTTGGGAGTCTCGCATTGCTATCCACGTTAAGAAGTTCGAGGCGGTCCCTCGGTTGGGAGCCTCGTGGTTCCGAGGCACGTTATGCCAAGTGTGGTCCAAGAGCACGAGTTGTAAAGTATAGTTCCAGTCGTACCAACAAATTAGGCCATGAATTTATGTGAGTCTAGATGTCTCGTAGGTGCGTGGTCATTTGACACCTTATCGACAAGGATTTCTGCCTAAACTGGTTATACGCCGGGGCACCGGGCCCAGTCATCCTAGGGGTAGACGTTATAGCAGCGCATACTTTCATTGCGTGGGTAGTCGGGGGCTTTCAACGGGGCTCGCTACCTGCGCTGAAAGACCCGCCGCCTACCTGAGCTATGTCCACGATGGCTTGTCATGCCAGTGGCCTTTCATATAGATATTTGGCATGCTAAGCAACGAATCCGCATGCACGGTGTCGGTCGTAACAAAGGAAGTGTAAGCACGGTATGTGTTGAGTATTGAAATGTGTGCTCGGTTGCACCCAAAGTACTATAAAGCCTACGATTCGGCTATACGTAAAGACACGTGCTTCGGCACAAGATATGGCGTCGTGCTTGAGTTCTCGACACCGGTGCCACAAGTCGGGTTAGTCATTGTGATTCATGTCGAGAAGGGCCGTAGGGCAAGTTTGGTTAAGTCATGTTGAGTTTCTGGGCACAACCTCGAGATGTGAGGCACGGCCGCGTTGTCACAACACGAGTATAGGCAAGACTAAGCGAGGAGGCACTGCCTCAGTGATACTAAAGCACGAATCGAGTTCATTGCACGATCGAGTCGTTACGTCCCAGAGTATGGCACAAAGGCAAACACGAGGCGATAAGTTGACGTTATTTGAATAGAAAGGTCTAGCGGTAAAGTATGAGTACGTTATTAGTGCAAAGGCACGGTGACGGTCTAGAGACATAAGATAGACTAAGACGTCGGTCCTAAAATCGATCCTAATGCAAGACTAGAAAGACAATCGTAAAGTGGCTTGTATGCACAAAGTAAAATAAACGTGTCGGTTTTGTATGAGTGGGCGAGGAGCTCACTCCACCAGTACAGTTGAGTACTAACACCCACACAGTTTCCATGTGCAGGCATAGGTAGAAGCTCGTGGTGCGGGGCTCGCTTGGATGCGTCGAGACATGGAGTCCCTTGGCGATTCGTAGCGTACGGCCGCGTGCAGTCAAGACTTATAGGGGACATAATGTATGGACATCGCCTATCCGAAGCATCCTCTGGCTCGAGACAAGTATTGAGAGATGAGAGAGAGCTGAGTGATTGTAAAGTGAGACGAGTGGATTTGAGTGATTGTAATCTTGGCCTTGTGCCCCCAATGTAACCGTTGTTTCGATATCAATAAAGAGCTTCTTTTGAATAATTTGTGTTTCATTCTAAATTTTTGCTGCATGTTCAATATTTCTGCTTGGGACTTCTGCACGACGACCCCGTCACCGCCGATGAAATCGGCCGTTATGGAACTACCTTGCACGAGCACAATCTATGCTCATGCGGCATCACGCCTTAGCGAGGACGATCGCTCCTACGGGAGTGGGGCTTGACAATATCGACCAATAATAACACGTCCTTGACAACCCGCTCTTTGGAGAAGACATTGGAGTAGTAGTTCACAGTAGCAACCTGAATACCGACCTGGTCGTCCACCAGGTTGTCGTGATCGTTGAGAATCCGGTAAAGTTTTAACTTATTTCTGCGACCTTTGACATAAGCATAAAAGAACCTAGTGTTCCGGTCTCCATCGGTATCCCAAGTGGATCTAGCTTTTTGCTTCTAAAACTCGGTCTCCACTCTCAACCTGGATTTGAGAAGAGCTCTGGCAAGGTTGAGGGAGGCGCGGTCCTCCGAGGATCTGGAGGTGATGAATGAGGTCTCCGGACGGGTAACATCATCCTCAGCTTCTCTAATAGCATGGAAGATGTCTCCGTAAGCCACTTTGCTCCAAGACGAGAGGGCCTTGCGCGTGGCTGAAAGTTTAGCCGCCATCCATGCCATCGGGTTAATAATCGAAACGGAATTCCAAGCCTGAGCGACGATACACTGGAATTGGGGATGGTGATGCCAGAAGCCCAGAAAGTGGAAGGCTTTTTTGTTAGTGGTGTTGTTATTGCTGATTAGGACGAGGAGAGGGGAGTGATCCGATTCAGTGCAGTTCAGGTGGGTTAGGTTATTGATGAGGCCCATGTCGGACCAACCTTCGTTGATCATCGCCCGATCTAAGCGGGAGTACTGTCGCCGATGACCCTCCTGCATGTTGCACCAGGTGAATTCGCTATCGTGGAAGGGCATTGGGGTGAGGTTCCCGAGGAAAAAAAAGTTATTGAAATCGTCCATCGCCGGTTGGGGAGGAGGACGACCACCGGACTTTTTCTCTCTGTTAGACACCGTGTTGAAATCTCCGATGCAGAGCCACGAAAGACCCTGAGAATGGACCGTCAACAGGTCTGCCCAGAGCAGTCTGTGCTCGGGGATATCGCAGCTGCCATGGACCGCAGAGATGACGGAGCGGGATTTAAGGGATGGGTGCTCAATCCAATAGGTCAAGGCCTGGGGCGAGTCTTGGATGATGCCAAATTTGAAGTCATGCGCTAGGAATATCCAGATGTCGTTGCCGTCGGCGATGGCATGCGGGAACCCTAACTTGAGTTGAGTGGCTTTTATTCTTTTTTGGGGAATTTTTGGTTCAATAATGATAAACCGGTCTATGCGGTGAGTCTTCTTGAGGCTGAGGATTCTGTTCATGGTCGGTTTGTTGCCGATACCCTTCGTATTCCAGGAGATGATATTAAGCATCTGATGAGGAAGTGGGATGGGAGTGACTGTGCTTCGTGGCAGACCTAGTCGTCCTTCCCGTTGTCTGCTATATATATATATATATATATATATTTTATATATATATATATATATATATATATATATATATTTTATATATATATATATATATACATATGTGTGTGTGTGTGTGTGTGTGTGTGTGTGTGTGTAATTTTGAAAATTCCGTATAATATGAGAAAACTATATTTTGTATCATTCAAAATATTTAGGTATATACTTGTAAACCTAAAATTATTATTTTAGGCAAAATCTCAATTATGTCAAATATATCTACTTTTAGGTCAAAATATTCTTTGGAAATTATCTAAAAATATTTTATATATATATATATATATATATATATATATATATATATATATATATATATATATATATATATATATATATATATGTTTAGTCAAAATCCATATTTAAAATACTCTACAAATAATACCAACATATAATTTTACTAAAATAATAATATTGACGCGAGTAAAACCAGTCATAATTAAGTATTAAATAACAATCCTACATAATGTATACAACGTGCATAAATGCATTTATTGTAAAATAAGTTAACACAAAAGGTCATAATAATAACAATTATTAATAATATTGGTATTATAAGCCCAAACCATACTACAAGTCACCCCAAAATCCTTAAACCCGAACATGATAGCATAGCCCAGCCCATAATTATATTTCCCAATGGCTCAGGCCAACACCCGATCTCATCAAAAATACTCTTCTTACGTCAAAATACCTATTATTCAAATATCAGAAAATATACAAAAATTTATTTTAACAAAATCTAGATGAGCCCTAAGCCCAAATTTTATATTTAACATAGCTACAATAAATACTTTAAAATATAAATATAGTTTTATAAAATCCTAAAATAACCATAATACTAAATAGTTTCAAAGATGTACATATGTATATGTTCTGTTGAAATATTGTGAATAAATGAAATATTACTACTATTATTCTAATGACCTGATAAAAGATAAACAAGATTTCAAAAGAAAGGAAAAACCCTTTTAAATTGGCCCAGCCCAAACAGCTATTATAAGGTCCAAGACCCATAACCTAGTCCGGATAGCTAAATTAAATAGAGATAAAGCTTCAAGGTTTATAGCCCATAAAATAAATTGGAATTAATATTCCTCATGGGTTCTAGTCTGAAACCCATCTGTTGGCCGTTTACTCACCAAAACACCAAATATAAAACAAAACATATAACGAAGAAATAAAATACAACCCATAGTTCTGGCCCAAGCAAACTGAAAAAGGCTGTAAGGAGAGAGAGGGGTGATTAGAACTCATAGAGTGGGAAAGAGGGAGCGGCTCCGAGGGTTTTCGTCGGAACTCGTCGTAGGGAGCAGCAGAGGCAAGGAAGAGCTTACTTGGGGAAGGCTCCGGTCGTTCAGCAGTACGGCAGTGGTGACGGTATCCGTACGGCGAAGGGTCGTGGCACATCAGCGTACAAGGTGGTCACCGGGAGCAGCCCACCGCGAGCGACGTCACTCGGCGGAGACCCACGGGGATGTGGCAGAGAAGAAGGCTCGACCGGGAAGGGAGGGTCTAAGCGATGCATAAGAAATCCACGGAGTAGGTGTTCCACGGGAAAGAGGGGGACAGCATTCGCCAGACGCAAGGTTGTCGGAGGCAGCCGGTTCAGCGCGCCTGTCGAGACGCACATGGCGGTCCGGTGCGAGCGAGGGCCGACGGTGCTTAGGAAGTTCCTGGCACGGACGCTGCTGACGAGAGGCGGAGATCCAGGTGGCACGGGTGGCTATACGGGTCCACGGAGCGGCGGCTTCCCAGCTGGGAAGGAAGGCGGCTCCACTAATTGGGCCCCGTGGCTTCGGCGAGTAGTCGGGCTTGAGGCCGAGAGATTTAGAAAGAGGCGGAGATCAATTCATCACTGGTTCGTTCGAGTCCGACAGGACGGTGCTCAGCGTGCAGTTCAGCCTGGGATGGCGATCGATGATGTGGAAGGACGAGATCATGCTGGACGCGAAAGCGAAGGTTAGGTTGGGTTTTGCTTTGATTTTGTTTCTTTGTCGTGTCCGGATTGTTTGGACACGAAAAATTTGTGTACTGGGATGTTATCAATGGAATGGAATAGATGGTGTGGTCACGGACATGATGACACAGCTATTGGAATGGTATCGTGGTGATCGGCCTTGGTTTGACGAGTCGAGGGGTGTTGGGATCGTCCGCATGTGGTGATGTTTGTGGTATTTTTGGATGAGACGTTGTAGGGTCGGTGACATGGTGCATGGATCGGGGATGGCGAGTACTTGGTCGAGGAGCTAGTGGAGGTGGTTATGGTGGTGGCGATGATGAGGAGATACGGGGTTGATGGCACAGTTGGTGATGATGGTGGTTTGGGTTTAGGCAAATGGAGATGAACTGATTGTATATGGGTGTCTATCTTCTTGGGCTTCGGGGGTTATGCATATATAGCGGGAGGGAGGTTTGGTTGACATGATTTATTGTTTTGCTACAAGGATTAGTAGTCTTAACCCTCTTGGAAGGTCCCTTATCCGATTTATAGATCCCCATATTGTTTAGATTAAATAAAGTATTTATCTATAACTACTAGAGTCTATTAGTTTGGCAAATCTTAATCCAATATAATAATTTAAAATAATATTTAACATTATCACAAATAATATATTTTTATAACTAAAAGATCAATAAATATTCAAAACCACTTAATCAGATTCAATATAATATTTGATAACGAAATATAAATTTAATTAATAGTTAATATTACCAAAACAATTTAAACAATATTTATCTACTAAAATTTATTTTGGCAAAAGTATTATATTTAAATTGATCAAATCCTTTTTCGTAAATTTAAACCAAATATCTATTTAATACTCGATAGAGAATCCAAATTAGCAATGGATGACAATATGGTTTATCTAATATTTAATACTATCCAATAATTTGAAAATAAGGTTTTTTTTATAAATACAAATTATATATATTCGTAGATTTTATTTGTGAAGACAATAATCAGATATAGGTCTAATATTTACTTACCATAATACTTCAAAGTATTATTTTGTCATTCCAAATATTAGGATTCCCTTCGTAAAATAAAATATCCTCCTAATGCAAGACTTCAAATTAAAATCAAATAAGTAAAATTAAAAAATACAAAAATGGGGGTTACACTTATGAATGGTTCTGCAGCCTTTCAAACAACTGTATCACATCTTTTATTAACCTCTATGGGTTATTTTTGCCCACTCCTATGATGGTGGGATATACATGACAATGTCCTCTATCATTGACAGAGTCCAATGGGAGAAGGAGCCTATACGTGACATTATCAAGCGCTTTAGGCAGCCAGCCTTGAAGATGCCTCCAGGCACTGCTAAGTTCATACTCATGGATACTTGCCAGTAGAATATACTGCCTATAATCAAGCTCTGCATTGGCACAACCAATATCTAGACTGTGTAGTGTTCATCGCAAGCTTTGACCAAGCTAAGAAGAACGAGAAGGAAAGCGTGCTCAAAATAGCAACGACAAAGGGAAGGAGTCCCTCATTTTCAATGTAGCCAATGGTTTAGTGCCGCAGCAAACGTCAGTGCCACTAGACAAAAAAAGACCTACTCATTCGACGACGATCAAGTCATCGACATCTTCAAATAATTATGAAGAACAACACACTCTGACTTCCTGTTCCCAAGCTTCCCTAAGAGATTGGCTGGATCGATGACCAAAAATATTCTTTCTATCATCTTACTTTTACTATGCTACCAAGGACTATTATGTACTGAATAACCAGATCGAAAGGCTTACCAATTTAAAAGCCATCACCGTTGACTTCGAGGAGAAGATGGTGACCGCCAATATTATCGCTTCAGTTTGGCACCCTCCCAGGTGTTCAAGACCAAGATGGTATGGTTCCGAGGGCCACAATGGAGGTCGTCAACCTTCCACTGGCACGCGATCATGTGATAGGGATGGTGCCACTTAAGACCTCATGAGGTAAAGTTGTGTGGGTTCACTCCAACCTCGTCTAGGACCTGATACAACCAATAACAATGCCTCGCCTAGTCAATAGGCACAAGGAAGAAGTCCAAGCGATGACACATATATTGGACCGTTGAACACCTCTACAGGGTGGATATGGATACTAATAAGTTGTGTCATGATACACTAGGATACAGAGTCAATTTGGGGGGTTTACTTCTATACTTGTCACAACATATCATATTTCACATAATACATTGCACTAGCTAGACCCTATACTAATTAGCCTCTAATTGATATTTTAGACACGTCCATGTGTCATGGGATGATTAGGATATAGCTTAGTGTGGGTATCATTAGAGTATCAGAGTTTTAATGCGATACTAGCATGGTGCACACTCAGTGCTTCTGAAATTGCTTGTGTATGCATATACATATGAGTATTACCTATACTAGTGTGTATATGTACACTTGTATGTGTGGGTGTACTCATATAAGTGTCTATTGGTAATGTTGTGTGTATGTATATGAGCAAGTGTGTGTCTATGCCTATGTGTGTGTGCGACACTCACAAGAGTGTATATAAGGAATAGTATTCAGTCATGAGTTTGTGTATAGGGGTGTGCTACTGTTAGATGTTTGTGTAGTGTACAGTAAAGTGTGAAATGATGTGTATGTGTGTGCATAGTTTGTCAAAAAGAGGGAAATTTGTATATGAGGATTACCTGTGTGAGGGAGTGAGTATATTGTAGTGTATATGGGTAGGGGAGAGTGCAACACTGTTTTCTTGGCCTTGGCAGCAGGCAATGAAGCTACTACACACACATGTGAGAGTGTGTAGGACTGCACAAGAGATGGGGGCTTGTTTGGCATCTACAGTAGTGGCTTAAGAGGGCCTTGTACCCATTTTAGGTAGGCACTTGGCCTCTGTGCACCTACACATAGGTGGCAGATAGTAGGGGAGGCCATGTAGCAAGTAGGCTGCACAGGGCAGAGCATGTGTAAGGCTTTGCACAGGCCAAAGGTGCCTGCATAGGGATTACTTAACATGTGGACACAGGTCCGACACATGTATAAGGGAAAAATGGGACATGCAACAGGTAGAGCGTATGTGTATATGAAAGAGTACTAGAGTGTGTTTGCCATTAAATATCAAGAATAAGAATTACAGAGGAATTGAACTTGATTGTAAACTCGCTTGTATAAGAGAACTCCTAGAAAAAAATCCTAGGAAACAATCTAAGTATAATTGTTTAGTTTTTATTTTGGGGAATGACGATAGAGGCTCGGGAAAGTATAGCAACTCTGCCTTACTCCTTGGACTATCTGACACGATCCTTGCTCTTGAAGAAATTGCCCTTCGTAGGTTACCAGCCTTTTTTATGGGTGTGGTACCCTGCTATTTATAGTAATATATATCTTAAGCCACATAGATGGCTACGTATCCACGTGGCTACAACAGCACACAAAGACCCGCTCTTTGACCCCAGCTGGTGACTTGTTGAGATTTTGTTGTAACAAATCTGGGTGGTTGAGACTTAGTCAGCCTGCTACGGGTCCTATCGCAGGATAGGATCAGTCTGCTTGAGTCATTTTGAGTCACATAGGTCTTTCAGTATTCGGCCATGTTGGGCCGCATAAGACTCATGCGGCTTAAGTCGCAGTCTTCCTAAGTCTGCATGTAGCTTGGGGGACGTTTTGAGCCGTATAGATTCTATATTCTGAGCCGCATAAAGCTCATGCGGCTCATGTTGCAGTCACCCTTGGCCGCATGAAGCACGCATGGATTAAGCCGCATAAGGTTCATGCGGCTCGGGTCGCAGTCCTTCTAGCCACATGACTATGTCCAATCTGGTGACATAACATTTTGTCTGATCACGTCTTATCTTCTTTTTGTCAGAGTGTCAGAGCTGTCAGCTTTGTCATAAGGGTTGATCAGCATACCGCATAAGTAACTATTCTTTATGCGGCTCAAATCAGTCTAGTTGCGAGATAGTGAAGATGGGCCGCAGGGGGCATGCCGAGTCTGTCATGCGACTCTTTATTATGCGGACCAATTTGTCCCAAAGTACTCATGCGGTCAGTTGTGATCCGCATGAACCCCATATTTTCTATGCTTCTACAAGACCCCCTTTAAAGTTTTTAAATTGCAAATTTAGAATACTTTGAATAAGAAGCATGGAGATATGTCAAGCCGCAGGGAGTCTTCGAGTCAGGAGAGACATTGAGCCGCAGGAAAATTTGTGCCTCAGGGAGATCTTATGCCGCAGGAAGATCTTGTCCAGACTACCAGCTGTCACTGCCACCTGTCACTGCTGCATTTAATGTCTTGATTTGGTGCTGTCTTTTCGGTTACTGTATCGGTTATAAAGGATAGAATCCCAAGGGCCATCATTATCTTTTAATGGCACGATAATCGAAGTGGCGCCTATCCTTTCTACTTCTTGGTAGCCTATAAATATCTAGGCTGTGCAGCAGTGAGAGAACTTCTATTACTTTCTTTCGTCTTCTTTTCTTTTCAGCCTCTTCTAGCCATGGCTTCCGAAGCTTCCAAGTCGACCGACGCTGCTAACAAAGGAAAGGGGCTTGCCTCACCGTCGATAGCTACAGACCCATTCTCCGTTCACCCCGACGTACAACCTCTAATCCATGGTAAGGATGGTGAACGGACGAGCATTTTGAAATCAAATGGCCATATCGTATGCTTTATGTACGGGCTTTTTCACATGTCATTGCTATGCTTTGGCTGTAACGCCATTTGTACATAGTCGTTGTGCTCCATGTCTCACTGGGCCACATGCATTCTATGAGATGGGATCGCATGAACTGAGATGCATAAGTATCATATGACTGAATCATATGGATGTCATATGACTGATCCGTATGGGCGATCGGGCTGTATGTGCTCTTTTCATAACCGGGCCGCATAATCTCTGCCTGACTAGGCCGTATATGCATCTCCTGTTTTAAGCCGCATACGCACCCCTCATAAGCGGGCCGCATAGGCTATATTTGACTAGGACGCATATGCCTTACCTAATTTTAAACCACATATGCTCCTTATAATCGTACTGTATAGGTTTTGTCTGACTGGGCCGCATGACTAAAAAAAAGTGCCCCTCCGCTTTATTTTCTTGTGACAATCTTTTTTCTTAGATTTTTGTAGCATCTACGCCGAAGGCTGAGACCATTGTGAAGGAGGAGATGCTGCCTCCCCTCATCAAGCAAGAGTCCCCATTTGTTAAGGAGGAGGTGATACCAAAAGTTGAGGTAAAAGAAGAGCTGGCGATTATCGGAAAGGAAATTAATCCTAAGATTGAAGTTGCTGTGAAGGAGGAGCCCAAGTTCGAGGGTAGCAGTACTGGAAGTTCTGACCCTCTTGCCCCCGCCGAGGACCTTAATCAAATAGATCCTTCGTATACGAAATGGTTGAGGGAATGGTATATGCCTCAACACAACTAGGATCCATGGGTTCCCATGCTGTTTTTGAAAAAATAAATGTTCGTATCTTGTCTTGGTATTTCTGTCTTTCTTTAGCTGTAGTTTGTGTTTTACTTCTTTTGGACATCAATGTAATCCTTTACTTCCTGTCCAGATAAAGAGATGAAGAACTTTTTGTTTTGCTCATGAGATGTAGTCCTGTGAATGTAACTAATTTTGAATAAACCGAATACATTCACTCTATTCTGCTTGTGGTATCTGTGGTGCTTGTACTAGAGGGCTAATACAGCATTTGTGTTTGATAAAGGATATCCCACTGGGGGACTTTTTGTGGACCTATTGCCCTTTTGTGCATATGAAAATGCGAGCAAATAGATTTGAATGATATTTTATGGACCTACTACTCTTTTTGTGCACCAATGGTGCGAGTAATAGATTAGGATAACTTCTGTGGACCTATTACCCTTTTGCATACTGGTGGTGCGAGTAATAGGTTTTGAGACAAATCCCAACAGAGGTAATATGGACGTGATAGGTTTTGTGGTCGTAACACCATGTCTTTTATCCCGAGTTGGGTACAGGTGTTAAGTCGAAAGACTATCGGTATCAGAGGTAATATGGACGTAACACACGATAATCAGGAATAATCTTTGGTGGACCTATTACTCTTCTGCACACTGGTGGTACGAGTAATAAATTTCGAGACAAAACCCAACAGAGGTAATATGGACGTGATAGGTTTTGTGGTCTTAACACCATGTCTTTTGTCCCAGGTTGGGTACAGGTGTTAAGTTGGAAGACTATCGGTATCAGAGGTAATATGGACGTGATACACAATAATCAGTACTAGGAAGTTTGCTTAGAGATAAACATAAGATGGGCAGACTCCTGTGTGATAAAGCATTAGAGTGGGAGTTCAGAGGTATCAGCATACATGACTCGCCACTCAGGGAGATACGATGTGAATCTACTCGGAGTAAAATAGAGTATGAGTTCAGAGGTACTTGGTGTACATAACTCGATGGTCTGGAAGATTGGGTGGTTTGAAGAAGTAGCAGCATGTCCTTAGACATAGTATTTCTTCAGGAATTTACCATTTATGGGCATCATGAGCATGTCTTCGTTCTGTTTCGCGAGTCGGTATGCGCTATTAGAGAATACGGTCTCGATGATGAATGGACCCTCCCACTTGGGCTTGAATTTGTTGGCAGTTTTGTGAGTCATGACCATCGATCTGCGAATGGCCAAGACAAGATCGCCTATTTGGAATGTCCTCTGCTTGAATTTTTTATTGAAGGCCCGAGAGATGCATGCTTGATAGAGCTCGATGCTTTGCTGAGCTTGCAAGCGCTTCTCGTCTAAAGCTTTCAATTCTTGTAGCCATCGGTGGTAGTTATCGTCCGACATCAACCGGTAAGTAAGGTCCACGCGAAGCGAGGGGATCTTGGTCTCCAATGGGAGAACTGCCTCGCTCCCGTACACCAGAGAGAACGGTGTATTTCCTATAGCCGTCCGACTCGTAGTACGATACGCCCATAAGCATTCGCCCAACTTTTCATTCCAGTCGCGTTTGTTTGAAGACACAAACTTCTTGAGAAGCTTGATTATGGTCTTGTTAAAGGCTTCGGCCAGACCATTAGCTGATGGATTGTATGCAGTTGAAGCAACATTCTTAATCCGATTCTTGTCACATAATTGATAGAAGACATGGCTTGCAAATTACGGACCATTACCATAAATGATCCTCTGTGGCATTCTAAAACGGTAAATGATGTGATGTTTTATGAAACTGATCATGTTTGATGCCTTTACCTCTGCCAGCAGAATAGCTTCCGCCCACTTGGAGAAGTAGTCGGTGATTTCCAATATGAACCGGTACCCTTTGGACGACGACGGGGTGATTGGGCCAATGACGTCCATTCCCTATGCTTCAAATGGCCAAGAGGCCACCGTTGGGTGCAAGAATTCGGACCGTAGATGTATGAAATCTATGTGGATCTGACAAGCCTTACACTTCTTTGCATAGTTGACTGTGTCTGCTACCATCGTAGGCCAGTAGTAGCCCTGCAACTTCGGTACAGGTTGGTGAGCCCTGCAAACGCTATTATGAGCCTCGCGTAAGGCTTCTTTGGCTTCTGTATTTGACAGACATCTTAACAGCAGCTCGTCGTAAGATCGTCGATATAACATTTTTGTTTCTATGTCATAAAAGAATCTGAGGAAACGCCTTCTGATTGAAGTTGCTTCTTTCATATTCTCATACAGGATTCCGTAGACTGCAAAGTCGATGAACGGGAGTCTCCAGTCTTGCACGTCATTGGTTATATGGGCGGAGTAACTCATATCCAGTTGAACGTTATTTTTGGGACATACCAACTTATGGCCTATTACGTCGACTAGATGATGAGCATAATTTGGAACCGCCAAAGAAGCGACGATGCCTGTTAGGGCATTGGCTTCAATATTCTGGAGCCTGGGAACATGCTCTATAAAGAACCCCTCCAAGGTTGCAATGATGGCAATTGTTGTTTGATGATAGGGAATCAAGTCCGCATTACTAACCTCGTATGAGCCTCTGATCTGATTAACAATCAGCTATGAGTCACCGTATGCTTCCAGGTATTTGACCCCTACCTTTTTTGCGAGTCGAAGTTCGATGACCAGAGCGTTATATTCAGCTATATTGTTTGAACAAGACTCTGTGAGAGAATATGCCCGATTGACTACCAACCCGGAGGAAAAAATTAATACTATCCTGACTTCAGCGACGATATCACTTTGTGGCCCTGTTCTTGAAGCACCATCAAAGAATATTCGCCAAACGTCATCATACGAAGTCATGTTTGAGTTAACAACTTCGTCTGGGATTTTTTCATAGATTCTGGCTGTTTCTGAGCCTGGATGGGCTGCTAGAAAGTCGGCCAAGGCTTGACCTTTGACAATCTTCTGCGGAACGAAGACCATGTCGTTGGGGGATAACAGTATCGCCCATGTGGCTAGACGAGAACTGAGTGCGCCTGGCTTGGTCATGAGAACCCTGAGGGGTAACTCCAAAACTCTTTATTTTATTCACATTCACACATTAATGTGCAGCTAATAGCGCGGATTAGAAAGCTGGGCATTCTTGCTAGCATCCTCCTCTTTTTTTGTACTATTGAACCCAATTAACTCGTGAGACAACATGGATGGTCTGTCCTGACACATAGTGTCGTGTTTTCTGAATGGTGAACACCAAGGTAAGGCATTCCTTCTCCACGGCGGTATACCTATGCTCCGGCTCCGCCATCATTCGGTTGAGGTAGTAAATAGCTTGCTCGTATCCTGCATCATTATTCTGTGCTAGCAAGGCACTGAAGGAGTGCTCAATCGCCCGTACATAGAGCAAGAAAAGATTTTTGATGACCGGGGCTACTAGAACTGGCGGATTCGACAGGTATTCCTTAATGTCATCAAAGGTGCGTTGACATTCTTCATTCCATATGAAAGAGACACCTTTCTTTATGAGTTGTGTGAAGGGTTGACATCGCCCTGAGAGGTTAGATATGAACCTCCTGATGTAGGCTAGTCTTTCCTGAAGGCCGCAGAGTTCACGGAGGTTCCTCGATGGACTCATCTCCAGGATTGCTTTTGTCTTATCGGGGTCTATGTGAATGCCCTACGAAGTAATGACAAAGCCCAAGAACTTCCCGCTGGATATACCCAGAAAGGACTTGGTGGGATTCATCTTCAGATTGTGCGCTCGCAAAAGGTCGAATACTGTCCTCAAGTCGTGTAAGTGATCATCCTTGGAGTGGCTTTTGACGGCGATGTCGTCAACGTAACACTCCACCGTCTTGCATAAGTGATCTCTGAAGATGACGGTCATAGCTCATTGATATGTAGCATCAGCATTTTTCAGGCCAAAAGGCATGACTGTGTAACAATACACACCGATTGGTGTCCGAAATGACGTATACTTCTCATCGTCATGAGATATTTTGATTTGATTGTATCCTGAAAAGCCATCCATAAATGACATGTGCTTGAAGCCACACATATTATTTATCATTATGTCGATGATGGGAAGAGGGAATTCATCCTTAGGACATGCCGCATTCAGATTGCGAAAGTCGATGCAGATTCGGATCTTTTCGTTCTTTTTGATGGCTGGTACTATATTAGCTATCCAGTCTGGGTGCTGCTCCTCGCGGATAAAATCTATAAGCTTGTTTACTTCTGCTTCGATGGAGTTCATGATATCTGGACGGAACCGCTGTTGCTGTTGTTTGACTGGTTTTGCGTCCGGATGAATATTGAGCTTATGAAGTACAATCTCGAGGTTTAGCCCTGGCATGTCTTCATAGCTCCAGGTAAAAATATCGATATATTCTCTGACGAGTTGCAACAACGAATCTCGCTCGCCGTCCATCAGGCTTTTACTGATGAAGATTAGCTTTGGAGAGGATTCATCACCGAGGTCAACTTGCATGAACTCATCTTCAGTAGGAGGGTCACATAGTTCAAAGTTCTTCTTCTATTGTGCATCTAGTTGTTGGACTTATGGCTCCAATTCAAGAGGTTCGAGTAGATCTTCGTCTTCCTCGTCAATGTCAGCGAAAGCCATGTTGACATATAATGTCTGCCTAAATATATCTTTAATACTGTCATCAGAATCGTATGCAGGTGATTCGAATGAGTGAGAATGCCACTCGTATTCCTCATCGGAGCACTCGGGCGTTGTTGCTGGTGTAACATAATCGAGGCCTCATTTGGATTTGTCGTAATAATCTCGAGGTTTCTCAGCTGAAGTTGACAGCTGCAGAGGCGATCACCGACCGTTGTCGTAATTCAGACATGGGATAGCCTCCATGTCATACCCCTGCTTTTGTATGAAGTACTTGGCTTGAGGACTATACAGGTAGAGCGGTAATCTTCCAATATCGGGTTTGATATCAAACTCTTGAGGCATGAAGGGTTGAGGACCTTCTTTTCGACCAAAGATGATCGTGTGATCCCCTTCTCTTCTGCCTGGGACTAGGAAGTAGGCACCTTTAATTGAAGTAAGTCGGTTTACGGTATAGACGGTTGTCACATGTGTGTGAAGGTTGATGTCCCGACCTTGCCCCGCAGTATACATCAGATTAAGTTTATTACACTCAGGATAGTTCAACGGCAGCCTCTTATTGATGAAATAAGGAATTTTGTCCACAGGGATTACATCTCAGGAGAGGGACTATCCACCTTTGCAACAAGATACTTCGCAAGTTCTGCCTCCTCTTCAGCTACCCCCTGCGTGACCGGAGGTTGGGACGCTGTCTTGGGCAACTTGACGACCAAGAGTTCTGCTTGTGGCTTTGGCTTGCCTGAGGGTCTCGGATCAACACTTAGTTACCGGCTCATCTTAGGAAGACAGATAACCATCGGCTCGACAGAGGACTTCGTGTCTTCCGATTGCTTTTGACTGGATCTTGGCAATCAGATCACCATCGGCTTCCCAGTGGGCCTCGCATCTTCCGGTCGCCTTTGATTGGATTTTGGCAATCGGATCACCATCGGCCCTATGACGGGTTTTAGCTCTTGGCTGGACCTTGGGAGTCGGATGACCATCGATTCCGACTGCGCAGCTGGGGCTAGAGAACCGGGCACCTCTTTATGCAAAGTTGCGACAAGGGGTACGGCTTTGCCCGGTTTACGAGCCTGAAGATAAATTCTCAAGGGTTCCTCTGGCCCTGTAATGACCTCCAGTTCGTCAATTATATGCTTCTTGGATTTTTCGTATAGACAAGCCTTCGAAGAGTAATAAGACTCAACCCCTTTGAAGGGATCGAGGTCGGTGAACTCCGTCTCATGAAGCCGTGCTTACTGACATACTTGAAGTACTGGTGGAGTGTGGATGGCACGATCATGTAGTTATATATCTACGGACGGCCCAATAGGATATTATAGGACTTATCTGCATCTACGACATAGCAGGTAACCTCTGTCCTCAGGTCGCCTATCTGACATTTCAATCAGATCTTTCCTAAGGGGTAGCTCCTTTCCGAGTTGAAACCGCTAATGGCAGTGTTAGTCGCCGCTAGCCGGTGCATAGGGATGTCGAGGATTTGAAGCAAGCTTTTCGGGATGATGCTTATCGACGAGCCAGGGTCGATGTGCATCTGATCCACCTTGATGTCACCTATATATCCAGTGTAGTACATAGGGCGATCACGCAAGTTGGTCTTAATCAACATGTCCTGTGGGGTGAATACGATGTTGGGCATTGCATCCGTATAGTTGCTGCCCTAGAGATCTGCCGACGAGTCTTCCCCTATAGGTTTGACCTGGGCTAAGTAAGCGTCATCATTCTGGAGCGCTTCGCTCAATACGATACGAAAATCCTTGGAGAGCCTTAGGAGCTGGTATAACGACAACTTTGTCGGCGTATTAGCCAGTTGTGCTAATATGTCAAAGTTGTAAGGTCTCTCCAGCCCTTGAGATACATCTTTACGGAGTGGCCTGTCAAAGCGGGTTTCCTTCGGCTTGGCCCTGTTTGTAGGTGGAGGCTGAGATAGCCCCGGAACATCAGTGGCAGGCATCGTTGCCGGCTGAGGATCCTCGACTGAACTACTCGGAGTGGGCTGGACTTGTGCCCCGGACCGGGTGACAACGGCCACTGCCTCCTCAACTTTGGTTGAAATGGTATGGCAGGATCTGGACTTAATGCCCTTCTTCTTGTTGGATGGAGATGGTACCGCCTGGGTAACTTCGGGCACTAAGTCTGGGTGTACCCACATGACCTCTTCTCATGACGTGGTGAGAGGTACCAAGTCACCGAACTGAATTGATACCATGTTTGTCGCCACGGTAACCTCTTCAAAGTCTAGCGACAGAGCTTTGGAGTCGATAAGACTCTGGATGTACCACTTTAATTGAAAGCAATTTTGAGTAGGAAGATGAACATAGCTGTAGAAATGGCAGTATTTTGGATCCTCTATCTCCGCCGCTCGAGGCTCGCGTCTTGGTGGAGGGAGTTGGATCCTGTCCCCTTGCAAGATCGTGTCGAAGATAGGCTTGACATGACTATCTTTGAATGAGTAATTCATCTTGGGCCACTGAGCTTCTGTCTGCTTTTGTTCAGGTTTCTTGGTCGTACCGGCGACCATGGCCTGTTTGCCTTTATTGTCCCAGTTATCGGAGGTACCGTCAGTGTTGTTGTTATTGGAGGTGGTACTAGGTCATTTTCCTTTGACCTCTCCATCCGGGATATGTAATCCCAGCTGGCGAGCCTTCTTTAACTTCGTCTCCGCATTGGTGGTGCTTATAATGAAGGTCGTCCAATCCCTGAACTGATCTTGACCCATCCAGAGGCTGGTTGCGGGGAGCAACTTCTTCTGGCAGATTTTAATCAAGGAGCTTTCGGGATTGCCTTGGGGCAATCTCATTGCGGTTTGGCGAAAACGCTTGATATAGTTCCTTGTTATCTCCCTCTCCCCCTGAACGACGTCCATGAGGGATGACATTGTCACATCATGTCCCATTTTGTAGAATCTTTCTAGGAACATGTGCTTGAAGCCTTCAAAAGAATGGATGCAGTTGTCCAGAAGGTTGCGGTACCAGTCGAACGCGATCCCCTCCACTTCTCCGATGAATTATCGCGTGAGGATGGCATCGCTATACGGCAAGTGGTCTGTTGTGACCTCAAAATATATTATGTACCGACTAGCAGAGGTCTTTCCGTCATATGAATCAATATAAAACATTTTATAGCATGGCAGAAAAGGAACATCTCTCCATGCAACGGGATATGGTTGCCGTATTCTGAGGTCTTGGGAGGTGTCTTGGGCATTGAACGTTGCTCGAAGCTCCTGGACCTCCCTCCTGGCCTCCCTGGCTTCTTCTACAGCTGAAGGAGTGGATGCTCCTAGAGGATTGTCACCCAAAGGAGGAGCGGTCGTGTTGGAGTCCTCGTTGACTGTGGGTCCCAAGATTGTTTGTACGGACGTCCTTGTCGATTGATTCGGCAAGGAAGCTTTGATTTTGTCTACTGACTTGACCAAAGACAGGAGCATGGCTTCAAGTACTTCTAGACGTTGTCGGTCAGTAGGCGCTTCATGATCATCACCGGCCATGAAGACTGTCCGCACATGGGTAGACGTAGAAGGGATCGTAGAAGAGGTGCTCTCCGTGTCGTACCCTCGTACCGAAAAATTATCGAAAAATGTCGGAATGTCTTCCTCCTCGAACTCGAAAGGGGTGCTACCCCTTGTACAGGAAGCCACATCGTCTTGGCAAAGGCGGTCACCGTCGGGGACGTCCAAGTCCATTGCATAATTCCAGTAGATCGCTACCCCCTGTGTATGCTTTTGGAATACCAGGTTATCGCATACATTGAGGGGACTGCTACCTCCAGCTTCATCTACCCCCAGGGAGGTCGAGGGTGCACCCTCGGGTGTTGGAAGCTTCTTTCTGGATCGGGTGCCTAGGTAGACACCCCATGTGGCTGTCGGTGGTAGCCCTCCAGACGAGAGTTTCCTTGCAGTGCTGGCTGAGATTGTCGGGCTGGAAGAGCCTGTCTTCTTTTCTCCCTTGCCGGAAAGAGCCTTCCGAGTTGAATTACAGGAGGCGAAAGGGAATTCCTTGTCTCCCGGGATTTGTACATGTTCCTCAAGTTGTTGTCGGACAGGTGCTGGCTGGTGCAGTCGTTGAAAAATAGACTGTCGATCTTCAGGTGTTGCTGACTTATTGCAGTAGCAGTTGATGATGACATGGGTGCAACGACGTCCCGAAAAGGGCTCATCACATGCCAAGGATGCTTCTTTCTCCTTATGTTTGTGAGTAATCACCTCTCGCAAGTCGATATCAGACTGATCTACCTTTGCATCCAATTTGTGGACTCGATTATCTCGAGCACACGGGCGCGTAGGTATCATGTTTGCTTCCTGATCCGAGGCTAGTAAAAGTACTTGCTCTCGATCGTTGGAAGAAGACTTTTGAGAGCCACCCCGTCTATTAGCCATGGGGGACTGGACGCGGGTGGTTCTATTTAACTTTCCATCAGGAGCCCGTATAATAGTTAACGGTGCCTGTTGACGGTCAGCGACTTGGACAGTTGATTGGGCTTGTTGGGCCCGCACTGCCCTAGACTTCTTCGATTTAGCACCTAAAGGCGCATAATAAGAAGAGTCCAAATTAGAATATTCTATATTCTCAATGGGTCGCATGGAGTCGGGCCCGCATAAGAGACGGTCGAACAAAAAGCTTCTGACAGGGCCACATGAGACACCATATCTGTGGCTAGGATTGGCTACCGCATGGGCCATCCGCCTGCGGCCGGAGTTGGCTATCACATGGGCTATCTGCCTATGGCCAGAGTTGACTGCCGCATGGGCTATCCTTCTGCAGCCAGAGTTAGCTGCCGCATGGGCCATCTGCCTGCGGCTAGAGTTGGCTACCGCATGTGCAGACTGTTCATCTCTCATATGCGGCCTCTTCCTCGTCCGTATGGTTTTTCCTTGTGCCTCCAAAAACTCAGCATCGTAGTATTTTTCTTTGCTGGATTTGGGGACAGTGGGGTTCTCCGCGGTTGGAAGTAAGGTCACAGAAGAGCTTTGATTACCGTCTTGGGCCGTAGAATGAGCTTCTTCGAGAACCTGGTCGGAGGCAACAATTTTGTGCTTCGATATCCTGCGGGTTCTTTTTGAGTTGGCTCGCTTCTGTGATGGACTGGCGCTCCCCTCAGAGAGAAATGCTTCGAATGCTTGTTGGTCAAAACGAACCACGAGCATTTTCTATATAGAGCCGAGCTTGGACGCGTCAGATTGCATCACCAACTTCTCATCAGAGGAGAAGGATGTCCCCAGCCGAGTCGCCATCGTGTTTGCTATTAAATATCAAGAAAAAGAATTATAGAGGAATTAAACTTGATTGTAAACTCGCTTGTACAAGAGAGCCTAGAAAAAAAATCTTAGGAAACAATCTAAGTACAATTGTTTAGTTTTGATTCTGGGGGGTGACGATAGAGGCTCGGAAAAGTGTAGCAACTCTGCCTTACACCTTGGACTATCCGACATGATCCTTGCTCTTGAAGAAATTGCCCTTCGTAGGTTGCCAGCCTTTTGCATGGGTGTAGTATCCTGCTATTTATAGTGATATATATCTTGAGCCGCATAGATGGCCACGTGTCCACATGGCTACAACAGCACACAAAGACCCGCTCTTTGACCGCTAGCTGGTGACTTATTGAGATTTTATTGTAGCAAATCTGGGTGGTTGAGAATTGGTCAGCATGCCACTTGTCCTATCGCAGGATAGGATCAGTCTGCTTGAGTCATTTTGAGCCGCATAGGTCTTTCAGTGTTCGGTCATGCTGGGCCGCATAAGACTCATGCGGCTTAAGTCGCAGTCTTCCTTAGTCCGCATGTAGCTTGGGGACTTTTTGAGCCGCATAGATTCTGTATTCTGAGCCGCATAAAGCTCATGTGGCTCAGGTTGCAGTCACCCTTGGCCGTATGAAGCGCGCATGGATTGAGCCGCATAAGGTTCATGCGGCTCGGGTCGCAGTCCTTCTAGCCGCATGACTATGTCCAGTCTGGTGACATGACATTTTTTCTGATCACGTCTTATCTTCTTTTTGTCAGAGCTGTCAGATTTGTCAGAGCTGTCATCTTTGTCAGAAGGGTTGATCAGCTTAGCCGCATAAGTAACTATTCTTTCTGTGGCTCAAATCAGTCTGGTTGCGAGATAGTGAAGATGGACCGTAGGGGGCATGTCGAGTCTTCATGTGGCTCTTCTTTATGTGGACCAATTTGTCCCAAAGTACTCATGCAGTCAGTTGTGATCCGCATGAACCCTATATTTTCCATGCTTCTACAGAGTGCTTGTGTGCGTGTATGTTAAACACGTACATGTGTATATCCTGTGACAGTGAGTATAGTGCAAGTAAGAGTGTAAGTGTATGAAAAGATTGACTGACAGGGAAGTGAAGTTGTTCCCTACATGCAGAGGCTTAGCCCACAGCAGGGGGGTGCTAACCTATTCACATATCAGTACACATGAGGGGGTGAGCAGTGTGGCTTGGCATGACCTTGTACAGGTCTGTGTGTGAGAGCCACTGCAGCAGCAGTTACTGTATGCTCATTAGCAGCAGTTGCACAAGGCTGGGTAGGATTTGCACAGACTGCCTTGGCCTTAGCATAGCTTGGTGGTCAGTTTAGGGGCTTGGCCCCTAGTAGCAGCTATGTGCAGTACAGTACACATAGTGTGTGTGTGGCCCACAAGTGTACCATATTGTGTAACAGTATAATGTGTGCTAGTAGGTAAGTGAGTATAGAGTGTGTGAGTGTCACATATGTGTGACAGTTAGTGTGTGTGTAGTGCAATAATGTGTAGGTAACACATAGATAGGTATGTATATAAGGGTTTAGGTAAAGGGAATTTTCCTAAGTGTAGAAAACATATGATACCTAGGTAATGTAGGTAACGTAATACATAGGTAGGTAATGATTAAATATGGGCTAACCAATGTAGATAGGATAATAACTACAAGGCATTACCTATATATTATATAAGTAAGAGGAATACCTATAGGTTGAGAGTAGGTAACCTAAGCATAGTACTTTGCCTATGGGCACTAGCATAGGTAAATGGGGGTAACTGGGTAGGGTATCTCAAAATAACCTATGCTAGGTAAGTGACCAAGGTAGAGACTAGGGTAGGCTAGTATAGGTTGGTTTACTTTGGTATGATAAGGTAATGCCTAGAAACCTAGGTTTTACCCAATTTGACCAAAGGTTGACTAGCTTGACACTAAAATTCAACCTTTAAGTCAAATTGACATAGTTTGACTACGAAAACCTAGTGTTGACCAAGAATTGGCCTAGAATGCATATTTTATCTTAGATATGCATGTTTAACCCACCAAAATACTAATTAACATGTATATCTCATATTTACGTCATTGTGATTCCACTTGGGCCTCGATTCACATTTGTTGCTCGGGATCACATGTGAGTACATTCTCTAATAGTTTCTATTATTTGCTGATTATTATAATTTTGGTTCTAGTATTATAAAACTTGATTCCCTGACATGATGGAAAGATTGATTGGTATTTTTGGATTCATTTACTTACAACATGTGCATCTTACTTGTCTGGCCTCTATTTTTGAATTACCTACTGGCATCACCTACTTTATCTGGCTGGCCTCGTACTTGATTTGTGTGTCGGGACTTGGGCTTATTGTACTAGTCGGGCAAAGAAATACTTGAGTAGACATGTAAATATTCCTAAACATACTGGAATCACCCTTTACTAGTCAAATCTGGAACGATAGCAGTCGCACACCTCGCATGCGATGAACCGTATTACCACTAGCCGTTTACATGTCGAAAAAGGTATTTCAACACTAGTATAGTTATAGTCCTACTGGACTCACTTGTTACCTCTTGACTGGAATCACTATATATATTCATGCTGGACTCTCTTATATTTTTTTGTTGGACACACTATGTATCTCAGTTAGTTCTCTTGTACTTTACAATCTTTATTATCATATTTCTTGATTCACTATGCTCATTTTGTTATTATTCTCTAGTTGGTGGCTGCTCTTTATATTTTTTGTCCTTATTCATTTCTTGCTCATCTTGTACTACTTGCTACAACTCCTTTATAGTTTTCATTATTTAATTGAAACTGTTGTTGGAGGTGTGCTTCGCTCCAATCCTGACTTGATATATTTTTTAGTTGATGAGCTCGAGGATATATGCCCTACCTGTTACGGTGCTCTGGAGACCCAAGGAGTGGATCCCCCGGTAGAGTAGCTTAGCCTTCCTAGATGGATGCTAGTTAGATAGTATCGCTATTGTTGGATTTGTCTCTAGTTTTGATATATTTTGGAACATGTTATACTATTTGGGATATGTACTTATTTATAGACTTTTAGATATGTCTAATGGAGTTGTACTATTTGGGATAATGGAGTTATACTGTTTGGGATATGTACTTATTTATAGACTTTTAGATATTTAGGACATGCTCTATTGTATTTGATTTATGATATTAAACTCTAGTTTATCATTTTATCTTCTATCTGTTCATGCTATCATCTTCCTTAGATATCTCTAATGGAATACATGTTCTAAATGATATATTATTTCTCCGTACGGAGATGAGATATAGTGTTGACATCTGTTAGGTTGTTAGATAGTATTATTGACCTATACAACGTTCTATGGCCGATACTACGGTGTAGGCTTGACGTACCCACGTGCTCGTGCCCCTAAATCGAGTGCAGATCGTGACACATTTTTGTGGTGGCCTATGCAGGTCCAGCTTTGCAATAGAGCAAAGTCGTGGTAGTACAATGACTTAGTTGTACTACTGCGAGCCTGCGATACGGTATAGGAGATAGGATATTAGGATAAGAGAATACTTAATCAAAATTGGAACTTCTTGAGAGATTTCTGGGACGACCCTTGAGAATCTAATCATAAAATCTATCTCAAAATTCATTCCTACTTGTTTTTGTCTACTCTTCCTTTTTTATTGTTGAAATTGATCATTGGTGTTCGATTATTACCTTTGGTTATATCAAAATGAGTTTATGGACCATATCAAGGGTATATTCTGGTAGTACATACTAGGCGAGGCAGTAAAGATTGTAGCCATCCGTCTTGGTTATGGAGTCTAAAGTTTACCGCGACCATATTAGCTGGCACTACAAGAAAATATATTTTTAGCAACATGTTTTCTCTAAAAGCTATTTTTACATGTATTGGCAACTTGAGCTCTAGTATGTCGCAGGATCTACATAAATTTTACCGGAGGAAAATGAAATACCAACGGCCAAAAATCTCTTTCATTCGCGGCATCTACATGTCGCAAAAAAGTTACAATATGTTCTGCAACATATGGTATATGTCGCAGAATGATACTATATGTTCTGCGACATAGATCGTATATGTCACAGAAAGACCATATGTATTCGACAAAAAAATATATGTAGGGACATTTTATTAATTAAATAATAACCCAATACATATATATATATATATATATATATATATATATATATATATATATATATAAATATATATATATATATAAATATATATATATATATATATGTATAAATATATATATATATAATATATATATATATATAAATATATATATATATATATATATATATATATATATATATATATATATATATATGACAAAAAAAATAAAAAAATAAAAATAGTATATATATATATATATATATATATATATATATATATATATATATATATATATATATATATATATATATATATATATATATATATTGGAAACCCGAACTTTATTAAAGAAATAGGCGCAAAATGCAGAAGCCTATACAAGTAAGCGCGCTAGCGCGACAAAAGGACAGGAAACGAAAAGCGTGAGACGCGCAGCCAAAAAGGGGAGGGCGGCCTAAGCCAGGGTCTCCCAGAAAGAGTGGGAGACGTGGGAGCAGCGTCTCCTAACTTTGAAGCATTGTTTGATGACCTCTCTGTACAGCTGAGGGAGGGGGATCTATCGGCCTTCATATCTGAATTTGTTCCTATTTTTCCAAAGAACCCAAAAATCGGCGGCTGCAACGATCTGATGACCGTGGGATATGCTCCAGTAGGCTAGGAGATCGTGGAAGCCCCCAGTGGGCTGGACTATACTAAGTCTATTGAGGATCTTGGACCAAAGGCCGGTGGCAAGCTCTCCTGAATGAAGGACGTGCTCGACAGATTCTGAAGAGGGCTCCTCGCAGCAGTGGCATCTCAAAACGAGGCTGAATCCTATGGATCTGATGGTGTCATCCGTCGGAATCTTCCGTCGAAGTGCACGCCAGATGATGATAGACCATTTGATGGGGATACAAGCCTGCCAAAACTTGGCGTAAACAGGATTCTGCACCCCGTTGCCTCTGGCCACAAGCCTGGCGGAAGCCAAAGTGAATAACCCACTCGGGTTGGGGGACCATCTCCAAGTGTCGTTTGCGTCGGTAATCCACAGATTAGCCGCAAGAAGACAGGTTTCCGCTGGCTGGCCAAGCCAATCTCTGACCTTCCTCCAATTCCATCCGGAACTACCCTCCTATAGGTCTCTAATAGCGCACTGCAGAGGAGTAAGCATGTTGGGTTGAATGATGTCTTCTCCTACCCACCGCTCCAGGCATGCCGGGGAGCGATCGTCTCCCAACTGGAGACGGATGAGAGGTTCAGAAGTGGTACGACCCTGAATAATACGACGCCACGAACCCGAGGATATGTTATTAGAGCTCGCCTCTGACAGATGGGAGAATCTGGAGTATCTAGCTCTCATGAACGTCGTCCATAAAGAGGTCTCAGTGCACAACTTCCACCACAACTTAATGGAGCAGGCGTGCACGATGTGGGCAAGCCTGCAGAAGCCCAGATCACCTTCTTCAGTGGGTTTGGCCATCGACTCCCAGCCGGCCTCGTGATATTTGTCCTTGCCGTCGTTGTGCCCCCAGAAGAACTTGGCGAATAGGGATTCGAGAGAGTGGAGCACCTTCTTGGGGGAAGCAAACGAGCAGGGTGTACATCGGGATGGATGATAGAACGTGTTTGATGAGGATCGTTTTCCCTCCTGGGGATAAGGTTGCATTGTGCCATCCCGCGATGAGTTTGTGGATCTTGTCTATGAGGTGCTCGTATATACCTGAGTTGGCCTTACCGTAAACCAGTGGGCATCCGAGGTAGAGGAAGGGGGGTAGGCCGTGCAAAAGGAGGTTATGTTGGCGAGCAAAGTGGTAACGCCCAAGAACCAGAATACTTGAGAGCGGAGGCATACATAGTCAGCTACGTATAATGAAACGGAATCCATCTCACCATACGGTCACGGTTGTCTAAATATATGAGGGTTTAACTACAATCCATCAGTCTCCTATGGTCATGAACAAGCCTATTGTCTCAATCTCAAGAAAGCAATAACAGTCACAAGATGTCAGAACACCGAATATACAATAGTAAGGCGTCCCATACATTACATATTCGGATGATCATGAAGCTAGTCGTACAAAATATCAAGACTAGCAAGAGTTTCAGTCATACATGATCAATCCTAGAATTTGCCAATCATGTTACAGCCCGTAGACAGGCAGTAAATAAGGTGCAATCGAGCTAACACGTGCTCGCCGGCTAAACGCCTCAAAAGAATAATTTTATAATAAAGTGGGAGGATAAAAGAAACCCACTCGTTGCTAGGGTTACGCCTGGTGGTCACCATCTGGCTGGAAGGTAGGTAGATCCTTTGGAGCTGCTCCGATATCTGGCCATACAAAACTAGCTGGGTCAGACCCCAGAAAGAGCAAGTGCCACAAAGGAGGCTTCACTTAGGAACTAAAACCAGCATATCGAAAAAGATAATAAACAAAGTACTGATAATAATAGAAATAACAATAATAAAGTGAGTATGAAGAACCATTCAAGTAGCCAGGTTGCAACTCTTAAACCAAACAAGGACCGGAGTTGCAACCCTTCACCTGAATCGAAACTCGCCTCAATTATGGTTGATAAGGTAATAAGACAATAAACGAAGAGATGACACAGAACCGCTCCGGGAGCTAAGTTACAACCCTTAAACCAAACAAGGACCGGGGTTGTAACCCTTCGCCTGAATAGAACTGGACCCCTGATCTTTATTGTTAAGGCCAGTATAAAAAAAATATGACGAGCATGGCATGGGGCGCAATAAGACAATAAACGAAGATAGGACACAGGACTGCTCCGGGAGCCAGGTTACAACCCTTAAACCAAACAAGGACCGGGGTTGTAACCCTTCGCCTGAACAGAACTGGACCCCTGATCGTTATTATTTAAGGCAAGCATAAGTAATCACGTCATGTCATAATCTTGTACAGGATTAAGACAAGACTAAGCTGTGCTAGACTCCATCCAATCAATCACGGCCAAGTAATGAGTACGGCTTGATACTTTAACTAACTAGGGTTATCACAGGCCTAGTTACTAGCAAGATGCCGTAAGATTATTCCAACAGCCACAAGCCCTGCAGACCATCCAGGTATTCCAGGTCGAATATCCATTTATGAAGAGTGCATCACAGGACTGTGTGCTAGAATTGTGCCCTACTCGTCGATAGGCTACAAGTCTGCTTAGTGCGTCCAGATAACGGGATTGCCTGTAGCTGGAAAATCCCTCCATGACTACTGGAATTTCTAGTTATTAGCCTTAGTCCATTTCTGTAGGTACCCGTGACTGTAATATTCAGGGATCCCTATCCTAGACATTATGCAAGATAATACTGGTTTATTTATACAAACACAATCGTCCACGGAGTCCAGGCCATTCAAACTTGTCATGTCAGGCTAGCTGTCGTAACAGCATGTCGAGATACATTATGTCAGGTTTACTTGTCAAGAGTGCGCCATGATGGGCCACTATTGTGTCCATGGTATCATATCAGAATTTACATGGCATATGTATAAGTGAGACATTTAATATAGTAGTAGAAATAATAATAATAAAAGAGGACAAGACTGTAGAAGGAGCCATGCGGCTGAGAGAGTAGAGCCCATGCGGCCAGGGATAATAGGACTCATGCGGCCAAGAGATCCGATCCTCTGCGGCTCGGGACTCAGAAGTCCATGCGGCCAGGAATCCCAAGCAGTGTTATGCGGATGGAAAGGACAAGGCCTTATGCGGCTGCACTGACAAGAGCCATACCACTACTAAAATAATCCATTTTAGCGACGTTAGGAGACGTCGCTAAATAAGAAAAATACGTCGCTAAAACCAATTTACGACGTATTTAGCGACGAAAACCGGACGTCGCTTATAGGCAAGTCGTAGATGACACTTTAGTCGCCGAACGTCGCTATTTGCGACGCGGAGTTCATTGTCGCTAGACGTTGCAAAATTAGCTACAGATAGCGACGTATCATTACGTCGCCAAAATTGCGACGTAAAGCGACCACTTGCGACGCTGTAAACTTTATATATGATGACATGGCATGGCAGCCACGTGGGCAACTTAGCGACGCCTACCGACAGATTTAGCGACGTACACCCTCAGCCCACGTCAGCATATTAGTGACGTCTAGCGACGTTACGTCGCTATTTAGCGACGTATAGCGACGTCTACGTTCCGTCGTAGTACATCGCAGAACATCGCTATACGTCACAGATATTATAAAAAAAATTTAAAAAAATATAATTGATATTTTTGTTATGCTGTGTGTCTGTGTTTACAGTGTGTGTGAAGTGCAGTGTTCGAACCATCGATAGTTTCGCTTACTGTTCTATGTTTTATCTTGGATAGAAATAGCAACAGTTCAGGGTGCACTTCTCAGAGCTTCCTCTTCACGTCCTTCACCTTCTCGGGAACCTTTACGACGTCCCGAGAAAGTGAAGGACGTGAAAATGAAGCTCTCAGAAGGATTGTTCGGACCAGGAATTATAACAGTTAGCGCCTACTTCCCATAACTGATTCAACTCATCTATCAAAGGCTGTAAGTACACGTCAATGTTCCTCTTGGGATTGTTCGGACCAGGAATTATAACGGTTAGAAACATGTACTGAGTCTTCATGCACATCTAAGGCGGTAGGTTATACGGAGTGACAATCACAGGCCAGCACGAATACTGGGATCCCGGAAGACCAAAAGGAGTAAAACCGTCAGAAGATAGTCCCAACCTGACATTACGCGGATCTGAAGCAAAATCAGGATACACTCGATCAAAGTGCTTCCACGCTTCTCCATCGGATGGGTGATCTAATACTCCTTCAATCTGTTCTCGCATGTGCCAACTCATATTTTTGGCCGTCTCTTTCACCATAAATAATCTTTGCAACCGCGGCGTTAAAGGCAAGTAGTGCATTGAATCGGTCGGTCTTCTTGCACTGGTAGACCTTCCTGTACTAGTTGTCTTATAGCGATCAGCACCATAAAATCTGTACACATCTACGTCCTTGTCGTCTTTGTAGTACAGCATGCACCCATTGCGACAGGAATCGATTTTCTCGTATCCCGTCCAGAGCGATCTCACCATCCTCTTAGACCGGTAGAAGTCTTTAGGCAACTTAGCACCCGCCGTCAAGATCTCTATAATCAACTCCAACACTCGGTTGTAGCATTCTTGTGACATGTTAAAATCTGACTTAATGCTCAACAGTCTTGTAACCACCTCCAACGGTGAATGATCCTCACAACCAGGATACAATGGAGTCCTTGCATTCTCCAGCAACTCCATGAACTGTGCAGCATCGGCGTTCGGTGCCTCCTCAGGTGCATCATGAACAAAACTAGGCCCCGCAGCGTCAAAAACCATGTTCACGTACCCGTCGTCGTATGCATGATTATCTGAAACAAAATTAGGTCCCGCATGCATATATGGCTCAACATAAGGCTCCGGCTCTGATGCTAAAGACACAAGTTCTCCGTGTGCGGTCCACTGATAGTAATTAGACGTGAAACCCCTCGAGTACAAATGATATGTCACTTCCACTTCTGGATAATATTTCACGTTATGACATTTCACACACGGACACTTAATTTTGGTGCCGTCCATGTACTGAGGGAACGCCTTAGCAAACTGCAGGAACTGCTCTACTCCCGCTATGTATTCATCCCGCACACCACACATATCATCAGGACGACGATTGTACATCCATGAACGATTCCGCAAGTAGTAATTCATATCCATTTGGAAATAATTCTGCAAAGATGGACACACATTATCCAACAGGCACAAATTCGTATATTATGTCTTATTAGGGACACACATTAGTAGCGGACAGTTACTAATATCAATGATATGTAATCTAGGTCAAACTAGGTTGTACTAAGTCAAACAAAGTCAAACAAGGTCAACCTAAGTCAAACAAAGTCAAACAAGGTCAAAGTAGGTCAAGGGTTGACCTATAGTTGACTTTGTCAACTCTTAGTCCAATCTAAGTCAAATATCCTATTTCTAGTCATTACCTACCAAGGTACCGTTTACCTTATCGCTATTGGTATCCCAATACCAATACCTTAAGTTGGTACCCTTTACCTTATCGCTATTGGTACCCTTTACCTTATCGTTATTGGTACCCTTTACCTTATCGTTATTGGTTAATAGTCAATTCAATTTCAGTTATTCAAGGGAATCAGTTGACACATTCAGTGGATTTATCTCAGGAATAGGAAAACCAATCTCAGTCCTATTTACAGTTTAAGGAAAATAAAATCTACAAGGACTGTTACTCAAATAGACCACATGTTGACTGATACAAGAATACCTATCATCAAAAGCCCCAAACTCGAGCCACACTCCAAACACTGACCCATTTGTGAAAATAGGACTGAACCTGTGTGGCATGGACTGATGCATGGTAGGTAGGTGACTAGACACTTGATGTTAGGGACTGATACTAAAGTATTTAGTCAAGTGACCTCAGGAACTGAACTCATATTCAGGGCTGAACTAACCAATAAGCAATTTGGGGGCTGAATAATTGATTCAAAACTGATTTAAGGACAGGCTGGACATCTAAGTTGATAACTAATGTCGATGTGTAAGGGTGGAATGAACTAAAAAGGTAATCCTTCAACCAAACAATACCTAATCTATATGTCAGTCATGGGACTGAACAACTGAATACAAGACAAATAATAGGACTCGAACTAAATAAATGCCTGGACTAATATGAAGAGATAATATGGACTGTAATATGCCAAACAAGACTGATACACATAGTTGATACCAAATGGATATGGGACTGATCATTACACTGTGGTAATCCCCCAAACTGGACTGTACAGTGGTAAATGCTAACATGTGGATCAAATGTGGACTGTTCAAAGCTCACTGACTGAACAAAGCTAAGGGATTGAATCGATATAAAGGCAATAGACTGACCTACTAAGAGACTAACAATGTATACATTCACACTTACAAACTTGAGTCTATATATATATATATATACAACGACTGGACAGTCATACATGGTTGATCACATATGGAATAAACAGCCCACACAAATACACACCCACAGTCCACTTAAACCACAAATCCCCCAATCAATATAACTACTTCTATTATACTCTTGTATGCTAGATTATCATACCAATGCTAAAGCTATAGCAAAGCACTCCTAAACTAAAGGTTAAAATTTGAATTTAGAGCATTGATGCTCTTTGAGTCATTTTGACAAACACTTGGCGTGCATATCAATGTCTGTGTCTGTGTGTGTGTGTGTGTCCGTGTCTGTGTGCGTGTGTATGTGTGTGTGTGCGTGTGTGTCCGTGTCCGTGTGTGTGTGTGTCCGTAGGAGAGGAGGAGGAGGAAGGAGAGGAGTTAGGTTAGGGTTTAGCTGAGGAAGAGGAGGAGGAGGTCGGATTGGGGGAGGAGGAGCTCGAGAAGGAGGATCTCGAGGAGGAGGAGCTCGTCGGAGGGGGAGGGAGTCGCCGGGGGGGAGGGGGTCGCCGGGGGGGAGGGCACTGACAGAGGGGGAGGGAGTCGCCGGGGGGGTGGGGGTGGGGAAAAAATTAAAATTTTCGGGTTTTCGAGTGAGAGTGAGGGGGAAAGAAGGCAGCGGCGTGCCCTAAGTAAAATAACTTAGCGACGTCACGTGTTGACGTCGCTAAACGTCACAACAATGGCGACATATACTTATAATATGTCGCTGAACGTCGCTATTCAGCGACGTAGTATACTCCTATCGCAGAACGTCGCTAGCCAGCGACGTTTTGCGACGTGTTTATAAAGAAGTCGCTACTGGCGACGTAATTTCTTGCCGTTGCTACATTACGTCGCTATTTGATGATATTTTAGTAGTGTACGGCTCGGGAGGGATAAGCACATACGGCTACGGGGGAGGCGAGCTTATGCGGCTGGAATAATGCAAGTCTATGCGGCCGGGGGTAAACAAGCATATGCGGCTACGGGGGCACCCGTCCATGCGGCTAAGCTATGGAAGAGCCATGCGGCTCGAGAAGTCAAAACCTTTATGCGGCTAGAAGTAACGGAGTCTTATGCGGCTGAGGGACCAACGTCATGCGGCTGGGAAAGTGACTTTATGCGGTTAAGGGATCAACGTCATGCGGCTGGAAAAGTGACTTTATGCGGTTAAGGGATCAACGTCATGTGGCTGGGAAAGTGACTTTATGCGGTTAAGGGATCAACGTCATGCGGCTGGGAAAGTGACTTTATGCGATTAAGGGATCAACGTCATGTGGCTGGGAAAGTGATTTTATGCGGTTTAAGGGACTCGGGTCCCATGCGGCTCAAGTCATACCGAGGCCTTATGCGCCTGCAGGAAAATGAGTCATATGCGGCTGATTGACTATTGAGTTCATGCGGCTGCATTGCCATGCGGGTGAGAGACTTACCGTATGAAATTCCATGCGGTCAAGTTCGGTCATGCGGCTAAGAAGTTCATGCGGCTGGGCCATGCAAACCATGCGGCTCAGCACTGTTCTTCTTCTCCACTTGTCCGAGAAGAAGAACCATGGAGTCCATGGCTTCAAGGCTCATAAATCTTTCATCCGAGGTCGGAATCCCGACTTCCATAGGTCAAAATGGGGCAGAACGAAATTCTCTACAACTTGGAACCATCAAAACTTAAGAATAACAATGTTAGAGAGGTCAAAACCCAAGAAATCCAAAAATATAATAAACTTAGATCTACACAAATTGAACCATGGAATTTAGAAATGCTAAGTATTAAAGTGTGTTAGAATCTCGAGAGGAAGAAAATGGAACAATAAAAACAGAGTTCCTCCATAAAGCAAGCTGCACTTGCCTAAGCTCTCTTCCTGATAGGTAGAGAGTAATGGTGGAGAAGAAGAAGTAATTGAGAGAATTAATAAAGAGAGAGAGAGAGAGTTGGGCGGCTATAAATAAAAAGGAGTTGGGGGTAGGTGGGGTTTTCTTTTGGTTCGTGATGAACCCAAAAGCAACCCAAACCGAGCCAAGCCGAACCATGCAATAAAATACCCAACTAAATCATGCAATGAGATATGCAATATACGTATACGTATACCAGAATAAGTAATACGTACAATGGTCATTACAACTCTACCCACCTTAAAAGAATTCTGTCCTCGGAATTAAATCAAGACACTAGAGAAGCAAGGACAAGCTATACTAATCACATGCAAGCTATACTAATCAAGCTATCAAGTAATTATTCATGCAAGCAAGAAATCGAAAACATGAGGCATAAGAAAGATATTATACCGCACGAGTCAAATATGTCGGGATATCGCGATCGGATATCATCCTCACGCTCCCATATTGACTCACCCAAAGAGTGATGACCCCAAGCAACTCGGACTAACTTGATAGTCTTGTTCTTGAGCATCTTCTCTCTCCGGTTCAATATAGACACGGGCATCTCCTCATACGAAAGGTTGGTACCAACAACCAATTCCGAATAATCTAAGATGTGGCTCGGGTCTGGGATATACCGTCGTAGTTGGGATACATGGAATACGTCATGCAACTCACATAGCAACAGTGGAAGAGAGAGACGATATGACACATCTCTTATTCGCTCCAGGATATCGAACGGCCCTATATATCTAGGACTAAGCTTTCCCCGTACGCCGAAACGAATGATGGCACGGTTAGGCGAAATCCTCAGGAATACATGGTCGCCAACAGAAAACTCAAGAGGGCATCAATGAGAGTCGGCCCAATGACGCTGGCGATCATGGACAACTCGAAGATGATCTCTGACTCTTCTGACCACTTCAACTGTCTGAGCAATCATTTCTGGACCGAGCATTTGCCTCTCTCCAATATCGTCCCATGCTAGCGGAGATCGACACTTCCTGCCATACAGTGCCTCGAACGGTGCCATCTGGATGCTGGCCTGGAAACTATTGTTGTATGAGAACTCTACCAGGTGCAAGTGATCTTCCCACGAACTACCGAAGTCGAGTGTGCAAGATCTCAATATATCTTCAAGAGTCTGGATCGTGCGTTCTGACTGGCCATCTGTCTAGGGGTGATAAGCTGAGTTGAACTAGAGATGAGTTCCCAAACTCTCTTGTAAGCTACGCCAAAAGTGCGACGTAACTCTTGAATCTCGATCTGAGGTGATACTGACTGGTATACCGTAGAATCTGACGATCTGCCTGAGGTACATCTCTACTAGCTGAACCGTCGACTGACCAACTCTGAACGAAAGAAAATGAGCCTTCGTGAGCCTGTCTACTATAACCCAGAAAATATCTCTACCAGCTAGGGATCAAGGTATTCCAGTCACAAAATCCATGGTCACATGCTCCCATTTCCATTCTGGAATTAGCAAGGGCTAAAGAAGTCCAGTTGTGATGTTCAGCTTTAACTTGTTGACAAACCAAACACCGAGAGACAAACCGGGCTATCTCCCTCTTCATGCCATTCCACCAAAAGTGCTGATGAATATTACGGTACATCTTCGTACCGCCGGAATGAATGAAATACTGCGAACTGTGAGCCTCTGCCATGATCTCCTGTCTGATATCCTGTCTGATATCTCCACTGGGTACACAAAGACGCTTTCCATGTCGAAGTGTACCGTCCTCATGAATGCATAACTCTGGCCTTCGTTCCGCCTCACACTTTGCTCTGAGTCGCTGAAGCTTAGAATCTGCTGACTGCGCCATCCGAATCCTCTCGACTATAGTGGACTGAACTTGTATAATGGCCATCAATGCCACACTGGTAGGAAGGACAACTTCAATACCCATCTTCTGAAGATCTGCAAACAACTCAGGTTGTGCAGTCAGAAAATAAACTCTGGCTCTCCTGCTCAATGCATCTGCAACTACATTGGCCTTCCCAGGATGATACTGCAGGTTGACATCATAATCCACGAGAAGCTCTAGCCACCTTCTCTGACGCATGTTAAGATCCTTCTGAGTAAAAATATACTTCAAGCTCTTGTGGTCGGTGAAAATCTCCACCCTATCTCCGTACAAGTAGTGCCTCCACAACTTAAGTACAAACACTACGGCTGTCAGCTCCAAGTCATGGGTCGGGTAATTCCTCTCATGATCACGAAGTTGTCGTGACGCATAAGCTATTATCTTTCCATGCTGCATCAGAACACATCCTAAACCTTTGCCTGAAACATCACAATACACTGAGAATCCTTCGGTTCCATCTAGAAGCGTGAGGATAGGGGCCGTCATCAAGCCTCGCTTCAACTTCTCAAAAGAATCCTGACATTCTAATGTCCAAGCAAATCGCACATCGTTGCGGGTCAACTGGGTCAATGGCGCTGAAATCCGAGCAAAGTCTGAAATAAATTGCCGGTAGTAGCCGGCCAAGCCAAGAAAACTGCGAACTTCTGCAACTGTGCTAGGTACTGGCCATGTCTCAATAGCCACGATCTTCTGGGGATCCACTTCTACTCCTCCTCTGGTAATGATATGACCCAAGTACGAAATGCGATCGAGCCAGAACTCGTATTTACTAAACTTGGCATACAACTGATGCTCCCTGAGAATCTGAAGAACAACTCTGAGATGTTGCTCATGCTCCGCTTCACTCTTGCTGTAGATCAGGATGTCGTCTAGGAACACAATCACGAACTGATCCAAATAAGGCATGAAGATACGATTCATGAGGTCCATGAACACGGCCGACACATTGGTTGCTCCAAATGGCATAACAAGGAACTCCCAATGTCCATACCAGGATCTAAAAGCTGTCTTCGGGATGTCCTGCTCTCTGACTCTGATATGATGATATCCTGACCGCAAGTCGATCTTCGAGAATACTGCTGCCCCCTGAGTTGATCAAACAAGTCATCTATCCTCGGGAGAGGGTATCTGTTCTTAATTGTCACTGAATTCAAGGTACGATAATCAACACATAACCTGGATGTACTATCCTTCTTTTTCACAAGAAGCATTGGAGCTCCCCAAGGCGATCCACTAGCACGAATGAATCCCTTGGTTCAGAGTTCTTCAATCATCTTGTACAATATCTCTAGCTTTGACGGCGCCATCCTGTAGACTCTCTCTGACACTGGGGCTGTCCCTAGGATCAAGTCGATGGTGAACTCGATCTCCCGCTCTGGTGGCATACTTGGAAGCTCTTCTGGGAAAACATCTGAAAACTCCTCGACTATCCGGGGCAACTGCACTGCTGCTACTGCCATCCGCAACATTGGAGGAGAAGGTTCAACTTCGCATCGGGAAAATAAAAACTCTGGCTTGCCTGGAATGCTAAAAATAATCCTGCCAATGTGGTAGTCTATTCTAGCATATTGGTTTCTTAACCAATCCATCCCTAAGACCACATCATAATCGGCCATCGGAAACTCTATCAATCTAGCGAGAAATTCTCTATCGCTAACTACGATCCGACACGAGAAAAACACTCTATCTACTCCCACAAGACCATTACCACTAAGTATATTGAGCCTTACTGATAATGACTCGGGCTCCAGTCCTATCCGTGTCGTGAATCGTGCAGACATAAATGAATACGAGGTACCAGAATCAAATGATACTGAAACTGGAAAGGTGTTGACGAGAATAGTACCTGCCACTACCTCTCCTAGTGCTAATCCTTCTTCTTCCATGGTCAAAGCCAGCACTTGACCATGTCCTCTGGGTGTGGGTCCCCTCTGCTGAAAACTTCTCTGCCTACTCTGAATCAGGGCTTGGGCTTGGGCATACTGCTGCGGTCTCTGCTGCTGGAATGCCTGGGCCTACGTAGGCAATAGCCTCGAGAACGGGTAGTGCAGCAGCTGCTGGACTGGTGCGGGTCCTCTAACTGAAGAACTAGAGAAGGCTGATGATGAACTCCCCATGTTCGGACAGTTCCCAACCCTGTGGTCTGGGGCATCACAGACCAGGCACAATCCCTGTGCTCTACGATACTCTGATACCACATGCCCTGGCTTCCCGCAGTATGAACATTCTACTGCGGAAGAGTGACTCTGCTTCTGCTGCTAGGGGTGCGTCGGGGTTGAATGTTGAACTGACGTTACCGATGCCGCTCGTCTCAGAGCTCCAATGGTCAAGGCCCTAGCTGCCGGGACTGGTGCTGAAGACTGATTCATCTGACCATGGGATCGCTTCTGACCTCCGGTCCTATCTACGATCCTCTGGAAGGTATACTCATGCCTCCTAGCTGCCCTCAACACCGTATCAAAAGTCTAATGCTCAAAACTGCTCCACTGTCAGCAAAATCTCCAGGTGAAGCCCCTGTTGGAACCTTTGGGCTCTATCAAACTCGGTCGCTACCAAGGTAGGAGCAAATCGACTAAGCCTCGAAAACTCGGCCGCATATCTGTCGACCGTCCTGTCCATCTGCTTTAGATTGGTGAACTTCGTCTGTAGATCGTACCGAGCTATAACATCAAAATACTTGGTTTGGAATCTCTCTCTGAATATTACCCAAGCAATAGATGCCACTAATCCAACGGCCTGCGACGCCCACCAGCTGCGGGCAAGATCCAATAGCTGCAGGCGCACCACGTCCACCTTCTCATTCTCTAGGGTCCTGGCTTCTTCTAGAATTACCTCTGTGTCATGAAGCTAAGCATCAGCAGCGATAGCATCTTCACTGCCGTCGAAGAAGGGAGGGTTCAAGCGCTTGAAGCTGTTGGCCGCGCTGTTACCCTGATGACCTCCTCTGGTCAAAGCGTATGCCACCGCCTGGTGCAAGGCATCTCCTTGCCAGTCTTGGGAAGTTGACAATGTCCTGATGAGACCCATAAAGTGCCATCATCAGGCTCTACAGGCTGGACAGACTGAACTGGTGGCTCTCCTCCAGTAGGCACGACTTTGGAGGCTACTCCTGAATGTTAGACTTGATCTTCTGGTTGCGGCTGGTCCACGGGAAGTGCTCCGCCTTGTCGATCGGTAGGAACATGAATAATGTCGCTGAAGAAGACGACATAGGAAACAATAAGGAAGGACCAGGATAGATCAACGATACAAGCATGTGATCGGGTCAAGATTTCAGGGATTTAGAAGATACGAGTAGAGATCAAGGGCGAGTACCGATTGAGACATCTATTCGGTAAATCCTCACATATCTTAATTTATAAGACCTGCATGGGCCACCACTTAAACCATATAACGCCCCAAAACCAGAATACTGGAGAGCGGGGGCATACATAGCCAGCTACGTATAATGAAACGGAATCCATCTCACCATACGGTCACGGCTGTCTAGATTTATGTAGGTTTAACTACAATCCATCAGTCTCCTATGGTCATGAACAAGCCTATTGTCTCAATCTTAAGCAAGCAATAACAGTCACAAGATGTCAGAACATCGAATATACAATAGTAAGGCGTCCCACACATTACATATTTGGATGATCATGAACTAGTCGTACAAAATATCACGACTAGCAAGAGTTTCAGTCACACATGATCAACCCTAGGATTTGCCAATCATTTTACAGCCCGTAGGCAGACAGTAAATAAGGTGCAATCGAGCTAACACGTGCTCGCCGGCTAAACGCCTTAAAAGAATAATTTTACAATAAAGTGGAAGGACAAAAGAAACCCACTCGTTGCCAGGGTTACGCCTAGTGGTCACCATCTGGCTGGAAGGTAGGTGGATCCTCTGGAGCTGCTCCGATATCTGGCCATACAAAACCAGCTGGGTCAGACCCCAGAAAGAGCAAGTGCCACAAAGGAGCCTTCATTTAGGAACTAAAACCAGCATATCAGAAAAGATAATAAACAAAGTACTGATAATAACAGGAATAACAATAATAAAGTGAGTACGAGGAACCATTCAAGTAGCCAGGTTGCAACTCTTAAACCAAACAAGGACTGAAGTTGCAACCCTTCACCTGAATCGAAACCCGCCTCAATTATGGTTGATAAGGTAATAAGACAATAAACGAAGAGAGGACACAGAACCGCTCCGGGAGCCAGGTTACAACCCATAAACCAAACAAGGACCGGGGTTGTAACCCTTCGCCTGAACAGAACTGGACCCTGATCTTTATTGTTAAGGCCAGTATAAAAAAATATGACGAGCATGGCATGAGGCGCAATAAGACAATAAAGGAAGAGAGGACACAGGACTGCTCTGGGAGCCAGGTTACAACCACTAAACCAAACAAGGACCGGGGTTGTAACCCTTCGCCTGAACAGAACTGGATCCCTGATCGTTATTGTTTAAGGCAAGCATAAGTAATCATGTCATGTCACAATCTTGTACAGGATTAAGACAAGACTAAGCTGTGCTAGACTCCATCCAATCAATCATGGCCAAGCAATGAGTACGACTTGATACTTTAACTAACTAGGGTTATCACAGGCCTAGTTACTAGCAAGATGCCGTGAGATTATTCCAACAGCCACAAGCCCTGCAGACCATCCAGGTTATCCAGGTCGAATATCTATTTATGAAGAGTGCACCACAGGACTGTGTACTGGAATTGTGCCCTACTCGTCGGTAGGCTACAAGTCCACTTAGTGCGCCCAGATAATGGGATTGTCTGTAGCTGAGAAATTCCTCCATGACTACTGGAATTTTTAGTTATTATCCAGTTATTAGCCTTAGTACATTTCAGTAGGTACCCCTGACAGTGGTATTCAGGGATCCCTATCCTAGACATGATGTAAGACAATACTGGTTTATTTGTACAAACACAATCGTCCACGGTATCCAGGCCATTCATACTTGTCATGTCAGGCTAGCTGTCGTAACAGCATGTCGAGATACATTATGTCAGGTTTACTTGTCAAGAGTGCGCCACGGCGGGCCACTATTGTGTCCATGGTATCATATCAGAATTTACATGGCATATACATAAGTGAGACATTTAATATAGTAGTAATAATAATAATAATAATAATAATAATAATAAAAGAGGATAAGAATGTGGAAGGAGCCATGCGGTTGCGAAAGTAGAGCTCATGCGGCCAGGGATAATAGGACTCATACGGCCAAGAGATCGGATCCTATGCGGCTCGGGACTCAGAAGTCCATGCGGCCAGGAATCCCAAGCAGTGTCATGCGGCTGGAAAGGACAAGGCCTTATGCGGCTGTACTGACAAGAGCCATACGGCTCGGGAGGGATAAGCACATGCAGCTACGGGGGAGGCGAGCTTATGCGGCTGGAATAATGCAAGTCTATGCGGCCGGTGGCAAACAAGCATATGCGGCTACGGGGGAACCCGCCCATGCGGCTAAGCTATGGGAGAGCCATGCGGCTCGAGAAGTCAAAGCCTTTATGCGGCTAGAAGTAACGGACTCTTATGCGGCTGAGGGATCAACGCCATGCGACTGGGAAAGTGACTTTATGCGGTTAAGGGATCAACGTCATGCAGCTGGGAAAGTGACTTTATGCGGTTAAGGGATCAACATCATGCGGCTGGAAAAGTGACTTTATGCGGTTTAAGGAATACGGGTCCCATGCGGCTCAAGTCATGCCGAGGCCTTATGCGGCTGCAGAAAAATGAGTCATATGCGGCTGATTGACTATTGAGTTCATGCGGCTGCATTGCCATGCGGCTGCATTGCCATACGGCTGAGAGACTTGCCGCATGAAATTCCATGCAGTCAAGTTCGGCCATGCGGCTAAGAAGTTCATGCGGCTGGGCCATGCAAACCATGCGGCTCAGCACTGTTCTTCTTCTCCACTTGTCCGAGAAGAAGAACCATGGAGTCCGTGGCTTCAAGGCTCATAAATCTTTCATCCGAGGTCGGAATCCAAACTTTCATAGGTCAAAATGGGGCAGAACGAAATTCTCTACAACATGGAACCATCAAAACTTAAGAATAACAATGTTAGAGAGGTCAAAACCCAAGAAATCCGAAAATATAATAAACTTAGATCTACACAAATTAAACCATGGAATTTAGAAATGTTAAGTATTAAAGTGTGTTAGAATCTCGAGAGGAAGAAAATGGAATAATAAAAACGGTATTCCTCCATTAAGCAAGCTGCACTTCCCTAAGCTCTCTTCCTGATAGGTGGAGAGTAATGGTGGAGAAGAAGAAGTAATAGAGAGAATTAATGAAGAGAGAGAGAGAGAGTTGGACGGCTATAAATGGAAAGGAGTGGGGGTAGGTGGGATTTTCTTTTGGTTCGTGATGAACCCAAAAGTAACCCAAACCGAGCCAAGCCGAACCATGCAATAAAATATCCAACTAAATCATGCAATGAGATATGCAATATACGTATACGTATACCAGAATACGTAATACGAAAATGGTCATTACAAAAGTTGAGTGGGTTCTGTCAGCTTTGTGATGGGTGTAGATGACGCTCTTGTTGTTGTTGACGTGCTGTCCGGAGCAGGCGTTGTATTTTGGCGATCGTGCGCAGGACGACCTCGATCGATCCGCTGTCTCCAGAGGAGAAGATGAGGATATCGTCAGCGTAAGTCAGGTGAGTGATGAGGGGGCAGCCGGTGGTGGTGTGGAAGTGATTAAAACCAGCCATGTTGGGCATAATATTCAGGTTTCTGCTAAGGACTTCAGCCGCAATTATAAAAATGGTGGAAGAGGGCGGGTCCCCTTATATATATATATATATATATATATATATATATATATATATATATATATATATATATATATATAAACCATAAAAGAATAACAACCCCATTTAGATGTTTGGTTCTTTTTCCAACCGGCTCTTTCTCTCCTCACGAGCGCATGCTAGTTCTCTCTTGCATGCTTCTCTCCATTCAATTGTGAGATCGTATGACAGATTTCCTATTTGTCTATTTGATTTCCTATTTGTTTCAGAGGTTTGATTTTGGTTTGATATTTTGATTTCATAGTGAAAGGATATCGAGACCACACACCTCTAACTCTGATGGAAAGGATATCGACACCAATACCCCTCCACCCACCCGAAGGTGCTTCCACCACAATCTCGATTTTTGTTTGATAGTTTCTTTTTCTGTGTTTTGTTGATTTTAGGTTTCTATTGATTTTTAATTTAAGTGTTTTACTGAATTTTTAGGGTTTTCGATTTACCAATATACTTGCTTTTCATCACGAATTGCTTTAGGTTTTCTAATTATTCTTTCCAAATAAAACCATCAAACTCGGCCTACTCTCTCCTCTTTCTGGTACAATCGTTCTATACAGTGTCCCCACTCTCTTCTTCTTCATTCCAAAGAAAAACTTCTACCTTTATTTGTATATACGCACAAAGCGCAACCACTCCATTCCTCCCCCCAACCAAACCCCCGAAAACCCTAACCCTAAATGTCTCCCTCCTCCGCCTACCGCCGATCCCTCGACCCCCAAATCTGGCGCGCCTACAACGACACCTTCGGCAAGATCCCCGCCATCGGATCCCTCTTCTACTTCCACCGCGGCCACTACGAGTAGTCCTCCACCCCTCTCAGCCCCTCATCCTTCGTACTCGACAGCCAGTACTCCCTCTGCCGTGTCACCACCGTCGTCCTCCTTGCCAACCCCAACTCCGACTAGGTCTTCACGAAGATCCGCCCCCACCCTGTCCCTAGCAGCGCTCCAGGCCGCGAAGATGATGTCATTGACGCCGACGATCCCGCCGGGGATGATGATAACGTCGACTCCTCCGCCAAGACCCTGATCCCGAGCAACGCCAACAACGGGGGCGGCTTCTCCGTCCAGCGGTACTGTACAAATTCGGTCTTCCCGGAGCTCGACTTCACAAGAGGATTGGGAGTACATGATTGATGGGGTTTGGACAACAAATGAAAATTTTATAAGGTATATGTTAGTCAATTACTTTATTCTTACTTTTGTGATTTTTTTATTGTTTCTAGGTAATGGATCTCCATATTGGATTGAAATGAAATAAAGTTGGTAGCTCTTTTGTATAAGTTAATAACTTTCAATTGAATTTTCTGTCGATCAGACAAGATCAATCATTTTCTTATCAACTCTCATTCAATTTCTCTGAATCTCACTACACTTTCATGAGAAAAATTAATCACACCAGAGGGAAAAAGTAATGACAAAGATAGACAGGCTCACCTCATGAGAAGTTGGTAATTTACCTTGAAGCTACATCCATATAGGAAATTATCAATTGGCTTGATGTGTTCTGTGATGATTTTTAAGTGTCATACATTGAAATTCTTTATACGTGCACTTGTTACTGATATACATTTTTAAGTGTTGTACATTGTAATTCTTTATACATCCAAGTTTTATTTATCATTGGGAATTTACATATAATCTTTGAGTATAAAAGAGTAAGCTGGATTTTTCATTTCCGAATTCCTTTGGTTCGTATGTATGATTCGGTGAGACTACATAGCAATATTCCATTGCCAATGATTACTCGGTCATTCACATGGAAGAGTAACACAGCTAGCAGTAGCAGGACTCGGTATTGTCGTTATACTACTGAAGTTACAATCCAAGACAGGTCTATTTGTACTTTATAACAAAGCATGCCATTATATGTTGTAAAACTATTTTTAACTATGCCTCAAATACCCACTAGTTCACTAAACTGTGTTGACACATTCATACCTGGTACATAAGACACCCTGACACATGCTCTAAATCCCAATACATGTTGACACCTTTGTTTTGGTTTCATGTTGTTGAAACGATCAGAGAAAAACATAGTAGCACGTCCTTGTTTGCCATGGAAACATTCTTGCGGGTCAAAGTCATTTGCAGCAACGATGTCGACGAAGGTGACACATTTTTTTGCAATGTCTATAACCCTCAAAATCATCGCTTTTCTTTTACTCTTGTATAGCTAAGTAGGAGTATAAACCAAGTGCTTACTTTTGCAAGATCCCTTCAGATGCATATATGCTAGTAATATATAATGCTACCTATACACATGAATTTCAAGTTTTTTGACATGCGTGCCATATGGATGTTTGGACACTTAAAAGAACTAGTGTCTAGATCATCTTTGTTTTGTCGCCCCTCTATTTTAATGGAACAAGTGTCTAGGTTATCTTTGCTTAAACCGGGAAGTAGGGATGCAGACTTACCATTTCTAAACAAGAAAATGTTAGGTCACAAGAAATTTGAACTCAATTTGAATAACCTTGTTAATTTGAACTCATTTTTACAGTGACCTGTATGTAACATTTAAATTTTTTAGTACAAATGTGTGATGAATGTAGGCATGTGCTCAAGCTCTATTTGCATTATTATATTTACTTGCTAAGTGATGTACACTTTCAATATCTGGAGATACAGACATGTAGAAACAAATTCAATGTCATACCTTTCTGTATTTGAAATCACAAACGCTTCCAATGCCCACTTTGTGTAGCATAGATTTTTCAACCACTTTGAGTTACTAGGCTGTTGCTATTAGTGTTAAGATAACACGCAGAAGTGTGGACCACTAGAAAACGTAAATTACAGTACAGTTAGAAAGGGATGACTTTAGCATGTAAATTTTGAATCAAGGATTTTTAGATATTTAAAGTGCGCTAATTAGATAGATCCAATTTGAAAGAAGATGGCAAAAGCAAAATAAATGCCAGTCATACAGTATACAAGTACGAGCAAAATGTAATTGTCAGTTAATTGGATTGTTGAAGAAATAGAACATTGAAAGGTAAACTATTGGCTTGATGACTATATTAAAACGATCAAAGGTGTCCCTTGAAAGAAAATAAGCAAGTGATCATTCCAGATCCTCTCCCTCTCTCTCTATCAGGTGGGCTCAATGATTTGATAGTTAAATCATTCCAGTATGTTTTAGTTGCTTTCCAATTTTATTATCCCTACAACCTTGTTATGGAAATAATTTAAGGTGAAGTGCTTAAATATTTTTTTGTTCATGCTATACCGAGTTTAATGCTGATACAAAAATATATGTTTTCTTTTATACAGTTCGATGCAGGTTATTATATATTCTCCTTGTCTTAATTAATTTATTAAGAATTCAAGTTTATGTGTGTTATTATTATGGCTCTATGTTGGTTCTTTTCGGATTAATTTGCAAGAATATAAACATTTCTGGGCATGTCAGCTCACAAGGTTTAATTGGCTTTGGTACATCAAGTATCTGTGCTACTAGTAGTTTGTTTTGTCTGTAATTTTCTTTTAAAGTAGTTGCATGATCATTTATGATTATCAACAAGAACAACTATTTTGATGTGTTATACCAATGAATCAACTATTTATTGTTGGTTTCTTAACGGGCCAACCTCATAGACATCTTCTTACTACTAGATAGAGTGCATTTGTCAACAAAAAGAAGCTTGCCTTAGGGATGTTCTGTTGTTTCTTTGGTAGACATATGAATGTTTCTTATATGACAAATTATATTTAAGAAACCTCATTCGAGCGGTCATTTTTTGCTTAAAATAGCGGTAATAATAGAGGTCTCAGACTAGGAATCATGAGGGCAGCTCAAATCAAGACTGGCATACCTTACTGATGCGAGCGTACCTGGCGTCGCACCTTCCTCGAGTGGTGGAGGCATCATCACGTACGCACGTCGCAGGAGACGCGGAGGAGCCGTTTAGGCATTTTATTTATTTTATTTAATTTTAGTCATGGAGGGTTATTTTGGTCTTTCACCACAAATAACCCTCCTCTTTGCTTTTTCTATATATATTAGGTCTAGCCGTCTTTTATTGCTTATGCTTGTATTGAGAAGAAACTCTCAAGCGTCATTCAGAGGGGTTTAGACTTTGTCCGTCCATCAAAGTTGGGAGTTTGTTCTTTTCTCTAATAAAGATCGTTCTTTTCCTTCTATTTCTATTTTTCTATAAATTATTTATGAACCGATCGGGTCGATTCACATCAATTGGTATCAGAGCTCTCTACGAATCCATGGCGCACGGGACGAGGAACACGATCGAGGAGAAGATCCAAGGTCTTCGTGAGGATCTCAATCTCGAGATCGAGGGTTTAAAGGCGGCAATCAAAGATCAAGCGTCCACGCAGGAGGAACTTCAAACCGAGGTGCGAAGCATGCGGAAGGAGATGACAACGATTCCGACAATGATGACAATATTGCAAGACATCTCCAAGAAGATGACCGGCGCCGAATCGACGAGCCAACCGGAGGCGACAGCAGCCTAAACCCTAGGCAGCCGCCTAGGGTTTGCTCCGACAAACCTCGGCGAAACCGAGGATCCCAGCATCACTACCGCCGTCGATCACCAGGATCCAGGCGGGCCGGCGCCGGCGGGAGGAGGCCGCTGGCCGGCCGCCGACGCGAGCCAGGGCCGCTTGCCGGTCGCCGCCGACCGCCAGGGCCGCTGGCCGGTCACGGCCGACGCCACCCGAAGTCCAGGCGGGTCGGGGCCGGCGGGAGGCCGCTGGCCGGCCGCGAACGCGATCCAGGGTCGCTGGCCGATCGCCGCCGTCCGTCAGGGCCGCTGGCCGGTCGCCGCCAATTACCTGGGCCACGGCGGGCCCCCGCCTCCTGCGGGGAGTGTCCTGGGACCGGCCGCCGACGAGTGGGGGGAGCCCAGCGGCCCTATGGCAGCCAACCCTCCACGGGGGTCGGACAGGGGGAACAGAGCCCCCAGGAGGGACAGAGACCGTGGGAGGCGCTTTCGGAGGCAGCAATTTCTGTGGGGGAACGACAGCTCCCGCTCGCTTCCAGGAGCGGTATGGAGGAGGTGACGGAGTTCCGTACGTGGTCCACCGGCGAGACACAGGCCGGTGGGGAGGAGGTCGAGCCAGAGATGACATACAACAGGGAGACCTTAGCGCTGACCGTCGGCTTAAGAAGCTGAAGCTACCTACATTTGAGGGTGTGGATCCGGACGATTGGATCTTTCGGGCGGAGCGCTACTTCGAGGTCATGGAGTGACTGAGGCGGAGGTACTCAGATGCATCGGGATCTACTTCGAGGGCCAGGCCCTGGCGTGGTACCGGTGGAGGTCGGCGAGGATCCCATTCCGCAGCTGGGAGGAGTTGACTGCATACCTTTTGGACCGATTCCAGGAGACGGCTGGGGGAGACTTCTACGAGCAGTGGTCCTCTCTGCGACAGGAGGGAACGGTTCGGGACTTCGTAGTGAGATTCGAACTGTTATCCGGACGTGTCAGAGGGGTGTCGGATGAGCTGCAGATCGTGATGGTTATGAAGGGCTTGAAGCCCTCCATACGAGCGGAGCTCCGGTTGCAGAGTCCGCAGTGCTTAGAGGATCTGCTCCGCCTGGCTCATAAGGCAGAGGAGAAATTGACAGAGGAGAGACATCTTAAGGGCGCTTGGGGAGCATCGGGGCAGCGCAGTCAGACTGGCCCAGTACTTCCACGACCAGCAGCGGGGGCTCAGGCACCAGTACCACCTAGACCCGCAGGTGGGACAGGGGGCTCCATAGTACCGGGGAGGCGTCTGTCGGATGCTGACATGAAGGCGAGAAGAGCAGTTGGCTTGTGCATCAGATGCGACGAGAGGTTCACTCCCGGTCATCGATGTGCGAGCAAGTTGCTGCAGATCGTGATCTTGCCCGACGAGGAGGAGGATCCGACGGAGGAAGAGGCCGCTATAGCAGCAGGTGCTGGGGAGGAGCAGGATTATGTGCACATGGATGTTGCGGAGGTGACCCTCAACTCCGTGGTAGGGTTCACTCCGAACCACACCATGAAGTTGACGGGAATGTTGGGAGAGCAGACGGTGACGGTGCTGATCGACAGTGGGGCAACCCACAACTTATCTCTCAGAGACTGGTCGAGCGGCTTGGCCTAGAGTTGAGTACGACGGAGAAGTTCACGGTGTTGCTGGGTACCGGAAAGATGGAGGAGAGCAAGGGCCTATGCAAGGGGGTGTCTCTCTCACTGCAGGGATATCAGCTGGCGGAGGACTTCTTACCATTGGAGCTGGGCAACGTCGACATCATATTGGGGGTCCAGTGGCTAAAGAAGCTCGGGGAGATGAAGGTGAACTGGAAGCTTCTACGGATGGAGTTCCTGGAGGGAGGCGAGACGGTGGTGCTGAGGGGGGACCCGACTCTCTGTTTCTCGGTAGTGGCCCTCAAGGCCATTACGCGAGCATTGCGGACGGGAGGAGAGGGGTACCTAGTAGAGTTCCTGGGGATTTCGGTTGAGGGTGAGACACAGGAGGAGACCCCTATGGAGGTGAAGGCAGTGTTGGAGCAGTACTCTGAGGTATTCCAGAGCCCGCAAGGGCTACCTCCGATCAGAGGGCACGAGCACGCGATAGTACTACGTGGAGAGGGAGCACCGGTGAGCGTGCGTCCCTACAGGTATCCGCATCTGCAGAAGGACGAGATAGAGCGGATGGTGCGGGAGATGCTGCAGGCTGGGGTGATCCAGCCAAGTGTGAGTCCTTTTTCGTCACCGGTGCTTTTGGTGAAGAAGGACGAGAGTTGGAGATTCTGCGTCGATTACAGGACGCTGAACAAGGAGACGGTCGCTGACAAGTTTCCTATTCCGGTGATCGACGAGCTGCTAGACGAGCTGCATGGGACGGCGGTCTTTTCGAAGATCGACCTCAGGGCGGGGTACCACCAGATCCGGATGCGGCCAGAGGACGTGCCAAAGACTGCCTTCCGGACCCACGAAGGACACTACGAGTTTTTGGTCATGCCTTTTGGTCTGACCAACGCTCCGTCGACCTTTCAGGCCTTGATGAACAAGGTATTCCAGCCTTACCTTCGGAGGTTCATCCTGGTCTTTTTTGACGACATCCTCGTCTACAGCAGGAGCATGGGAGAGCACATTGACCACTTGGAGGTGGTATTTAGGGAGCTGATGGCGCATCAGCTATACGCCAACCGAAAGAAGTGCAGTTTCGGTTTGGCGCATGTGGAGTATCTGGGGCACGTGGTGTCAGCTGAGGGGGTGTCGGCGGACAGGACGAAGATAGCGGCTATGCTGGATTGGCCGGTGCCCACTACACTACGAGCATTGCGAGGCTTCTTGGGGTTGACGGGCTACTACAGGAAGTTCGTCAAGGGATACGACACTATCGCATGGGCCCTCACGGAGCAGCTAAAGAAGGAAGGGTTCTACTGTGGGGAGGAAGCCACCAAGGCCTTTGAGGCCTTGAAGGTGGCTATGACGACGGCACCGGTGCTGGCCTTACCCGATTTCAGCAAGGCGTTCGTGGTAGAGACGGATGCGTCAGGGTATGGCCTCGGGGCGGTACTCATGCAGGAGGGGAAGCCCATAGCCTACTTTAGTCAGGTGCTTTCTGCTAGAGCCCGGCTAAAGTCGGTCTATGAGATGGAGCTGATGGCCATCGTACTGGCAGTACTGAAGTGGAGGCCCTATCTGTTGGGGCGGGAGTTTGTGGTCAGGACCGACCAGAAGAGCCTCAAGTACCTCCTCGAGCAGCGGCTCGTTACAAAGGAGCACCAGCATTGGTTGTCCAAGTTGGTGGGATATCGGTTCACGATCGAGTACCGGCCGGGGCTAGAGAACAAGGCTGCTGATGCCTTGTCGCGACGGGAGGAGGTGGTGGACTTGAGGGCGCTGTCACGACCTATATGGCGGGACTGGGAGCCGATGTTGCAGGAGGCTGAGCAGGACGCAGGATTGCAGCACATACGGCAGCAGATAGAGAGCGGCAATGACGGTCCAGCGGGCTATACTGTGGAGGGTCGCCGACTGCTCTATCAGGGGAGGATGGTGCTACCGAGGACTTCGACATTCATTCCAGTATTGTTCCAGGAGTTCCATAGCTCCGCGACGGGAGGACACTCGGGAGTTCAGCAGACCTATCAGAGGATAGCCAGAGAGGTGTTTTGGCCAGGGATGCAGAGATGCATCGCACGACTGGTCGCCGCGTGTGACGTCTGCCAACGTCACAAGTACATGGCTATGGCACTAGCAGGATTATTGCAGCCGCTGACTCTACCAGAGAGAGTTTGGGAGGACATCACCATGGACTTCATCGACGGGCTACCACGTTCAGAGGGGTACATGGTGATCATGGTGGTGGTGGACAGGCTGAGTAAGTATGCTCACTTCATTCCTTTGAAGCATCCTTACACAGCTGTTACAGTAGCGACGGCTTTCCTGAGGGAGGTTATACGGCTACATGGGTACCAGCTTCCATTGTCTCCGACAGGGACAATGTATTCATGAGTCTCTTTTGGAGGGAGCTGCTTAGGGTACAGGGTACGGTCCTGAAGAGGAGTACCGCTTACCATCCCCAGACGGACGGCCAGACGGAGGTTGTCAACCGCAGCGTGGAGACTTATTTGTGGTGCTTCGCCTCTGATTCCCCCCGGCAGTGGCACAGATGGTTGGCGTGGGCAGAGTACTGGTACAACACTTCGTACCACTCGAGGGCGGGGACGACCCCTTTCAGGGTGTTGTACGGACGATACCCTCCTCCTTTAGTCCGATTTGGAGACACTCAGACACCAGTGGGGCAGGTGGAGGAGTACATAGTGGCGAGGGATGGGATGTTAGAGGAGTTGAGGAAGCATTTGTTGCGAGCACAGCAGGTGATGCGGGCTCAGGCGGACAGGCATAGACGGGACGTAAGCTTGCAGGTGGGAGATATGGTTTATCTCAAGCTACGTCCCTACAGGCAGAGGTCGATGGCGAGGATGCCGAACGAGAAGCTGGCGGCTCGTTACTTTGTTCCATATCAGGTGGAGGCCAGGATTGGACATGTGGCATATAGGTTGAGGCTACCGATCACTTCGGCGATTCACCCCGTTTTCCACGTATCTCAGCTGAGGAAGGCGGTCGGGGATCATGCGGTGTCGCCTACTCTTCCTCCTACACTCACAGAGGATATGGAGGTGCAGTTGGAGCCTTTGGAGGTACGAGCAGTTCGGCAGGGACCAGGACAGACGAGGGAGGTTTTGATTCACTGGATGGGACTACCAGACTGCGACGCGACTTGGGAGGACTATGCGAGATTCCAGACACAGTTTTCAGATTTCCACCTTGAGGACAAGGTGGCTCTTTTTAGGGGGGGGGGGGTATTGATGCGAGCGCACCTGGCGCCGCACCTTCCTCGGGTGGTGGAGGCATCATCACGTACGCACGTCGCAGGAGACGCGGAGGAGCCGTTTAGGCATTTTATTTATTTTATTTAATTTTAGTCATGGAGGATTATTTTGGTCTTTCACCACAAATAACCCTCATCTTTGCTTTTTCTATATATATTAGGTCTAGCCGTCTTTTATTGCTTATGCTTGTATTGAGAAGAAACTCTCAAGCGTCATTCAGAGGGGTTTAGACTTTGTCCGTCCATCAAAGTTGGGAGTTTGTTCTTTTCTCTAATAAAGATCGTTCTTTTCCTTCTATTTCTATTTTTCTATAAATTATTTGTGAATCGATCGGGTCGATTCACATCACTTACTCTGTAGAATGTAACCAGAAGATGAGTTCTGGTATGCTAGCTATTGCTGCTGATGTAGTATGGCTATGACAAACGTGTTTCACATCTTTTACTACCCGAGGTATATTTGGGTGTATCAGTTGTTCATGCTATAAACTAAATTACTTGATTGACAACCATGCTTCTTAGCAGTTTTGACTTTACCGTTCATTTGTTGTTGTTGTTTGGCCATAATAGCATGACTTATTGATGTCATAGTCCTTTTTAGTTGGTATGACTGTCGCTATTGTTCCAATGAGGTAAAAGTTCAACTTTGGCCCTCTTTTAATAGTCTTCTAGTTGAAGCAGAGAGGCACAACAATATAGAAAGTTGATTTTATTGGACACCTATTAGCTTATATCCATAATTTTCTTGTTTCTTTCAATTGATGTAAATAGGAAACATTTTAGGCTCATTCCTTAGTGTTGCTTCGGCTTCGGCTTTGAATTGCATACTGCACACAAGTAGCTTGGTTTGTTCTTTTATTTGTACAGTCTAATGAAGTTTTGTTATGCAGTTCCAGTACAACAAACTGGACTAGCATTAAGTGGATGAGAGAAAGGGAGTATTTGTTTCCTCCCAATGCCCGACCTACATATACATCCGTAATTCGGATTGATATGCCACTGCTGCTACCAATAAATCTGGAGCAAAGTGTCGAACTCTTGCTTAGTATTTTCCTAATTAACTCTACACTCAAATCTCTATTCCTTGGTGTTGTCCTTAACTCAATACAGGATTTACTTACTGAAATATAATATTATTTTCTCGATACAATTATCAATTTGGAATTAGCATGTCTTCGTAACTTAAAACAAATACTGAGTGGACATATCTAGCCCAATTTCTCCATGATTGATCCTTAGGTTGCTCAATGGATATTCTTGATACGAAAAGAATAAATTGAGATAGTTATATTATTGTCCTCCTAAAAGCTCTATGGTATTTTTTTTCAGCACTTCAATTATGCTTATTAGCATCACTTTTGCATCTATGAAAGGTGGTATTACATGAACCTATTCAGTTTTCACCTATAGATTGTGGCAATTATATGTGATAATTTTGTACTTTCTTGTAAATTTTATTCCAGATTATTGGCAGAAGATCCATATCAAATTCTTGGTGCTGGAGGAACGTCGGAAGTGAGTTGCTATAACACCCTCAAATTAATTTGGCAACAACCTTTAATTTAACTGAACTATAAAATTCAAACGCATATTTTGGAATTCTAAAAGGTGCATGTCTTCTAGGTGAAACACCATGTATTTTTTAAAAGATATTATCTGGGATTCACTTACAAGGCAGAATATGCATGATATTAAATATGCTGATTGTTAAACCTCCCCATTACCTCTCTTTGCAAATTTTAGAATTTTCAAATTCTGCTCATCTTACCGGCGCTATTCTTTCATGCTTGTTGTTACTCATGGAAAATGTATCAGATGAATACATTAATGAAGCCATTTGGTTTTAAAAAATGCCTCAACAAGGTGTGCCTCATTGATAGTGCACGAATAGCTATTATCTTGTAGTAGATGGCTTCGTTCATCGGTAGTGTAAATAATGCAAACCTATTTGTTATTTTTTGGATCCTTGTTTATGAGTTGTTATCTATATGCAAGTATGAATATTCCTCCATAGTTCTACAAGTGCAACGCATAAATGTTCTTTATTAGTACTTATTAATTAGGAAAAAATATATGTCAGTCATATACTAAGGTTGACATTGTCTTTTCTGCATTTAGGTGAAGGTATTCTGCCATTGCAGTTAGAAGGTGTTTGAAATGGTTGTCTAGCCTTCTTTTGTTCTGATCTTTTCAATCCTTGAGCCACGACAAGTGTTTGGATTGGTAATTTACTAGACAGAGATATTCTCCTTGTGTTATTATTTTTTTTTTCTTTCATCCTTTTACTAATTAGGAAGTTCTTCATAACTTGTAAACATCAATTGACCCTTGATTATTCGTGACATATAATTTTTCTTGGATAACAATTTTATTTGTGACCCCTAACATCAGTATCGGTTAATATCGGTAGCGATGGGGATATGTCATGTCGTAGCGCTACCGGTCGTATCGATATCGATATTGGCTAATACTGCAAAGTATCACTATATACTAGATATTTTTAGGTATGATTGTTTTCTGGAAAGTTATCTTTAGAACTAATGATGCCATCATAATTTAATCCAATTGACTCAAATATGCATGTGGGCGTGTTCATGAATGTATTTATTTTCTTTAAATCATCCGCGCCCTATAAACAATGCCAATATGTTGCCTAGGCTGTTTCTAATTGTTGTATGGGGAAACTTGTGAATGCTGGCTGGTATGGCCCCAGTACTTGTATGGGACAAGACTTGATGGTTGCAACAAATTTTTTAGATATGACTGAAAAGGGTTTGTACGTGGCCCTGAACTCACTAATTGTTCATAGTAGCTCAACTAATAACTACTAAGAGTAGTTTTTTTTAGAGAAATTTTGAGTGGCACCCCACTTTTGTTTACCATATTTACAGTGCACCCCACAAGTTTACAACAATGTAAGATACCTCCCACTTTTGACGTTTTTTGTCCAATATGGACGGTCAACTGGGTTGATCCAATTTTTTTGACAAAAATACCTCCGACCTGTTGTCTTCTTCACCGTGTCTCTCGCGCCTCCCTCGCCGCTGTTGCCCCCCTCGCCGACCTCGCCGCTCCCGTCCCCGACCTCCCCGACCTTGCTGCCCCCCCCCCCCCCCCCGACCTTGCTACCCCTTCTCCCTCCTGACGCCAAACTCGACGAGTGACTCTACGTTCGGCTTCACGCGATCCTCCAGCCCAAAGCCGAGGATGTGGGGCTTCTTCTCCAGCAGCCTCGCGACGGCGAGCCTGGGGAGGCCGAGGGACTCGAGGTGCTCGACGAAGGGCTTGATGGTCCTGCCGACCCACATCCCCAGGACCTTCGGGTAGCGCGAGCACGGCGCCGAGCTCCCTCCGGGCGACGCCGATGACGACCAGGTAGGCGACCGACGTGCTCATGGTCCCTTCGAGCTTGAAGCCGAGCAGCTCCGGGTACCTCTCAAGGACCCTGGGCACGTCGGCGGGCCTGATGTCCATGCCGAGCAGGTAGTTGACGACGGGCTTGAGGTCGATGACGACGCTGGAGTGGAGGACCCGGGGGTAGCGGCGGAGGAAGGAGGGGAGGGAGGAGCGGCGGACGCCGAGGGCGCCGAGGAAGTCGAGGACCGGGATCATGTTCTTCTTGACGCTGCAGCCGAGGACGAGGGGGTAGGAGTTGATGTCGTCGACGGTGAGGCCGAGGGAGTAGAGGAAGTCGACGCGCTCGCGCATGACCTCGACGGTGACGGGGAGCTCTAGGCCGTCGAGCTCGTCCGGGAGGATGCCGAGGCCGCAGAGGAAGTCGTAGACGCGGGAGCGGTTCTCGGCGGAGTCGCGCTTGAGCTGGGAGAGGGTAGGCCGGAGGTAGTGGGAGGTGGGGGACGGGTCCGGGTGGCGAGGTCGGGGAGGGGGGCGGCGAGGTCGGAGAGGGGGGGGGGGGGTGGGGGGGGCGCTAGGGTCCGGCGAAGGGGGGGCAGCGGAGGCACGCCGACGGCGGGGAGGGGACAGACACTGAAAACATAGGGGATACGGGAAAGAAGACGGTGGTATTTTGGTAAAAAAATGGTCAAAGGGGTTGACCGTAAGTTGGGGACGGAAACCATCAAAAATGGGGGTACCTTACATTGTTGTAAATTTGTGGGGTGCACCTTGAATATACAGAAATAAAGTGGGGTGTCACTCAAAATTTCTCTTTTTTTAATGAGAAGCTGAATTTGTACTAGTACGGCTTTCTTTCTTACTCGAAAAATAATAAATTGTTGATTTTGAGCCATAGGGAAATCATAAATAATGTTTTACCCCTATAAAACATGTGATTTAATGGTTTGGCCCAAGCATCCTCGATGGAAATCCTGAAGCAGGTATAGGTAGGTATGCTCTCTATAAGTTAGTTTTCTTTTCTTTTTCTTTTTTTCTTTTTTTTTTCTTTTTTTTTTTGTATCTAGTTGTCTCATATATAGTTACCATGGGAGGTTCAGTTAGCCGCTGTGGTGCCCATTGGAGGTCCAACATGGCTTTGGATTTGCTATGCTAGTATGTCATCAAAGGATTTGAATTTAGACAAATGGATAAAGATGAGAGTTAAGGTTCTCTTGAAGATTATTAAACTGCCTATGGGGCAAAGGCAGTCCATATAAATGTTAGTCATCAGTAGGGCTGCAATTGAGCCAAGCTGCTCGAAGCTCGGCTCGATAAAAGCTCGTTTGAGCTTGGTTCGTTTAGTAAACAAGCTAAGCTCAAGCTTCATTTTTTAGCTCGTTTAATAAACGAGCCAAGCTCAAGCTTAGAAATACTCGGCTCGTTTGAGCTCGCGAGCTAGCTCGTATATGAGCTTGCGAGCTGGCTTGTTTAGAAGCTCGTTTAGGAGCTTGTTTCGAAGCTCATTTGTTCTTTGTTAGATTTTAATTTTATATATGTTTGTATAACAATATAGTTGTGTGCATTATATATTTATATCTTCTTAATAGTTGACATTAAGGAAGTTTTCTAATTAAATTTTATAAATAAATTGTTAGTATTACATGTACTTGAATTCAAACCTAACTAGCTTGAAATTGAGATAGTTAAGCTTGAAATCAAGCTTAATGAGCTTTAAAGAGCGAGTTTGAAATCAAGTTTAACGAGCTTGATTTTGAGCTTATCGAGCTTATTTATCAAGCTTGAATCAAGCTTGCTTATCAAGCCAAGCTCAAGCTCAAACTAAGCCAAGCTCAAGTTTAATATAAACAAGCTCAAGTCAAGCTCAAGCTTTGAAATAAAAAGCTCAAGCTCGAGCTCGATTAATCCTAGTCAAGCCAAGCTCAAGCTTGCAAAAGCTTGGCTCGGCTTGGCTCATTTGCAGCCCTAGGCATCAGTGTTTCCGTAAGTTGAATCATCGATCTCCTCATCTTAGGTTTATGGAATCATGTCCATCAAAGACATTTTCTACACATGGCCAACAATAAGCTCTTGTAATGTCTATTGATTATGTTTTGAGTAATTATTTGGTATGTTTTAAGGAAAAATAGACGAGATTTCCAATTTGTTAAGTATTTTTTGAGGAATGAATTTGTCAAATAATTGTTTATTTTAAGTAAAATGTATGAATATTAAGTACATTAAATGCCAATATAAGAGGCAGATGAATAGCTCACAGATAGAAAAATAGAAGGCCAATATTTAAACTTGACTTGGTACGTGATGCAAGTTTAAACCAAATATGCCAAAAAAATTATTTACTTTGTCTTTTGACTTTAATGCTTTTATATTGCGCCACTGACTTCTGGTCGTTAAGGTTCAAGAAGCATGATATGGTAATACTTGAAGATTATTATTATAATGGGATCCGAAGAGTATCACATGAACGGACACATCAATAGAATGAGGAGGCTACTGGAAGTTTTGTCAATGATGACTACCAGATGATTCACAAGAAGCACCGACATGATAAACATTATGGTTTCTCTCATCAAGAAATGAGTATTCAAGCAGATGAACTTCATAGTTACGAGCGAAAACATAAGAAGAATTGTCAGAAATATACTCCAGGAAGAGATCAATGGAGTCATCGTTCCAAAAATTCAAATTATGAGGTACATGACTTGTCTGACAGTTCTAACCGGCACAGTAACGGAGGAAGAAACATCATCATGAAGATTGCATCAAGAAGCCGTTGGTCCATTGGTTATGGTCTAACTTGATTTTAATAATTGATCTAACTACTTGGATAATTGTTAAAGATCGGCTACTGCTACTGTTCAAGACTGAAGCCATTTTGCCACTTGAGTCTTATTTCATATTTAATATAATTTTCACATTTTATTGAGTTTAGGAATGCGATATACACAGTCGTACTGGCAAGTAGGCTATCCCAAAATGTTTTCTTGTTTTGAAAATAGTCCATTTTACAAAAAGTTCCTAAACTACTTAAAATTTTTCAAAAAGACCAAAATCTGATTTGTAAAAATCCTAAAATCAAACTCTGTACCCAGGAGAATTCGGTCCGAGTTCGGTTCAAATTTTGCCTGAGTTTGATTAGTGCCCGTTGGATTTTGAACTTGGTCATCCCGCAGTTACGGATGCAACGACTATTTGTCGAGATTCTCCCAAAGAATTCTGTCCGAATTCTGCCTTTGGAAAAAAATATAAAAAGAGAAGAATTTTTCTCATTTCAACACACCTCTCTCTTCTCTTCTTTCTAAGCGTAATACGTTTTTCCAAAGTGTTCTAAGTTCTTTTATTTTCAAATCTCAAGCCAGTTACAAGCCTCTAGTCGATTTGCAAGTGCAGTACGGTCTAGAAGTTTCAGAGTGATTGTAATCAGAGGCTTGATTGAAGAAAGACACTTCGCAATTGAAGTTGGTCGAGTACTTCGGATCAAAGCTCGCATTTTAGAAGTTGCAAGGACTTTTATATGAAAATTTGCGGTATTTTTCTACAGTGGATTTCATCTGAAGCTCGAGTTCTTTCAACTGGAATAGTCCTCACAAGAGAAAAATTTGCATACATCGTCGTGTTTGCGTTTGCTCTCCGATCTCTACTTTTTTGTTTACGTACTTGTGATATATATGCTATGATCTTGCTGCTAATAATTTTTGTTTGCTAAATTTTTGCTGCCTACTTTATTCATCTCCTCTAAAGTATAGCACTTTACATTTCGTTCTTATAATTGGTATCAGAGCGGGTTATACAGGTAAAGTGAGGTAACACTGTTATTAAAATCTTATTTATACTGTTGTTACATAGATTAATATATCACACGTGGCAACTATGAAGTTCACAAGTGAAGGCTAGGCCACAAAAAGACCTCCACTCTTTGAAGGTACAAATTACACTTACTGGAAAACACGTATGAGCTTCTTCTTGAAATATCTAGATTTTGACTTATGGTCTATTGATTGATGGCTATAAAAAGCATGTACGTATCCTTGTTGATGGAGAGTTGGTTGAGAAATCCCATGAGAAGTATATTAAAGCTGAAAAGAAATAGGCCAGTCATGGCGCACGTGCTATTAACGATTTGTTTTGTACCTTAGACAGGATTGAATTTAACAGTATGTCTACTTGCACAACATCAAATGAAGTATGGAAATTTTTAGAAGTTACTCATGAAGTACGACACAAGTCAAGGAGTCAAAGATCAGCAGACTTACTCGGGAGTATGAGGCCTGCAAAATAAAGCAAAATGAATCCGTCACTCAGATGTTTACAAGATTTTTAGATATTATAAATCCTCTGTCTTCATTAGGCAAGGAATACAATAACCATGAGAAGATTTGCAAACTACTATGAGCTCTCACGAAGAACTGGATTCCAAAGGCTACAACAATTATTGAAAAAAAACAACCTCCCTACTATGTCTCTTGAAACACTGATGGGTAAGCTACTCACTCACGAGCTGGAACTTCAAGACTTTGAAGAAGTTGCACCAAATGAGAAGTCGATCGCCCTCAAAGCTCAATGTAGAAGAACTGTCGAAGATGATTCCGACGATAGTGACTCTGACTCTGAAGATCAAGCTCTCATAGTAAGGAAGTTCAAGAAGTTCATGAGATTCAACAGAAGAACAAAAGAACACAACAGCAACAACAACAGTGAAGAAGATCCAATCTCCTATGGTTGCAAGAAGAAAGTGCACATCAAGAAGGGCTGTCCAACGACATCATCATCACCAGAAAAAGCAACAAGTATTACAAAGGTTTCGTAAAGAAATCAACATCCAGAAGGTATGCCAACACAAGCATATGGCATGAAAGCGAAACTAGCGATCAGAAGATGAACAATCAGAAGACGCAACAAATGTATGCTTAATGGCATTTGATCAGGTAAACACTAACCCCTTGTTTGATAAATATGATGATTTTACCTTTGAACAATTAGGTGAAGCCTTTAGTGACCTCTTAGGTGATTACAAAAAATTGCGTAGCAAATACCAATAACTCTAAGAAGGTACTCAAAGAGTAAATGGTGAAATAGGAAGACTTACCGACCTACTAGCTGAGGTTATAAGACAATTACCAAATTAGAGGAAGACCTACTCAAAGAGAAGAAGAGTCTTCCGCAAGGAATAGTCAGAAATGATGTACTCACTGCTAACTACAATACACTGTATGACACTTTCAAAAAAGTTGAAAATTAGGTTAGAAAAATAGCCTGTCACTCTCACTTTTCTAATTAGGGGTATTTTAGTCATTGTGTGATAATTTAAATTTTTGTTATTTTTATTGTTAATTAATTGGTGTTTAGTCTTTGATTAGTGCTTTTGGTAGTAGCAAATGGTTTAACCTTAGTCAACCTGGATTAGAAGACTAACCATGGGATTAGAATCCTAGTTAGCTAATTAGATTTTAAATTAGAGCATTAGTCCAATTTAGGAAACAATTTAATGCATTGTTGGGCTATTTTAATATGAAGTTTGTTTTGGCCTTTTTGCTAATGGGCTTCATAAGGGCTTTAATTGCATGGTGGTCCGTAGCAAACCCTAACCTAACCGTAGCATACCTATCCGGCCACAAACAACAGCCCCCCCTCTTGGAGTCATAAACTTGGTAGCCGTCAAGTTTTTCAAACCCTAAAATTCTCCCTTTTCCTCCAAAAGTCCAACTTTCTCAATTCTCATCCAAATCCATCCAAACGAAGTGCGTTGCGATCGTTGGGTGGAGAGGAACCTGCTGGAGACTTGCTAGCAAGGAATCAGAGGCGTTGGACAGGAGGAAATCGACATTGACGCATTTGGAGGCTCGTTTCATTGAGATATTGACTCTCAAAAGGTAAACCCCTCTAAACACCTGTAAATTCCAATTTTTTTTCGTAGATGCATCCATATAGGTACCCCGGACCTGTTTATGAAGTTTGGTAGGTTTTCGTTGCCGTTTGATAGGCGTATTGAACGTGTGTCGGTGTATTAGGACACGTGTTCGACGAAATGCCGCTTAGAATTGAAAGTTCGTATTTTTTGATTCCATTTTCATAAATTTGTTGCTGTGTATATTTGGAACAACTTTCGTTAAGACGTATCTCAATTTGACACATTTTTGGTGTCCAAATCGGACACGGACACGCATGCACGATGCCCGTGCACAGTCCCGTGCGTGTCCTGCTGTTCGAGTGCCATAACTCGACGTACAGGATAAGGTTTTGCATGAAAATTGATGGACACATGGGGGCAACCTCTACCCACGTGCTTCTAAAATTTTACGGGGTTTCGTGGAGTGTACGCGGAGAAATCGAACACGCACGGGTTCGGCTGAACTGTGCACGCGCGCGAAAATTGCCGCTGATAGGGCCTTCGTTCGCGAACATGACGCGATGAGGACACAAACCAGGAGCATGGACACGTAGCCCTAGACCTAGGCTAGCCCTAGACCTGACCATGTAACACTACGTAGCTCGTGTCGCGAGCCACGGGGCTCGACACGCGCCCACGACGCCGTGCGCACGCGCGCGCACAGCCGCGCGGCATACGCGTGTCCAGCGACACGTGGACACGACATGGTGACGTGTCAGTGTGTTGAACACCTAGACCTAGACCCTGCCTAGCTATGTGCACGAGCACGAGGCTCCTCGTGTTGCGTGTGGCGTTCTATTGAGCGCGACACGTGCCCACGAGCACGTTTCCATTCACGCGTGTACGAACTCTTCCGATACGCACTGACTGGACACGATACGGACACAGGTTCGACCTTGTGAGTACCCGAGCATGTCATACACGTAAATACCTTCGTGTTTGCCAAGTTTTACGTGTGCTAGTTGTGTATTTTGGAAATTGGATTTTGAGTTGGGTTTTGTATTTTGGTTGGCTTGTTTTTGAAGTTGATTTTGATTGAGATTGAATTTTTGGGTATAAACTCAGATTTCTGAGTTTAGAGTGTTGGTTTAGTTTAGAGTATGATTCGATTTCGTGGTTAGACTTATGGTTTGCATTCTTTCATATGTAAATCTATATGTTATATAAAGTTTCATTGTATATATATATATATATATATATATATATATATATATATATATATATATATATATATATATATATATATATATATATATATAGTGTTAGTATATATATACATAGGCTTATATGTAAGTAGGGCTTTATGGTTCTGTGAGTTTGGGACAGCCTTGACAACACAGCACCCTTGGCAACACACATACACCCCTTTTCCTTCTATGCATATATATATATATATATATATATATATATATATATATATATATATAAAACTTCTTTATATACATTGATAGATATTAATATATATATATATAGTGTATATATGTATATATTAGATTGTTCTCAGTTTTTAGCCCTATATTAGCAGCCCCTACACAACAGTACACACACACACAAGCTTTCTTCTAGCTCTGTATTATATATATATATATATATATATATATATATATATATATATATATATATATATATATCCTAATGTAAATATTTTGAATGTAAATGTGTATATATATTATTGTTGCTATAGGATATTAGCCTGTAGATTTGTGAGTCAGTTTAGGATTGACCCAATGGGCCTAACTTGGCCAAGTTGACAAAAGTCAACTTTGGGTCAAATTTGATCCAAATTGACTCAAACGGACTTGAAATGGTTAGATAACTTAAGTTTGACCTAAACTTGGAATAATTGACTATTTGACTTAGGGTTGACCTAGGTTGACCAGGGTTGACCTGAGTTGACCAAGGGTTGACTTTGACCTAGAAGGACCTAGAATCATTTAGAATGCATTGTAGATTACTCTTATTCCATTTTAGACACTTTGTAACCTGTGGTTGCTCTTAATAGGACTCAGATACTCCAGTTCGGACTCTTATTCTCATCAGACATTCGGGATATCAGGCGAGTACATTCTCTGACCGTTTCATACTTGCTAGGAATTATATTCTTGTTATAGACTAATTTACTTGATGCTGACACGATGTTATCACGGATTAGTATTATATGGATCGTTACATGAGATGTTATCCCCCTCGGGTGCATCGAATACATCATGTCATGTGCTTTTCATGAACATCATGTATTTCGTGGACTCTTATTATTCATGTACACTCATGTGCTCTCGTGTACTCTCATGATCTCATGAGCTTCATGTATAAACTTTCATGTACAATAACATAACCTGTCTAGATCCTTGTGTATTGATTGGGGTACGGGGGAGTAGAAGTAGTCATGTGAAAATTTCAAAGTAGTGTAATCATGTATAAACTCTGTAGTGTAATCATGTATAAACTCAAGCCGTTCACATAACTATCTTATACTCTAAATCACATAGTCACTTACAGTTCTCTATTATCATATATAGATAGCTTTTGTTTATCAGATTCTCTCTTTTTCTCATATTTATTTCTTACAGCATTTCATGTATCTTATTCTATCGCATGCTTTATATTTTCTGTCATGATATGAACTGCATGAGATGTATTGTGCTCGTTTCCGTCCTGATTGGACTGTTGAAAATATTATAGGTGATGAGGAGGAGTTCTGCCCTACCTATTATGGCACTGGCTTAGATGACACCGGTGACTTGGACCCTCAGGAGGATCCAACAGTTGCTGAGGACTTGCCCATTGTCTAGTTTAGACTTCTAGACTAGTTTCTTTGTTTAGATGTTTGTCTTTGAGATATGCTTCTGTTATTTGGATTTTGATGTTGTTTAAACATCCAAACTTATTAACTTTCTGTTGTAGTTCTCTGTGAGATTTTATCCATCTTTTATTCCTTTATTCCATCTTAGATTCTGTGATTGAGTTGTACCTTTTATGTTGTCCTCCTTTTGGAGAGTATATCATTGTATAGGAATAGTTATATATTGTTAGATGTTGTGACCTAGGACATCGTTCTACCTCTGACACTGCGACGTAGGCTGGACGTACCCACTTCTCCTACCCTTACACTAGGTGCGGGTCGTGACATAGCCTGAGGTTGCTGCTTCCTACCTTAACACGTGTCACTTACCGAAACACTGGACATTGTCATATCCAACACTGTCAGACCAAATCCAACCAAATATTTGCCCAAGAAGACTAATATGCATGTATTTTATTATCTATATCCAATTACAAAACCAAGTCCTACCAATCATGCACAACACACTGCATCTAACACTGAACATGCTAGATGTCATTATTGTGGCACTATTGGCCATATCTCTCCTGCATGTAGAGTAAGAAAGCTTGTTGATTTAAAGATATGTGCATGGATAATAAAGACTAACATTTCAGGACCCTACAAGAAATAGGTACCAAAAGTTACATCTGCAAATTCTTTTGTAGGTGGAATACCCTACGCATGCTAGAAGTAAGTGGATCCTCGATAGCGGTTGCTCACGGCACATGACCGGTGATGCTTCATTATTTGTAACACTGTCGAAGAAGAAAGAAGGATACGTTTCCTTCAGTAATAATCTTAAAGGGTATATAGTAGGTATCGACAATATTGGTAAGGCTCCCTATCCTAAGATTAAAGATGTTTGTCTAGTAACCGAGTTAAAACATAACCTACTCAGCATAAGCCATTTAGCTGATCATGGTTATGGTATTAACTTTGTCAAAAATAAATGTACTATAGTTGATAACTCAACTAGTAGTACTATCTTTGAAGGTATTAGGAAAGATAATGTATATGTTTTCTATCTATTGAAAGAGGCTAACAAAGTAGGTAGATGCTTAATCGCTAAGAATGATGGGAGTCAACTATGGCATATGAGATCCGGTCTTGCAAATATGGACACAATTTCAAGACTATCCAGAAAGAAGTTGGTAAGAGGCTTACCGGACATCACCTTCAATAAGGATACAATATGCAGTGAATGTGAAAAGAACAAAGCTATCCGATCCACATTTAAGTCCAAGAACGCGAAAAGTACCACTAGACCTCTACAATTACAGCATATGGATTTATTTGGGCCTAGTAGAATTGCTAGACTAGGTGGTAAGTTATATGCTTTTGTAATAGTAGATGATTTCTCTAGATATACGTGGGTATATTTTCTTGCACGCAAAAATGATGCATTGTTTGAATTCATCTCCTTTTGCAAGAAAGTTCAGAATGAGAAAGGATTCACGATCACTCGTATTCGAAGTGATTATGGCGACAAATTTGAAAATGCAGAGTTTGAACAATTTTGTGACATACATGGTTATCTGCATGAGTTCTCTTGTCCTAGGACTCCGCAACAAAATGGAGTTGTAGAACGTAAGAACATGACTCTATGTGAAATGGCTAGAGTTATGTTAAATCAGTTTAGTCTAACTAAATACTTTTGGGCTGTCACGATCCGCACATGATTTTGGGGATATGAGTGCGTGAGTAATCAACTTCCATCATGATCAGCTAACTAACTCCTTGCAATTAACTACCTGAAGAGATCATCAGGTTCTCGGGCGATTAGCAAGATACATAAAACATGCCTACTACTATGATAGTAAATAACATGAATGGAAGATAAGAACAATGCAAGAAGAACATCTAAGAAACGATATGTCATATGGAAATATAATACTAGACTTGGCTAACAATTAATCGAATAACTCCTATTGACTGTAGTATAATGTAAGACACTCCCAATCTATAGTATGTCTCAATTGTAGTACAATGCAAGATACTCCAAATTGAGAATAGCCAATCCTAGTGTCAATCTCATCTCCTAAAGGGATACAAGGTCAAGTAAAATTCTATAAAGTGTAGTACGATTAAAGATACTCCCAATCCATAAAATATCACAAGTTAAGTCAATCAATCAATATCTAGTCAAGTCAAGGAAACATGGTATAGAATTGATAACTCTATCACAAGACACGGTGAACACGAAGAAGACCAATAAACAAGCAAAGGAAAAGAATAATATCCTATACGTGTGTGTAACTCTATCACAAGACATGGTGAACACGAAGAAGACCAATAAACACGAAGAAGACCAACAAAACAAGTGAAGCATTAGATGATGTCACTCCCACTTTTCATAAATAGGGGTAAAATGGTCATTTTGCATTTTTGGGTATTTTGGAATTATTTATTTATTTATAATGTTATTTGGGGATTATTTAAGTCGAGTTCGAATTTCATCTTATTCCGACTTGTACCGGGGATCCGGGTAGCTTAGACTCTAGATGGGATCCAAACTTAAGTTAGATATGGCCCATAAATCCCACTAATTAGTCTAGTGCTTTTGAACTAATCTCACATGACTTAGTTGGTCTATTTGTAGATTTTAACTTGGCCCTTTTAACCCCAAATTTTCACATAAGTCAAATTGGACCAAAAGGAGGCTTAGAGGGCATTTTGGACTTTTGCCAAATGCCCCAAACCCCCTTACTTGGCCGGCCATGGGGGAGCTCTCTCTCCACTTCAATTTTCCTTTCTACTCTTATTTCTTCTCCCTTTTATGTTCTTCCCCAAACCTAAACCTAAACTCTTGATTTCATCTCCTAAATCCTTCTATTTTCCTTCCTTTCCACTCAATCCTTCAAGGAGAGGGTGCTAGCTTGGAGTAGAGAGCAAATAAGAAGGAGGAGAGTCCAATTTCTAGGGATTCTCGTGTCCAATTCGAGTCCTCTTGGGTTTAACCTTGGGATCTAACTCTCAAGAGGTAATTTCTTCTCTAACCTTCTTATTTTTTCTTGAATTTTAGCATTTTTGGAACCTATAGGACCACCCCCTTGCATGAACCCATTTTTGGTTGTTGTAGAGGCTCTTGGGTGACCCATTTGTGAGTTTGAACTTGTCATTTTGGGTCTTTTCCATTTTTGGACTGATTTGGGGTAATTTTTTGTAGATGTATATATGTAGTGTGTTTGTGAGTGTGTGTCTTCATATATATATATTGGGTATATATATATATTTATGTGTGTGAGTGGTATATATATAGAGGGGAGTAGAGAGTGAGATGGAGAGGGAGTAGAGAGTGAGAAGAAGAAGGATAACAGCAGCAGCTGTGGGGGGGGGGGGTTAGGGGCTGCTGCCCCCCATAGCAGCAGCAGCATCACTAATAGCAGCAGCAGCAACAGCACAAATAGCAGCAGCAGCAGCATTAAAAGCAGCAGCAGCACCCCCCCCATTTTACCCATTGACCCCCCATATATAACCCCCTATATTGCCCTATATATGTGTGTGATTTGGGTATTAGTTTATAGAGTTAGTGAGTTTTGTGTTAGTCTTGAGTGTGTGTGAGAGTTTGGAGAGTTAGAGTTTAGCTTTGTGTAGTGGTTAGAAGTTAGTATACTAGATATGTTAGATAGTTAGATAGCAAGTTGGTTTTGGTTAGATAATGCGAGTTAGTGTCTCTAGTTAGAGTCTAGATGTGTGGTATTCAGAGATACCAAGTTGGTATCTCAATATCCATTACCTTAAGGTAATGAGAATTTACCCTTTTTGACTTTTGAGTGTCAAGATATCATGATACGGTATCGCGATACTAGAAGAGGGTTGGAATACCATATTAGAGAGTGTGGAAAAACTTAGAATGAAGGTGGAGAGGTCTAGAGTCGGAGTTAGAGGCTAAGGTAAGGTTTTACCTTAGAAAGGGTAAGAGGGTATGTTAGGATAATACCTATTTTCTAACATATGAATTTACTACTTTAAGATATAATTAGGATTTTATGGTTGGTAATGTTTAGGAATAGTGGACTTAGACTAGTTTTGGGCTTGGTTGACCACAGTTGACTATTTTGACCAAAAGTTAACCGGAAGTCAACCGTAGCCTAGAAATGCCTAGAACTTGACTGAAGTTGACCGGTTGACCCAAAGTCAACTGTTAGTCAACGTTAGTCAAGTTTGACCTAAAGTTGACCAAAGGTTGACCAGAGTTGACCAGTTGACCAAAAGTCAACTGTAAGTCAATCTTTGACTTAGGTTGACCTAGTTTGACTTGCTTTGACTTGCCTTGACCTAGTTTGACTTTGTTAGGCCTAGTATGACATAGATTGACTCTGTATAATCTAGTTTGACCCAGTTTGACTTTGTTTGACCTTGTTTAACTTTGATTGATTTAGTTTAACTTAGTTTGACTTGCTTTTACTTCTAAACCATTATATTGATACAGTATTCCATCTATAGGTCATCGAGGCACTGTTCTTGGACTCAGTCGACTTATCCATCACATCACAGGCGAGTACATTCTCTGATAACTTTTCCAATTTACGATAATTGTTATAGTTCATGTACTTAGTGTAGGTATACTTGTTCTTGACACATTGGTCACACGGATTGGTATTCATGGATCTCGACATGAGATGTTATTCCTTGTTATCATGGTATATCTTGTACAAGCTCCCTTGTAGTTCTTGTGCAGTATATGGACATCGATTTTCGAGGAGACTTGCTCCATTCTCGCAGAATTCCGTGTCGTAACGTGTCTTGCTTGGATCCATTCTACCAGTCGGGGGCATGGAGTATTAGTGTAGATATGTGGTCAATTCCTATTGTGCACCCATTGTGTATTGATTGATTGTGAGTGTTGATCATACATTTTACGTATGATTAGCCAAGCCTGTTACTATTGTGCAAGTTTCCAAGCCGGCCACATGTTGTAGCTATTACTCACACACTTAGATTAATGATTTTTGATTCTTATACATGCCATGATCAATTTTACTTGCCTTGTTCTAGCTCTAGATTTACAGCTTACCTTGCCATGATACTCACATGTACTTTTCATGATTTCTTGTATATACTCTCTATTTACAGTCTTATAGCTTTTGTCATATCTTGTGAACTGTTGTTAGTTGAGTGTGCTCGTTCCATCCCGACTGGATATGTTGACAAAATATTGCAGATGACGGTGAGGAGGATTGTTGTACCTACTACGGTCCGGATGACGTAGTGGGCATAGACTTGGAGACCTTGGTTCAACAGGGCTTATTTCCGCCCGACGAGCCTCTAGCTATAGTTTAGTTAGAGTAGATTTTGGACTGGACCTTGTCTCCAGCTTGCTACTTATGCTTAGGATATTGGGATTTGTATAACTATATTACTTTGTGTTTCTCTTCTTTCTGTTGAGCTGGATATTGCACTTTGTGGTTTATATCTACCTTGATTTCGTGCCATGATTCTTCCTACTAGATTGTGATTGAGTTTATCAGTATTTCATATTATATCCTCCGTGCGGAGATGACAGGTTATTATATACTGTTTGTTAGCTAGCAGACCTACAGCGTTCTACGCCATTTTTACGGAGTAGGCTGGATGCTGTTACGTACTTGTGTCCCTACCTAGGGTGCGAATCGTGACACGTTTTTAGTGGTGGCCCATACAGGTCAAAAGTCGCAATTAGTATGATGTCGTAGCGGCGTTCGACTTAGAGTGCTGTTACGAGCCTGTGGTACGTATCTAGGATAGGCTATAGGCTAAGTTTACTCAATCACAAAATAGGAAAACTTCTACTTGCTGATCTTTTAACAGTCTTTTTTTTTAAATATTGATTCTTGCATTCTAACTGTCCTCCTTGATATAATATTTAATGTGCCATATTGATTTTCTTCTTTTAATCTATCTTCAGGATGGTGCAGACAAGATCACAGCATCCTGAGGCTGCATATGTGGAGAGGTCTGCTATGTCTCGCGGACCTGATCCTGACACTTCTGTCATAGTTGGAGTGTCGGTAACAGCTTTTGGGGGTGCTCCTCCACCAGTTTCGAGGACTGTCCCGGAGGTTGCTACGACTGTTCCTACCGTTGTACCAGTTGTTGACATGGGCACTCTTTCTCCTCCTGTACAGCGGACTCCTCCGTCAGTTACAGATGTTCTTCCTCCTCCGCCTTCTCTACCTACGGACATGGATCAGATGCTTGCTTTCTTCCAGCAGATGTTGGAGACTCAGAGAGCCCAGTCTGAGGCGCAGCAGAGGCAGACCGACGCGATACGTCAGGGAATGGAGGATGCCTATCGGTTGGCCTTAGCAGCTGTGGAGCAAAGGGCTCCACATCAGGAAGCGCATCCGAGGTCGGGCAACATTCAGGACTTCAAGAAGTTAGGGCCTCGTGACTTTAGAGGGTGTACTCTATGCTGATGACTGGCTCGAGGACATCGAGAAGCAGATGAGGGGCTCCCGCCTTGCAGACGACTTGAAGGTCGAGGCAATGGGTTTACAATTGTTGGACATCGCTCGCACCTGGTTCAGGAACGAGCCAACCCTTGCTGGGACGGGCCATACCTAGGCCGAGTTCAAGCTTCTCTTCAAGGAGAAGTTTTTCTCTCATACAGACAAGATTGTTCTGGTGAGGCAGTTTTAGAATCTGCAGCAGGGCAGTTTGTCTGTGGAGGAGTACGCCGCAGAGTTTGGCCGTCTGAGCCGATATGCGGAGTATATGGTTCGCGACCCGGAGATCAGGACGCGCCGTTTCAGAGAGGGGTTGATCTGGGATATCAAGATCCTCATTCCCTCTTTTTATGCATCTTATACCGAAATCTATGCGGAGGCTCGCAAGGTAGTGCGGGAGTGGGGCTTGAAGCCCAAGAGGGATCACGATCTTTTTTCGGGGGATACTAGCAGCGCGGGGCCTGCTAAACGCCCTTAGCTTCAGCATCGTTCTTTCCAGCATCACCAGCCGCATGTTTAGGCCAGAGCACCGGTTCAGCAGGTACAGATCCAGCAGAGGCAAGTACAGATTGAAGCTTTTTGCAACTTCTACAAGAAACCTGGTCACGTCTGGAAGGTTTGCCGGAAGAGGCTGGGAGTTTGTCTCTTTTGCGGTGGCACAGGCCATCAGTTGAGAGATTGTCTCGTGAACCCTTGTGTTACTGGTATAGCTCAGAGGGCGCCAGCGAGAGTACCTGCAGTGCAGCCGAGGGGTTCACCACTTCCGACCCAGCAACATCGGTTTGCTCAGCACCACTAGCAGCGGGGTGTTCAGGGCAGGACTTTTGCTCTTGCTGCCGAGGAGACCGAGCCAGTTGCAGATGTTGTGGCAGGTTCGGTTCTTCTTGATTCTTTTCCTGCTTTAGCATTGTTTGATTCAGGTGCTACACACAGTTTTGTGTCAGTTTTCTTTGCACTTAGACACAATATTATTGCTGAGTATCTGGGCAGGACTTGCAAGATTATGACCGGGGAAGGTAGTATCCTGGTTAATAATATTTGCAAGGGATGGAGTGTCACACTGGAAGGCCGGAATTTATGTGCGTGCTTGCTCGTAATGCCACTTTCGAGCTACAATGTGGTACTCGGTATGGACTGGTTGAGCAGGCACCATACTAGTATAGATTATAGAGCAGGCAAAGTATTGTTTAGTCCGCCAGGAGAGCTAGAGTTTCAGTTTGTCAGAGGAGCAGCGGAACCGGAAGATGGATTCTGTGGAGCCTTGTTGGCGGGGTAGGAGTTGCCGCATCTATTTATTACAGAGTTCTTGGATGTCTTTCTCGAGAAATTATCGGGGATGCCGCCGGACAGAGATGATGAGTACTCGATAGACTTGATGCCGGACGCTGAGCCTATTTCTCAGCATGTCTATCGAGTCAACAACATCGAGTTGGCGGAGCTGAAGAAGCAAGTCGACGAGCTGCAGGACAAGAGATTTATCAGATCCAGTTCCTCACCTTGGGGCGCGCCAGTTCTGTTTGTCCCGAAGAAGGACGGTACGGTACGGATGTGTATCGACTACCGAGCGCTCAACAACCTCACTATCAAGAACAGGTATTCATTGCCCAGGATTGATGACTTGTTTGATCAGTTGAGCGGTGCGAGGGTGTTCTCGAAGATAGGTTTACGATCTGGGTACCATCAGCTGAAGGTGAAGCGGGATGACATTCCGAAGACTGCTTTTCGTACACGTTATGGCCAGTATGAGTTCACCGTCATGCCATTTTGGTTGACCAATGCCTCAGCAGTGTTCATGAACTTGATGAACAAGGTATTCCATTCGTACCTTGACAAGTTTATGGTAGTCTTCATTGATGATATTCTCATCTATTCGAAGATGCCTGAGGAGCACGAGGAGCATCTACGGATTGTGCTGGAGACTCTGAGGATGGAGCAGCTGTATGGGAAGCTGTCGAAGTGTGAGTTATTCTTGGACCGAGTGGAGTTCCCGGGCCATGTTATATCTAGTGATAGGATTTCAGTGGATCAGAAGAAGATTGCAGCGGTGGAGTCTTGGTCGACACCCAGTTCAGTTGCCAAGATTCGGAGCTTTCTGGGTTTGGCAGGCTACTATCAAAAGTTCGTGGAGGACTTCTCTCGAATTGCAGAGCCGATGACTAGACTCACCAGGAAGGACGTGGAGTTCGTCTAACTGATGAGTGTCAAGCTGCTTTCGAGGAGCTGAAGAAGAGGTTGACGTCGGCTCCTATTCTGACGTTGCCATCTAGGTCCGGAGGATTCACGATCTACACTGATGCTTCAGGAAGGGGTTTGGGTTACGTTTTTCAGCAGCATGGGAATTTAATTGCTTATGCATCTAGGCAGTTACGGCCACATGAGAAGAACTACCCGACTCATGATTTGGAGTTGGCAGCAGTCATTTTTGCCTTGAAACTGTCAAAACACTATTTGTACGGAGAGTGTGTGGAGATTTTCACTGACCACAAGAGCTTGAAGTACGTGTTTACGCAGAAGGAGCTGAATATGAGACAGAGGCGATGGTTAGAGCTGATGAAGAATTTTGATATATCCTTACGGTACCATCCGGGGAAGGCCAACGTGGTTGCGGATGCTTTGAACAGGTATCCAGTGGCCATGTGTTTGACGATGGATCATCATCTTCTAGCAGATTTAGAGAGCTTGGGCATTGAGGTGATAGTTCCTAGGTTTGAGGAGCGGATATGGGGTCTTCTGGTGCAGTCAGAGCTGATGGACAGAGTCAAAGCAGCTCAGTTTGAGGATGAGGCTCTGAGGGTCATCAGGGAGCAGGTTCGGACATGATTGTTGGATGAGTTCTCTATAGCGGGAGATGGGTCGTTGAGGCATGGTACCAGATTGTGCGTACCGAGCGGAGGACTTCGGGAGGAGGTTCTCCAGGAGGTGCATTATTCTTAGAACTCTATGCATCCTGGTGCCAACAAGATGTACAGAGACTTGAGATAGCATGTTTGGTGGTATGGCATAAAACGCGAGATGGCTCAGTTCGTTTCTAGATGCTTGGTGTGCCAGCAGGTGAAAGCCGAGAGGCAGAGACCAGGTGGTTTGCTCCAGCCATTACCCATTCCAGAGTGAAAGTGGGAGCATATCACTATGGACTTTGTGTCTGGACTTTCGCGTTCTCCAGGTGGGAAGGATGCGATTTGTGTCATTGTTGATCGATTGACTAAATCGGCCTACTTTTTGCCTTTCAAAGTGGGTTTGTCTACGGAGAACCTGGCTGAGATGTACGTGCGACAGATAGTCCAATTGCATGGGGTTCCAATGAGCATAGTCTCGGATCGGGATAGCCAATTCACTTTCCACTTCTGGAGGAGTTTGTAGTTTAGCTTGGGCACATCGCTCAAGTTCAGTACCACATACCACCCCAGACAGACGGGCAGTCGGAGAGGAAGATTCAGGCCCTCGAGGATATGCTCCGTACCTGTATCTTGGACTTTGGGGGATCTTGGGAGGACCACCTTCACTTGGTAGAGTTTTTTTACAACAACAGCTACCAAGCCAGTATAGAGATGTCACCTTTTGAGGCTCTATACGGACGGAGGTGCCGTACTCCCTTATCTTGGAATGATGTCGGCGAGAGGGTTTTGCTTGGCCCTGAGATGGTAGTGGATGCTACAGAGAAGGTCAGGGTTATCATAGATAGACTTCGTGTGGCGCAGGACAGGCAGCGACATTGGGCCGATAGCCACCGGAGACCGTTGGAGTTTGAGGTATAGTTTAGATTTTTCTAGTATTTGAGTCTGATTGTGATTGTTTTAGATCAAGCCTTAAGTCTTGTATTTTTGTTTTAGGTTGGTGATCTTGTGTTTCTGCGAATTTTTCCGATGCATGGCACGATTCGTTTTGGTGGAGGCGGGAAGCTTAGTCCACGATACATTGGACCTTTTCGTATATTAGACAGGGTCGGTGCAGTGGCTTACCGAATGGAGTTACCGCCCGCACTAGAGGGTGTACAAAACGTGTTCCACGTGTCGCAGCTGAGACGGTACGTGGCAGATCCCAGTCACATTTTGGACCACTCCGAGATCGAGGTGGGACCGACACTAAGTTATCCAGATAAGTCGGTTGAGATCTTGGACCGAAGAGAGAAGGTGTTCCGAAACCAGGTCATTCATTTGGTTCGCGTTGCATGGAAGCAACACTCTCCAGGTGAGTCTACCTGGGAGAGAGAGGACGACATGCGGGAGCGATTTCCATATCTTTTCGAGCCTTGAGGCAAATTTTTTCTTTTCTTTCTATGTTCTATTTTTGTTGCTGTGATAGTTTCGTCTTCAATTTCGAGGACAAAATTTTTTTAAGGTGGGTAGATTTGTCACTCCCACTTTTTATTTTGGGTATTTTAGAATTATTTTTTTATTTATAATGTTATATGGGGATTATTTAAGTCGGCTTCGAATTTCATCTCATTCCGACTTGTATCGGGCACCCAGGTAGCTTAGATTCTAGATGGGACCCAAACTTAAGTTAGACATGGCCCATAAATTCTACTAATTAGTCTAGTACTTTTGGACTAATCCCACATGACTTAGTTGGTCCATTTGTAGATTTTAACTTGGCCCTTTTAACCCCAAATTTTTACATAAGTCAAATTGGACCAAAAGGAGGCTTGGAGGGCATTTTGGACTTTTGCCAAATGCCCCAAACCCCCTTACTTGGTCGGCCATGGGGGAGCTCTCTCTCTCTACTTCATTTTCCTTTCTACCCTCATTTCTTCCCCCTTTTATGTTCTTTCCCAAACCTAAACCTAAACTCTTGATTTCATCTCCTAAATCCTTCCATTTTTCTTCCTTTCCACTTAATCCATCAAGGAGAGGGTGCTAGCTTGGAGTAGGGAACAAAGAAGAAGGAGGAGAGTCCAATTTCTAGGGATTCTCGTGTCCGATTCGAGTCCTCTTGGGTTTAACCTTGGGATCTAACTCTCAAGAGAGAATTTCTTCTCTAACCTTCTCATTTTCCTTGAATTTTAGTATTTTTGGAACCCATAGGACCACCCCCTTGCATGAACCCATTTTAGGTTGTTGTAAAGGCTCTTGGGAGACCCATTTATGAGTTTGCACTTGTCATTTTGGGTCTTTTCTATTTTTGGACTGATTTGGGGTATTCTTTTTGTAGATGTATATATATAGTGTGTTTGTGAGTGTGTGTCTTCATTTATTTATATATATATATATATATAATATATATATATATATATATATATACACACACACACACACACACACACATGTGTGTGTGTGTGTGTATATATATATATATATATATATATATATATATATATATATTATATATATATATATATATATATATATATATGTGTGTGTGTGTGTGTGTGTGTAAAAAAAAAAAAAAAATATGTGTGTGTGTGTGTGTGTGTGTGTGTATATATATATATATATATATATATATATATTTATTTATGTGTGCGAGTGGTATATATATAGAGGGGAGTAGAGAGTAAGATGGAGAGGGAGTAGAGAGTTAGAAAAAGAAGGATAACAGCAGCAGCTGGGGGGGAGGGGGGTTGGGGCTGCTGCCCCCCCACAAAACAGCAGCAGCAGCTGCACAAATAGCAGCAGCAGCTGCACAAATAGCAGTAGCAGTAGCATTAAAAGCAGCATCAGCATCCCCCCATTTCACCCATCGACCTCCCATATATAACCCCCTATATAGCCCTCTATATAACCCCCTATATAGCCCTATATATGTGTGTGTGTTGGGTATTAGTTTAGAGAGTTAGTGAGTGAGTTTTGTGTTAGTCTTGAGTGTGTGTGAGAGTTTGGAGAGTTAGAGTTTAGCTTTGTGTAGTGGTTAGAAGTTAGTATACTAGATAGGTTAGATAGTTGGATAGCAAGTTGGTTTTGGTTAGATAATGTGATTTAGTGTCTCTAGTTAGAGTCTAGATGTGTGGTATTCAGAGATACCAAGTTGGTATCTCAATATCCATTACCTTAAGGTAATGAGAATTTACCTTTTTTGACTTTTGAGTGTCAAGATATTATGATACGGTATCGAGATACTAGAAGATGCTTGGAATACCATATTAGAGAGTGGGGGAAAACTTAGAATGAAGGTGGAGAGGTCTAGAGTCGGAGTTAGAGGCTAAGGTAAGATTTTACCTTGGAAAGGGTAAGAGGGTATGTTAGGATAATACCTATTTTCTAACATATAAGTTTACTACTTTAAGATATAGTTATAATTAGGATTTTATGGTTGGTAATGGTTAGGAATAGTGGACTTAGACTAGTTTTGTCCTTGTTGACCACAGTTGACTATTTTGACCAAAAGTCATCCGGAAGTCAACCGTAGCCTAGAAATGACTAGAACTTGACTAAAATTGACCGGTTGACCCAAAGTCAACTGTTAGTCAACGTTAGTCAAGTTTGATCTAGAGTTGACCATGGGTTGACCAGAGTTGACCAGTTGACCAAAAGTCAACTGTAAGTCAACCTTTTACTTAGATTGACCTAGTTTGACTTACCTTGACCTAGTTTGACTTTGTTAGGCCTAGAATGACATAGATTGACTATGTATAATCTAGTTTGACCCTGTTTGACTTAGTTTGACCTTGTTTGACTTAGATTGGTTTAGTTTGACTTGCAAACCATTATATTGATACAATATTCCATCTATAGGTCCTCGAGGCACTGTTCTTGGACTCAGTCGACTTATCCATCACATCACAGGCGAGTACATTCTCTGATAACTTTTCCAATTTACTATAATTGTTATAATTTATGTACTTAGTGTAGATATACTTGTTCTTGACACATTGGTCACACGGATTGGTATTCATGAATTCCGACTTGAGATGTTATTCCTTGTTATCTTGGTATATCTTGTGCAAGCCCCTTTGTGGTTCTTGTGCAGTATATGGACACCGATTCTCGAGAATACTTGCTTCCTTCTCGCAGAATCCCGTGTCGTAACGTGTCTTGCTTGGATCCATTCTACCAGTCGGGGGCGAGGAGTATTAGTGTAGATATGTGGTCAATTCCTATTGTGCACCCATTGTGTATCGATTGATTGTGAGTGTTGATCATACATTCCACGTATGATTAGACAGGCCTGTTACTATTGTACAAGTTCCTAAGCCGGCCACATGTTGTAGCTATTACTCACATACTTAGATAGATGATTCTTGATTCTTGTACATGCCATGATCAGTTTTACTTGCCTTGTTCTAGCTCTAGATTTACAGCTTATCTTGCCATGATACTCACATGTACATTTCATGATTTCTTGTATATACTCTCTATTTACAGTCTTGTAGCTTTTGTCATATCTTATGAACTGTTGCTAGTTGAGTGTGCTCGTTCCATCCTGACAGGATATGTTGACAAAATATTACAGATGACGGTGAGGAGGATTGCTGTACCTACTACGGTCCGGATGACGTAGTGGGCATAGACTTTGAGACCTTGGTTCAGCAGGGCTTAGCTTCGCCCGACGAGCCTCTAGCTATAGTTTAGTTAGAGTATTTTGGACTGGACCTTGTCTCCAGCTTGCTACTTATGCTTATGATATTGGGATTTGTATAACTATATTACTTTGTGTTTCTCTTCTTTCTGTTGACCTGGATATTGTACTTTATGGTTTATATCTACCTTGATTTCGTGCCATGATTTTTTCTACTAGATTGTGATTGAGTTTATCAGTATTTCATATTATTGTAGAAGCCTGGAAAATGACAAGAAAGGCTCATACGGCTCAGACAGAAGGAGCCTTATACGGCTCAAAATCCATTAGAAAACGCATGCGGCTCAAAGTCCTTTAGAGCCTCATGCGGCTCGGATAGCTCCATGCGGCTCAGAAAAGTGCCACGTGGCCCTAAGTGGTTCTCCTCTACAGCTGGCCATAAAGCAAATACTGCATTAAATGCCCTGACGGCAGCTCTGACAATGACAGCCCTGACAAGTGACAGCTCTGACATAAAGACGAAATAATGACTCTGACAGGATGGCGTGTTCCTAGGGAAACGAAGAAAATATCCTTTTACAGCTGGCACGATCCACCGACCCCGAAGCTCCCTATGCTGCTGCTATACCCATGCGGCCGCCACCTTCATGCGGCTGCCATTTTTATACGGCCGCCTCCTTCATGTGGCCACCATCTTCATACGGCCGCCTCCTTCATGCGACGACCACCTTCATGCGACTGCTATCTTCATGCGGCTGCCATCTTCATACGGTTGCCCATCCTTACGTGGCCATCACCTTCATGCGGTTGCTACCATCATGTGGCTAGGATTGTGGAGGGGCCATCCGTATGCGGCTCACTTAGAGACCTGTCACGACCCGCACCCTAGAGTAAGGGCACGGGACATGGGTACGTCCAGCCTACGCCGCAGTGTTGGCAGTAGAATGCTGTCCTAGGTCAAACATCTAAAAATATAAAGGTACCTGTACAGTATATACTCTCCGAATGGAGGTGACATAGCAGATACAGTCTCAATCACATCTAAGGTAGAGCATGATAAAAGATAGATAAAACATGAAATCCACAAAGAGATACAGCAGATAGAAGTCTAAGTATCTAAGATACACAAACCCAGAAAACATCTCAAAGCTCAATACAGTAATCCATAAAATAAATACAACTCATGACAACTGAATAAATATCTATACAACCTCTACTGTGTCTCCTCTAGGCTATCAGGCAACCTCCAGGCTATCTGTAAAATTTATCAACAGGTCCAGTCAGGACAGAGCGAGCACAGTACATCTCAACAGATCATAGCAGGTTAGAAAATATAATCATGCAGTAAAGTAAGATACATGATCTGAAAGAAATACAGTATGTAAACAGAGAGAGAACTGTAATAGAAATATCTACTATAAATAGAGAACTAACAGTGGCTAGTGAGTCAGAGTATAATATAAACATGTGAATGACATAGAAGATTCTGATGAGACACTACGGAGGTGATCAGATGAGATACTACTTGGATATTATTCACATGTCTACTTCTACTCCCCCGTACCCCCAATCAATACACAAGGATCCAGCCAGATTATGTTATGATCCATGCAATGGCCCACAAGGGGTGATACATGGTAGGCCCAAAAATGGGTGATTCTAGGAATGCCCATAAATGGGTGATTCAAGAAAGATCATGAGAGTACATGTCACAAGTGATCAATGAACTATGAAGCATAGTGATACACCATGTAAGTAAAACGCATAGAACATGTAGTATCTGATGCTCCCTGAGGGGATAACATCTCAAGAAGGGATCCATATAGTACTAATCCGTGTGACCAACGTGACAGTATCAAGTAAAGTAATTTAAAGCAGGAGAATAATTCTAAACAGGATATAAAATGATCATAGAATGTACTCGCCTGTATCCTGAGTATCTGAAGAATATCTACTGTCCGAGGAGTGGTGTCTGTCTCCTATAGAACAGTACAAGTCACAACATGTCTAAAATAAGGAAATAGACTGCTACAATGCATCTACATGATGTTTAGGATCAATCTAGGCTAAAGTCAACCTTGGTCAACTCTAGTCCTCAATACTAATCAAACTAGGTCAACTAGGTCAAGCCTAATCCCAGCAAGTCTCACTAAGCCTAACCAGTCTATCCTAGCAAGCACACAACAACACAAGGCTAAACAAGCCATCACTCACAACTATCTATATATATTTATCATATATATATACATCCAAAATAGGTTAAGGCATCTATAGATATTAGGCTATAACAAGGCAATATATATCATACAACAAGTCATGTATTAAGATGCTAAGAGATAGAGTGTGATAGTGTTAAGTATCAAGTGTGCATGTGATACATCATGTGAAACTAAATCAGCATTAAGACCAACGTGTAAGTGTTAATACAAGTGTTTTCATTATCTAGATTTACATTTTCAAGAAAGGGTTATAGTGTACAAATGTGTTCAGATTTTACATCAAGTTAAAGGGGTTGCATGGCTTGTCTAATATACATTCATTCATATCCCATATGCATGCATATTTTAGTTCAGGTATTATATCCATTCACATATCATTAAGTTGTATACATATACTTATTTTTATTACATACATGTCATTCATGCATATTACATAATTACATGCATCTATACATTATATACAACATATAAAAATAGAAGAGGGAAAAAGGGAAAAAAAACTGAAAAGGAAAGGAAAGGGAAGGAAAATATAAGAAAAAGGGAAAACAATAGACATATACATGCTTGCATCATATATTTTACATTACCATACATGCTATCATTATATATTGCATTATATTATTTATATATTATGCATTCATATCTATCATTACATGTATACCTTGCATTCATTATATACTTTCATGCATACATTGTATATCATTCTTTCATTCATGCATTGCTTACATACATTATATTAATTGCATTCCTACATACTTGCATTCAACCATATATATACATTAATGTAAAGAGGTATCATATATATCATTTCATTCATCTAACATATCATGTATTATATACTCTATATTCATTTAATATCCATACTACATAGGCTCATAGGTTACACAAAATGCATATATCGTATAGTCACTCTTCTACTTAAAACCAATACTATACCAATTGGGCCTCTACTAAATTCTAGGATTAAAGTATGTTGTATCCCTTCGTGTTAGCTTTCTGAAACTTCAAACGGATCGCATTTTCATGTCTGGAAGCTCCCGAAATTGCGAAAATACCAAAACACGTTCGTCTTTCGTACAGCTGACACTCAAATAATTCTACAGAAAATTATAAAAAGAATTTGGCTTATTAAAATATATATTTGGAAAGCTAACTTCGATACGGTTCTTTAAAAAAAACTGGAGATAAATCGGAGTTCTAAGCTAAAAGTTATGACATTTCTAAGTTGCTTTGGTTAATAAAAACGTGGATGAATATTATAACGAATTTGAGTTGTTTTGGACAAAAGAACACATATAGGCCAAGATACTTGGATACAAACATAGGTATCCAAATGAAACTCATTCTAACCATCCTAACTAAGATCAATCCACTCTCTAACCATTCTAAAACTGAATTTAAATATCTATTTAAACTATTATCATACATACATACACATGGGGTGTCCTAATTTGGGATCTATCAAGTAGGACACAAGACACATATCTAAAATCCTTAAGAAAGCTCCAAATTGCTTCAAATTTGAATCTAAATGGGACACATGCATGAGGATGGATCCTACGGATTCAAAACTAATTTATATGCAAAGAAAATCGATTTAGAGGATGGGTTTTACCTATTGGGAGTGGAATTCCAATGAAATTCTTTTGGACACGGCTCCGATACGAAGATCCCTCAAAGTGGACACTCCTTCTTGCACTCCTCTTCCAATCCTTGGTAGCACCCTTCTCTTAGAGAATTGGAATGATTGAGGGAAGGTTTGGTGAAGGAATGATTTGATTTGGAGATCAATGGGAAGGCTCTCTAAAATTGGGGAAGAACAAAAGAAAAATAAAAGAGGCAAGATTGTAATGAATGAAATGAATCATCCTCCCATTAAGGTGGCTGCCATAAAGAGTCCATTAGGGCTAATGGAAAATGTCCTAATTGCCCCTCTCTAGTCTCATATGGTTAAGTCTAGACTAGGTTCAAGTTTGGGGTCAAAATGATCTAGTTTTGAGTCTCTAACTTAACCATTCTAACATTATAAAAACTAGTTTAATTAACTAACTTAAATGTTGGGTCTTGTGAGCCATGCTTAACTTAATATTGGGTCCCATCTAGAGTTTAAGCTACCCGGGTCACAATACAAGTCGGAACGAGACGAAACTCAAACCCGACTAAACAAATCCAATAAAAACAATATTAAAAATATAAAATTTTCCTAAAATATTAAAATATAAAAAATAGCCAAAATCATAATACATCAATTTAAATATTATTAAAATAATCTAAAATACACCAATTAATCAAAATCCTAAATAATTCAAAAGTCAAAATAATGACCAAAATACCCTTAGCCTAAAAAGTTGTAAATAGTCATTCTAATCACATGGTTAGGTCCCCATGGTCATGGTTAGTCTCTAGGCTCAACAGTTCTAGAGTTCACTAGCTAACACATCAAAATTATAATTCACCAATTTTAAATAGTATTAAATTAATTAAAAATTCCCATAAATCATAAATCCTATTATTAAATAATAAACTTTTACAAAAGTTCAAAATTATCCTTATTTTAGAAAAGTGGGTGTTACAAGTCTATCATCCTTAGAAAATTTTGTCCTCAAAATTAAGATGGTCGTACTCCTTCTAGGTCAAACCCCGACAATCAAAGTCTCAGAACTTAAACAAATCATACGATTTAAAAGGACAACATATAGGGTCATGGCATATTGTGGTTGTGAAAGTCTCATCTAGGTATACTAGTCATGCTAAACCAAAATGGTCATAGGGTATCAAAACAAACAAGCAATCAGGGGTGTTAAACTAGAAAAGATACAGAAATAACAAATCATCAAAACTGTAACACCCAGTTTCTGAAATGAGGGTATTTTTAAAATTTTGTATTTATAAATATTATTTATTTGTATTTATTTCACATTATGATTTTTGGTAATTTTTAATTATTTTTTTAAACTATTTAAAACTGTTTTAAGTCATGGCTTGTGATTTTGATGCCTTACTAGTGTAACCTGAGAGACTGCCTAACCTAGAGCTTGACCATATCATTAGGATAATTATTATTACTTTTGAGCATGAGGGTATTTTGGTCATTTGGCCTCTTTGAATTATTTCATGATTTATTGCACTGGTGATTACTGATTTTGACTTTTGACTAGCTGTGACTTAAGAAACTGTCCTAGATTTTGACTTTGACTTGGTGACCTAGTTAACATGGTATGGACCCTAGTTTAACTTAAGTCAACTCAAGTTAGGACACTTAGGATCAAGTTTGGAGTAGGAGGATTGGTGTATTGGTCCATAGACTTGAGACTTAGAAATGGGTTCCATGACTAGTACAAATTGGCCCATAGCCATTATACTAAACCCTAACCCTAATTTTCCACTTTATGCCCAGCCACTAGGGCTCCCCCTTCCCTATAAATAATCTCCTCCTTGTTCTTGCCTCTTTTATTAAATTTTTACAAGTTTGAAGAAAGAGGTAAAGAGCCTTCTTTCCTAATCCATAACTTCCTCATTTCAATTCCTTTTTGGCTCAAATCTTTAGCATTGGGTTCTAATTGATCCCTGCTTTATGTTCATGGAGAGAAATCTCAGGTTTGAATAAATTTGGGAGCTTTTGGATAGCAAGGAGGAATCCCCCATTTGAAGCTTTTCCAAGCTTTTTGCACATATAAGTAAAACCCTTTAAATTGCATTAATAATTCATTTTCCTTGCATTTAGGGCTAGATCTAGGAGTCCCCTAGCTGTACCTCGAATTTGGGTGGATTTTGTGTCCGTTTGGTGTCCGTATCGGACATGTATCAACGTATGTACATAGGTCACAACAAATATCAACGTATGTACATAGGTGTTCGACGAAATATCTCTTAGAACTTTTTGTTCTTGGTTTTCAAAACAAATTACATTTTTGGGTAGCCCTAGACTTGTAGGTCACAACCCTAGTTGACTGAGCACGAAACTGTGTCGTATCCGTGTCCAAATTGGACACGAACACGCTGTACACTGCACTGTGCACTGTCCTGCTCACTGATACCTTGTGTGTACTGTACACGACAAGTGGACACGTGCAACTTGACATAGACCTAGGGGCAATGTCTGACAAGGCATCCCCAAAGTTTCGTGTCGAGTCGTGTCGTGTCGAGTGAGAAAACGCGCTCGTACTGGTTCCTTACTATACTGCACGAACAAAGTTTTGAGCACTGACACGTGAGTCGTATCGACTCTGGACACATTGAGGACACCTCGTGTTGACATGAGTGTGTAGCCCAACACGTGGGCTACACGTGGACATGACCACGCGGCCCCACGTGGCTCGTGTCGTGTCCATGAGACACGTGAACCACTGCACGACGATGCGCGTAGCAATGTGTATCAGTCGAGTTTTCTCGACTGATACGGGCTTCCCATTTGGACACTGTGACACGTGGGCTCGTGTCAGGGTCCTAGGTGTGTAGCCTGACCCTAGGCAAACCTGGACACGTATGCACGAGACCTATGGACACTTGTGTCGTGTCCTACACTCGTGTGCACCTCTGCACGATACTGCACGAGCACCGGGATGCATGTTACTGATTCAGTATGCAGTTCAGTTTTGGACACTTTTGTGTCCAGTTTTCTGGACACGAACACCCCGTATGACACGTACACATGTGCTGCCATGATTACCAACCATTTAATTGATGATTTAAGTTAATTTTGATATCTAAATTTACTTTTTCCCCTTTCCTGAAACTGTCTAGTATCAGTGAACATTTCCTATTTTTTCGAATGTTTTAAAAACCACTTTTAATTATTAAATTACATGTTTTTACATATGTTATATAGTTGAATATGTTTGGGATGTTAGGGTTTCATGTGGAGACTTGTTTAGGGTTTCGAATAGGTTAGAATGTGTGCACTGTTTTGTGAAAACTGTCAAGGCTATTGATTTCTGGGGTTGATACCCTGTTTTTCTGAGATTTCACACCCTTCACTAACTGTCATTGAATACTTTCTTTCCTGAGATGTACCAAGTTAAGAAATTCCTGAGATTACCTATGAATGAAACCTGAGATGGGTTCCGGACCTTCTAACCTGGGACTAATATATGTAGGTTCCTGAGATTTTGTTCACTGTTAGAATATATCAATACATCACCAATGACTCAATACTCTTTATAATATCCTAAATAAATCCCATTTAGTATAGGCATATGGTTCAGTCCTATGGTTCAGTCCTGTGTTGTCCTGCATTCATGTGCTGTCCCTTACCTTTATGTATCAAGTAACATAGATGAGGTTAGTTGGAACTTGGGTATAGGATCTTGGTAGTATAGTGTGTTTCACTGTTCACTTTCCAGTTACATATCTTTTCCTCTACACACACATTTAAATTCCTATTTTCCTGCACACACATTCACATCCACACTATCCTATTATACAATCATGAGATGCACATAGCTGTCCTGTCCTTGTTGGTTCATATTGCATATATGTGTTTGCACACATATATGATAGGCTAATGTTTACCTTGTGTATTATTTGGGTTATGAGTTGAGAGCTTGCCTTAGCTCATTTTCTATCGTGGTTCATTGTAACCATACATATGGTATATATGTGAAACTGTGTACATGTCATTGGGTATATGTATGAGGTATATGGGATAAGGTTGGAGTTATACACAATATATGAATGTGATATATCTTAGGGTATGATATGGTATTGGGTTAGAAATTAGGAGATTAGTTTTAATGTAGAGTTGACTAGATAGTTGACCCTTGACTATGTTGACTAGATAGAAGCCCAAACCCTAAATGTTGACTTGGATTGACCTAGAGTTGACCAAGTTTGACTTGGACCTAGTTTGACCTAGACAGTTGACCAGGTTTGACTTAGAGTTGACTTTGACCTAGATTGGCCTAGAAATCATGTAGTTTGCATTGTATCATTCATTTAGCTTATTTTAAACATATTATAACCTGTATTACTCTGTTTAGGATATTGTGACTCTGGTGCAGGCATCTGATATTACACTACTCTTTTTAGAGTAGCAGGCGATTACATTCTCTGATAGTTCTCTTATTTATTTGTCAATTACTGTACTTCAGTTCTAGTTAGTTATATGTGATTCTCTGTTACAAACACGTATTATTATTTCTAAATCCATGTATACAACACACATACTTACTCGTCTTACCTCTATTATTCGAATCACCATACGAATCACTATTCGAACCACATATTCGTATCTTCTTATGCTGGTTGGACTTTTATTCGATTGATGTGTCAGATTTTCGATTCATTTGTATTAGATGGACGAGTAAATACTTGATTAGACATGTGAACATTTCTACTATTCGAACCACCCCCTGTGAATAATATTCGAACGATAGCCATTCCACACCCGGCCAGGTGTGTGATGTGTCGGATTTATCCTTAGCCGTTTACATGTCTAACTAAGTATTTTAAAATACACTTGGAGAATTTATTCGAATCATTGTTAGAACATCATGTGAATCATTATTCGTATCACCTTATTCGTATCATCTTATTCGATTCACCTTATTAGAACAATGATTAGAATCATATTCGACTCATCTTATATTAGACTCACATTGGAATTACACTCGACTTATATTGTACCATCTGAACTCATTATGTTACTCTAGTTCAGCTAGATCTTATTTTACAGTCTTCATTGCTATATTTCTCTTCTTGTTTAGTTACCTTACTTTCCTTGTACCATAACTGCTCTCTACATCATTACTCGTACAAACTGCCATATACATTAATACAACTGTCTATAACTGCTTTATAGTTCTCTATCATTTACTTGGAATTTCTTGATGAATTGTACTCGTTCCTGTCCTGACTGGACCTGTTGAAAATATTACAGATGCTTGTCCTGAGGATATTTGCCCTACTTGCCTTGGAGCAGGAAATGGCTTAGCTACCTATGGCCCCGACACTCAGGAGTGTTCGGGAGACTAGCTAGTAGACTTGGTTTAGTTTCCATGTTTTAGAACTTGAATTGTAATAACTGAGATATGAGTTTGTATTTGAGTTTGTTTGAGATATTATTATTTAGTAGTTTATAAATATTGTTGTTTAGTCTTTAGTTATAACTTCTGTGTTATCTTATCATGCTTAGACTGTGATTGAGATTTCATTATATCTATACTTGTCCTCCGTTCGGAGTTGAGATTTGACAAGTACATTATATAATTGCGTGAGTTGTTGATTATATAGTAACCTAGGACAGCGTTCTACCGCCGACACTGCGGCGTAGGCTGGGCGCTGTTACGTACTCGTACTCTCACAGTGGGTGCGGGTCGTGACACATTTTTAGTGGTGGCCCATGCAGGTCGAGAGTCGCATTAGTGCGATATCGTAGTTGTACGGCGACTTAGTTGTACTGCTGCGAGCCTGTGATAGGATTGAGAGATAGGCTTTAACGAAGAGGTACTCAATCACAGTTAGGACTACCTGAGAGATTCCTGGACGACCCTTGAGAATCTCATTATGAACTTCGAATTGAAAATCCTTTTCCTCTTGTTTTGATTCACCCCCACTCCTTGATGTTAAAGGATTTTAGACTATTAACTTCCTTCATCATCATCCTTACATATATTTTGTCTATCTTATGTTTTTGCTAATTTAGCACCAGTTTTGCAAGCTTATCTCTTTCGAGCTTGATCATGACATATTTTATTGGGGGTCGGCACCCACTAACATATTGTCTAATCAGAACCGATGCATAATGGTCTGATCAACCTATTGCACTTTGGTTCGCTTTTCATATATTATTCTATGTGGAGGGAGACATAGTTAAATTTGCCCTAGAGTCTCATCCACGACAGCTTTGAAAATTCTCTTTGAATTATTTCCATCGCCTATGAACCACGTATTGTACTTAATAGCATCGTCTTTGAACCCTTTATTGTTTTGTCTTTCACATATTTCAGAAAGAAAAGGCACTGTACTTGATAGATCAACCCAAGGTATCACGTTTAGTTTCCCTATCCAAAGGAGAAAATTGACTTATTTCTATATCCTTACATTATCCTTTAAATTCTAACTCCTTGATCGTGACCAGTCGACCGTGTCATCCTCCTTATCATCCAGTGTTTGGAGTCTTATTCAGTTGAATTAATTAGATTATGACATGGATATCAAATCTTGGATACTCGTGCTCAGACTTCGATGGCCTCGTTCTCCATCTTGCCCAAACTTCGATTATCCTGAAATTGATCAACTTAGATCGTGCCGGGACTAAATCTTCTTATATATATATATATATATTGTGTTATTGGATTTCAATGCTATTGACACTCGTGCCATAAACTTTTGATTTTGATCATCCTTGGAATGGTAATCCTTCATAATTAATTCCTAGTTGTCTTTACCAGTTTCATATAGGATGGTAGACTGTCCCACACCTAAATGAATTGTTGCTTCTTTATCTTTCCAGCAGAACACCCTATATTGCTTGCATGTTGATACCATGGGACTGTTTTGATCTAATATGACTAGTCCATCTAGATGAGACCTTCAACTGCTATGGTTGACCATGACTCTATATATTATTCTTCAAATTATATGAGTTAGAAATTGCTTAGAGACTTTGATTGTGGGTGGTTGACCTAGAAGGAGTACGACCGACTTAAATTTCGAGGACAAAAGTTTTCTAAGGGAAGTAGGTTTGTAACACCCAGTTTCTGAAATAAGGGTATTTTTAAAATTTTGTATTTATAAATATTATTTATTTGTATTTATTTCACATTATGTTTTTTTGGTAATTTTTAATTATTTTTTAAACTATTTAAAACTGTTTTAAGTCATGGCTTGTGATTTTGATGCCTTGCTAGTGTAACCTGAGAGACTGCCTAACCTAGAGCCTGACCGTATCATTAGGATAATTATTATTACTTTTGAGCATGAGGGTATTTTGGTCATTTGTCCTCTTTGAATTATTTTATAATTTATTGCACTGGTGATTATTGATTTTGACTTTTGACTAGCTGTGACTTAAGAAACTGTCCTAGATTTTGACTTTGACTTGGTGACCTAGTTAACATGGTATGGACCCTAGTTTAACTTAAGTCAACTCAAGTTAGGACACTTAGGATCAAGTTTGGAGTAGGAGGATTGGTGTATTGGTCCATAGACTTGAGACTTAGAAATGGGTTCCATGACTAGTGCAACTTGGCCCATAGCCATTATACTAAACCCTAACCCTAATTTTCCACTTTATGACCAGCCACTAGGGCTCCCCCTTCCCTATAAATAATCTTCTCCTTGTTCTTGCCTCTTCTATTAAATTTTTACAAGTTTGAAGATAGAGGTAAAGAGCCTTGTTCCCCAATCCATAACTTCCTCATTTCAATTCCTTTTTGGCTCAAATCTTTTGCATTGGGTTCTAATTGATCCCTACTTTATGTTCATGGAGAGAAATCTCAGGTTTGAATCAATTTGGGAGCTTTTGGATAGCAAGGAGGAATCCCCCATTTGAAGCTTTTCTAAGCTTTTTGCACATATAGGTAAAACCCTTTAAATTGCATTAATAATTTGTTTTCCTTGCATTTAGGGCTAGATCTAGGAGTCCCCTAGCTGTACCTCGAATTTGGGTGGATTTTGTGTCCGTTTGGTGTCCATATCGGACACGTATCAACGTATGTACATAGGTGTTCGACAAAATATCTTTTAGAACTTTTTATTCTTGGTTTTCAAAACAAATTACATTTTTGGGTAGCCCTAGACTTGTAGGTCACAACCCTAGTTGACTGAGCACGAAACTGTGTCGTGTCCTTGTCCAAATTGGACACAAACATGCTGTATACTGTACTATGCACTGTCCTGTTCACTGACACCTCGTGTGCACTGTACACGACAAGTGGACACGTGCAACTTGACATAGACCTAGGGGCAATGTCTGACAAGACATCCCCAAAGTTTTATATCGAGTCGCGTCGTGTCGAGTGAGAAAACGCGCTCGTACTGGTTTCTCACTGCACTGCACGAACACAGTTTTGAGCTCTGACACTTGAGTCGTGTCGACTCTGGACACATTGAGGACACCTTGTGTTGACACGAGTGTGTAGCCCAACACGTGGGCTACACGTGGACATGACCACGAGGCCCCACGTGGCTCGTGTCGTGTCCATGAGACACGTGAACCACTGCACGATGCTGCGCGTAGCAGTGTGTATCAGTCGAGTTTTTTCGACTGATATGGTCTTCCCATTTGGACACTGTGATACGTGGGCTCGTGTCAGGGTCCTAGGTGTGTAGCCTGACCCTAGGCAAACCTGGACACGTGTGCACGAGACCTATGGACACTTGTGTCATATCCTACACTCGTGTGCACCTCTGCACGATACTGCACAAGCACTGGGATGCATGTTACTGATTCAGTGTGCAGTTCGGTTTTGGACACTTTCGTTTCCAGTTTTCTGGACACGAACATCCCGTATGACACGTGCACATGTGCTGCCATGATTACCAACCATTTAATTGATGATTTAAGTTAATTTCGATACCTAAATTTACTTTTTCCCCTTTCCTGAAGCTGTCCAGTATCAGTGAACTTTTCCTATTTTTTCGAATGTTTTAAAAACCACTTTTAATGATTAAATTACATGTTTTTACATATGTTATATAGTTGAATATGTTTAGGATGTTAGGGTTTCATGTGGAGACTTGTTTAGGATTTCGAATAGGTTAGAATTTGTGCACTGTTTAGTGAAAACTGTCAAGGTTATTGATTTCTGGGGTTGATACCCTGTTTTTCTGAGATTTCACACCCTTCACTAACTGTCATTGAATACTTTCTTTCCTGAGATGTACCAAGTTAAGAAATTCCTGAGATTACCTATGAATGAAACCTGAGATGGGTTCAGGACCTTCCAACCTGGGACTGATATGTGTAGGTTCCTGAGATTTTGTTCACTGTTAGAATATATCAATACATCACCAATGACTCAATCCCATTTATAATATCCTAAATAAATCCCATTTAGTATAGGCATATGGTTCAGTCCTATTGGACTGTATATTCTGTCCAGTAGGAGGTTTTAGCCCACATTGCTTGATTCCAGTTTTTACTGAGATTATTTACACATCACTGAATCCCTGTCATTCACACACACACGCACTCAAATCTGCCGTATTGTTCCCTGTTCATGTGGTATCACACCCTCATATGACACAACTGTCATTGACACTCTCCATTTGTTTCACTGATACTAAGAACACACATGTTCACATTATTGCCACACACACATTCATATGCATACATACACACACTCTCTAAAACCTGTCACTTGGTTGGGTGGGTTGAATGTTAGGAATCTGTGACCAATCTCTTTTACAGTCCCTTGATTACCTGGCAGTAGTATAGTGGCATGTGGTGTTTGGCCTTGGTTTGGTATTACCTTGCCTTGACATGGCATGGGAGAGTCAATATCCTTCATTAGTTAGATTATGAAGTTGTTCGGCCCTATATTAGAATGTCAGTCCTGTGTTGTCCTGCATTCATGTGCTGTCCCTTACCATTGTGCATCAAGTAACATAGATGAGGTTAGTTGGAACTTGGGTATAGGATCTTGGTAGTATAGTGTGTTTCACTGTTCACTTTCCAGTTACATATCTTTTCCTCTACACACACATTTAAATTCCTATTTTTCTGTACACACATTCACATCCACACTATCCTATTATACAATCATGAGATGCACATAGCTGTCCTGTCCTTGTTGGTTCAGATTGTATATGTGTGTTTGCACACATATATGATAGGCTAATGTTTACCTTGTATATTGTTTGGGTTATGAGTTGAGAGCTTGCCTTAGCTCATTTGCTGTCTTGGTTCATTGTAACCATACATATGGTATATATGTGAAACTGTGTACATGTCATTGGGTATATGTGTAAGGTATATGGAATAAGGTTGGAGTTATACACAATATATGAATGTGACATATCTTAGGGTATGATATGGTATTGGGTTAGAAATTAGGAGCTTAGTTTTAATGTAGAGTTGACTAGATAGTTGACCCTTGACTATGTTGACTAGATAGAAGCCCAAACCCTAAATGTTGACTTGGGTTGACCTAGAGTTGGCCAAGTTTGACTTGGACCTAGTTTGACCTAGACAGTTGACCAGGTTTGACTTAGAGTTGACTTTGACCTAGATTGGCCTAGAAATCATGTAGTTTGTATTGTATCAGTCATTTACCTTATTTTAAACATATTATAACCTGTATTACTCTGTTTAGGACATTATGACTCTAGTGCAGGCATATGATATTACACTACTCTTTTCAGAGTAGCAGGCGAGTACATTCTCTGATAGTTCTCTCATTTATTTGTCAATTACTGTACTTCAGTTCTAGTTAGCTGTATGTGATTCTCTGTTACAAACACGTATTGTTATTTCTGAATCCATGTATACGACACACATACTTACTCGTCTTACCTCTATTATTCGAATCACCACTATTCGAACCACCTATTCGTATCTTCTTATGCTGGTTGGACTTTTATTCGATTGATGTGTCGGATTTTGGATTCATTTGTATTAGATGGACGGAAAAATACTTGATTAGATATGTGAACATTCCCACTATTCGAACCACCCCCTGTGAATAATATTCGAACGATAGCCATTCCACACCCGGCCAGGTGTGTGATGTGCCGGATTTACCCTTAGCCGTTTACATGTCTAACTAAGTATTTTAAAACACACTTGGAGAATTTATTCGAATCATTGTTAGAACATCATGTGAATCACTATTCGTATCACCTTATTCGATTCACCTTATTAGAACAATGATTAGAATCACATTCGACTCATCTTATATTAGACTCACATTGGGATTACACTCGACTTATATTGTACCATCTGAACTCATTATGTTACTCTAGTTCAGCTAGATCTTATTTTACAGTCTTCATTGCTATGTTTCTCTTCTTGTTTAGTTACCTTACTTTCCTTGTACCTTAACTGCTCTTAACATCATTACTCGTACAAACTGCCATATTCATCAATACAACTGTCTATAACTGCTTTATAGTTCTTTATCATTTACTTAGGATTTCTTGATGAATTGTACTCGTTCCTGTCCTGACTGGACCTGTTAAAAATATTACAGATGCTTGCCCTGAGGATATTTGCCCTACTTGCCTTGGAGCAGGAGATGGCTTAGCTACCTATGGCCCCGACACTCAGGAGTGATCGAGAGACTAGCTAGTAGACTTGGTTTAGTTTCCATGTTTTAGAACTTGAATTGTAATAACTGAGATACGAGTTTGTATTTGAGTTTGTTTGAGATATTATTATTTAGTAGTTTATAAATGTTGTTGTTTAGTCTTTAGTTATAACTTCTGTGTTATCTTATCGTGCTTAGACTGTGATTGAGATTTCATTATATCTATACTTGTCCTCCGTTCGGAGTTGAGATTTGACAAGTACATTATATAATTGCGTGAGTTGTTGATTAGATAGTAACCTAGGACAGCGTTCTACCGCCGACACTGCGGCGTAGGCTGGGCGCTGTTACGTACTCGTACCCTCACAGTGGGTGCGGGTCGTGACACGTTTTTAGTGGTGGCCCATGCAGGTCGAGAGTCGCATTAGTGCGATATCGTGGTAGTACGGTGACTTAGTTGTACTGCTGCGAGCATGCAATAGGATTGAGAGATAGGCTTTAACGGAGAGGTACTCAATCACAGTTAGGACTACCTGAGAGATTCCTGGACGACCCTTGAGAATTTCATTATGAACTTCGAATTGAAAATCCTTTTCCTCTTGTTTTGATTTACCCTCACTCCTTGATGTTAAAGGATTTTAGACTATTAACTTCCTTCATCATTATCCTTTCATATATTTTGTCTATCTTATGTTTTTGCTAATTTAGCACCAGTTTTGCAAGCTTATCTTTTTCGAGCTTGATCATGACATATTTTATTGGGGGCCGGCACCCACTAGCATATTGTCTAATCAGAACCGGTGCATAATGGTCTGATCAACCTATTGCACTTTGGTTCGCTTTTTATATATTATTCTATGTGGAGGGAGACATAGTTAAATTTGTCCTAGAGTCTCATCCACGACAGCTTTGGCAATTCTCTTTGAATTATTTTCATCGCCTATGAACCACGTATTGTACTTAATAACATCGTCTTTGAACCCTTTATTATTTTGACTTTCACATATTTCAGAAAGAAAAGGCACTGTACTTGATAGATCAACCCAAGGTATCACGTTTAGTTTCCCTATCCAAAGGAGGAAATTGACTTATTTCTATATCCTTGCATCATCCTTTAAATTCTAACTCCTTGATCGTGACCAGTCGACCGGGTTATCCTCCTTATCATCCAGTGTTTGGAGTCTTATTCAGTTGAATTAATTTAATTATGACATGGATATCAAATATTGGATATTCGTGCTCAGACTTCAATGGCCTCGTTCTCCATCTTGCCCAAACTTCGATTATCCTGAAATTAGTCAACTTAGATCGTGCCGGGACTAAATCTTCTTATATATATTGTGTTATTGGATTTCAATGCTATTGACACTCGTGCCATAAACTTTCGATTTTGATATATCCAAAGTCAGTCTACATGTCCTCACCATGCTGGCTAATGTGACTGTAGAAAACTAGATTCCATAAATTAGATGACCTAGCCTATATAATTTTTTTCTTAAAAAAAAACATAACACATGAACAACCGAATAATTTGATCAGTCAACAAAGAACAGATGGAATCGAATTTCAAGATAGTTATAAGAGACAACTACGGGAATGGAATAGAGAAGAACGAAACTTGCAGCAAGATCTCCAATGGTCTGTGCATCATCGACTGTCCTGACGATAGCTCGCCCTGCTGGTTTCTCCTGGTCTGCTGCTGATGCTGCATGAACCGCTGCTGCTGAGAGAAATCGGGAATGACGGGAGAAAGTCTCTGTACAGACAGAGGTGCACCTCCAATGTAGCAGAACTGCCAACCTGAGTCGGCACAACAGGAGCTGCGGTCTCGAGGCCCTGATGAACAGGACGAGAGGTGGCCAGCCTCTCGATAGTATTTCCCGAACCGGAGCGATGAGATTGTGTCTCCATAACCATCATGAAGACAGATCAAAACAAGAAGTAATTTCTGAGAATGAAGCAAAAATTTAAAGGAGGACAATTTATATTCAAGGGAAGTCAATAAGCAACAATTTAGATAAAAGGAATCTGATTAAGAGTTTTTCCTAGTGTGATTGAGTACCTTCAAAAATATTCTAATTCCTACTGCAGGCTGTAGTGATACTCTACCACTACATAAAATCGACCTGCATGGGCCACCACTAAAAATGTGTCACGACCCGCACCCTAGAGTAAGGGCACGAGACGTGGGTACGTCCAGTCTACGCCGCAGTGTCGGCGGTAGAACGCTGTCCTAGGTCAAAAATCTAACAATATAAAGGTACCTGTACAGTATATACTTTTCGAATGGAGGTGACATAGCAGATACAGTCTCAATCACATCAAAGGTAGAGCATGGTAAAAGATAGATAAAATATGAAATCCACAAAGAGATACAGCAGATAGAAGTCTAAGTGTCTAAGATACACAAACCCAGAAAACATCTCAAAGCTCAATACAGTAATCCATAAAATAAATACAACCCAGGACAACTGAATAACTATCTATACAACCTCTACTGTGTCTCCTCTAGGCTATCAGGCAACCTCCAGGCTATCTGTAAAATTTATCAACAGGTCCAGTCAGGACAGGAGCGAGCACAGTACATCTCAACAAATCATAGCATGTTAGAAAATATAATCATGCAGTAAAGTAAGATACAGGATCTGAAAGAAATACAGTATGTAAACAGAGAGAGAACTGTAATAGAAATATCTACTATAAATAGAGAACTAACAGTGGCTAGTGAGTCAGAGTATGATATAAACATGTGAATGGCATAGGAGATTCTGGTGAGACACTACGGAGGTGATCAGATGAGATACTACTTGGATATTATTCACATGTCTACTTCTACTCCCCCGTACCCCCAATCAATACACAAGGATCCAGCCAGGTTATGTTATGATCCATGCAATGGCCCACAAGGGGTGATACATGGTAGGCCCAAAAATGGATGATTCTAGGAATGCCCATAAATGGGTGATTCAAGGAAGACTCAGTGATCATGAGAGTACATGTCATAAGTGATCAATGAACCATGAAGCATAGTGATACACCATATAAGTAAAATGCGCAGAACATGTAGTATCCGATGCTCCCTGAGGGGATAACATCTCAAGAAGGGATCCATATAGTACTAATCCGTGTGATCAATATGACAGTATCAAGTAATGTAATTTAAAGCAGGAGAATAATTCCAAACAGGATATGAATTGATCAGAGAATGTACTCGCCTGTATCCTGAGTATCTGAAGAATATCTACTGTCCGAGGAGTGGTGTCTGTCTCCTATAGAACAGTACAAGTCACAACATGTCTAAAATAAGGAAATAGACTGCTATAATGCATCTACATGATGTTTGGGGTCAATCTAGGCTAAAGTCAACCTTGGTCAACTCTAGTCCTCAATACTAGTCAAACTAGGTCAACTAGGTAAAGCCTAATCCCAGCAAGTCTCACTAAGCCTAACCAGTCTATCCTAGCAAGCACACAACAACACAAGGCTAAACAAGCCATCACTCACAACCATCTATATATATTTATCATATATATATATACATCCAAAATAGGTTAAGGCATCTATAGATATTAGGCTATAACAAGGCAATATATATCATACAACAAGTCATATATTAAGATGCTAAGAGATAGAGTGTGATAGTGTTAAGTGTCAAGTGTGCATGTGATACATCATGTGAAACTAAATCAGCATTACGACCAATGTGTAAGTGTTAATACAAGTGTTTGCATTATCTAGATTCATATTTTCAAGAAAGGGTTATAGTGTACAAGTGTGTTCAGATTTTACATCAAGTTAAAGGGGTTGTATGGCTTGTCTAATATACATTCATTCATATCCCATATGCATGCATATTTCAGTTCAGGCATTATATCCATTCACATATCATTAAGTTGCATACATATACTTATTTTTATTACATACATGTCATTCATGCATATTACATACTTATATGCATCGATACATTATATACAACATGTAAAAATAGAAGAGGAAAAAAGGAAAAAAAAACTGAAAAGGAAAGGGAAGGGAAGGAAAATATAAGAAAAAGGGAAAACAGTGGACATATACATGCTTGCATCATATATTTTACATTACCATACATGCTATCATTATATATTGCATTATATTATTTATATATTATGCATTCATATCTATCATTACATGTATACCTTGCATTCATATCTAGCATTCATTATATACTTTCATGCATACATTGTATATCATTCTTTCATTCATGCATCTATGCATTGCTTACATACATTATATTAATTGCATTCCTACATGCTTGCATTCAACCCTATATATACATTAATGTAAAGAGGATATATATCATATATATATATCATTTCATTCATCTAACATATCATGTATTACATACTCTATATTCATTTAATATCCATACTACATAGGCTCATAGGTTACACAAAATGCATATATCGTATAGTCACTCTTCTACTTAAAGCCAATACTGTACCAATTGGGCCTCTACTAAATTCTAGGATTAAAGTATGTTGTAGCCCTTCGTGTTAGCTTTTCGAAACTTCAAACGGGTCGCATTGTCGTGTCCGAAAGCTCCCGAAATTACAAAAATACCGAAACACGTTCGTCTTTCGTATAGCTGACACTCAAATAATTCTACAGAACATTACAGAAAGAATTTGGTTATTAAAATATATATTTGGAAATCTAACTTCGATACGGTTCTTTTAAAAAAAACTGAAGATAGATCGGAGTTCTAAGCTAAAAGTTATGACATTTCTAAGTTGCTTTGGTTAATAAAAATGTGGATGAATATTATGACGAATTTGAGTTGTTTTGGACAAAAGAACACATATAGGCCAAGATACTTGGATACAAACATAGGTATCCAAATAAAACTCACTATAACCATCCTAACTAAGATCAATCCACTTTCTAACCATTCTAAAACTGAATTTAAATATCTATTTAAACTATTATCATACATACATACACATGGGGTGTCCTAATTTGGGATCTATCAAGTAGGACACAAGACACATATCTAAAATCTTCAAGAGAGCTCCAAATGGCCTCAAATTTGAATCTAAATGGGACACATGCATGAGGATGGATCCTACAGATTCAAAACTAATTTATGTGCAAAAAAAATCGATTTAGAGGATGGGTTTTACCTATTGGGAGTGGAATCCCAATGAAATTCTTTAGGACACGGCTTCGATACGAAGATCCCTCAAAGTGGACACTCCTCCTTGCACTCCTCTTCCAATCCTTGGTAGCACCCTTCTCTTGGAGAATTGAAATGATTGAGGGAAGGTTTGGTGAAGGAATTATTTGATTTGGAGATCAAATCAATGGAAAGGCTCTCTAAAATTGGGGAAGAACAAAAGGAAAATAAAAGAGGCAAGATTGTAATGAATGAAATGAATCATTCTCCCCTAAAGGTGGCTTCCATAAAGAGTCCATTAGGGCTAATGGAAAATGTCCTAATTGCCCCTCTCTAGTCTCATATGATTAAGTCTAGACTAGGTTCAAGTTTGGGGTCAAAATGATCTAGTTTTGAGTCTCTAACTTAACCATTCTAACATCATAAAAATTAGTTTAATTAACTAACTTAAATGTTGGGTCTTGTGAGCCATGCTTAACTTAATATTGGGTCCCATCTAGAGTTTAAGCTACCCGAGTCACGATACAAGTCGGAACGAGACGAAACTCAAACCCGACTAAACAAATCCAATAAAAACAATATTAAAAATATAAATTTTTCCTAAAATATTAAAATATAAAAAATGACCAAAATCATAATACATCAATTTAAATATTATTAAAATAATATAAAATTCACCAATTAATCAAAATCCTAAATAATTCAAAAGTCACAAAATGACCAAAATACCCTTAGCCTAAAAAGTTGTAAATAGTCATTCTAATCACATGGTTAGGACCCCATGGTCATGGTTAGTCTCTAGGCTCAACTGTTCTAGAGTTCACTAGCTAACACATCAAAATTATAATTCACCAATTTTAAATAGTATTAAATTAATTAAAAATTCCAATAAATCATAAATCCTATTATTAAATAATAAACTTTTACAAAAGTTCAAAATTACCCTCATTTTAGAAAAGTTGGTGTTACAAGACCATACTCATGCGGCTCTGCCAGATGAAACACGCGACGGCCGTCGCAACAGTTGAGACACGTGGCGTTCTTATCCCCCTTGGAGTTATGGCTGCTAGCAAATCATAACAAACTCAGATTTGTTACAATCATTATAATTACCCGAATCAAATCAGATCAGACAAATCGAACACGTGACAGGAGATCTGAGCCTATCATCACAAATTATAAAAATTCATGGTAATCAACATTAATTGCCCATAGGATTTGGTGCAATCCACATTAATTACCCAGATTCGTTGCAATCAAGATTAATGGTCCAAATGATTGGCCGCCGACTTTTTAAGGGTGGAATCATTGCAAACCCTGATGATCACACCCCCACTTCTATAAATAGCAAGGTGCCATTCCCTTGCAAGAGGAGAGAGAGGATTTTGGAGAATTCGGGAGAAAAAAGAGAAAAAGAATTCCAGAGAGAATGAGACTCTCTCCACCCGGCTGGACACGCAGAGAGACAAAGGCACGCGCACAGAGGGTTCTTCCCACACATCCCGAGAGCATTACTTTCCCGGAGCCGAGGCTACGTCCGATCGTCCAAGGAGTAAGGCAGAGCTGCCGTCGCGTTCCCGAGCCTCTATCGTCACCCCCCAGAATCAAAAATAAATAATTGTACTTAGATTGCTGTACCTAGGTTTTCATTCCTAGGCTTTCTTTGTACGAGCGAGTTTGTACTGTGAGTCTAAGTTCAGTCCTCCTATAAAATTGTTCTATACTTTTACAATCAATGGCAAACACGATGGCGACTCTGTTGGGGACTAACTTCTCTACGGTTGAGGAGTTGGTGATGCAATCGAACGCAGCCAAACTTGGCTCCACTCAACAAATGCTGGTCACCCGGTTCGACCAGCAGGCGTTCGAAGAAGTACTCTCGGTTGCTCAAGATGGCGTAGAAGTTTCGCAGGCGACCCCACATCAGACCATAGAGCACTCTGTTGTCCCCAAGTCCGGCAGAAGAAAACACTATGATACTGGACTTGCATGAGCAAAGAGGAACTCTATACGGTCCAAGCCACATAAAGGTGCCAGTCGCATGAAGAAGGCTCATGCGACCGCAACTGCCAACCGCATGGAGAAAACTCATACGGCCATAAAAGTCAGCCGCATGCAGAAAGCCCACACGGCCATAAAAGTCAGCCGCATACAAAAAGCCGCATGCAGAAAGCCCCTGAGGTTCATGCGGCCACCGCTTCTAGCCGCATACAAAAGGCTCATATGGCCACAAAGGATAGCCGCATGCAGACAGCCTGCAAGGCCACTGATCCCAGCCGCATATCATCTGTTCCATGCAGCTCACGGTCAGTCTTCGACCGCCTCTCAGGCGATCCTGACCCCAGATGCTCTCATGTGCCAAACTCCATGGACTCTTCCTACTATGCACTCTCAGGTGCTAGAAGAAAGAAGTCTCGGGCAGCCCGGGCTCAGCGAGCTCAGTCGATTGTCCTAACTTCTGACTATCTGGGCGTCCCGCTGATTATTACACGGGCCCCTGATGGAAAGTTGTATAAAACTACCCGTATCTAGCCCCCGGCGGCCAACGAGCGGGATATTTATCAAGAATCTCCCAACAAGGAGCAGGGGCAAGTACTCGTGCTACCCCCACATCAGGGAGCAGGCAGGAGGCCAACACACTCATGGGTTCAGAACTCTCGGGCCCACAAAACGGGTGACTTGCGCAACGTGATTCTTCATAAGTGCAAGGAAAGAGGCAAAGATTTGATGTGCAGAGAGTCCTGTCAGGGACATCAATGCACCCAAGTCATTGTCAACTGCTGCTGCAACAAGGCAGCAGTACAAAAAAACCGGCGGTCCGTCTTCCAACGGCTGCAACACCCAAGCTCAGAAGACGAGGCGCTTCTCGTCGCCTCCTGTAATTCTGCTCTGAAGATTTCAGGCAGCGGTAGAGGGAAGAAAACGAATGTCTCCAGCCCAAAAATCTCAACCGGCGTAACCAAGAAACTCACTTCTAAGCGGTTGTCTACCATCGGTACAGAAGGAGTTTACCAAGGTACCCGCTCAAAGACGAAATCTAACACTCTAGGAGGCACTGGAGCCGGGGGTAGCGTTCCCCCAAATATCTACGACAATCCGGTGTTCCAAGAAGACAATCAAGAGGAAACAATCCACCTAACAGATGCAGCAGATCCCGACGTCCCCGAAGATGTCCACAATTCTCAAGACGAGGCAAGCTCTGAAGCTGGGGGTACCACTCTTTCTGAGTTTGAACCAGAGGAGAACGTTCCCACATATCCTGACGACTTCTCTGTACAAGGGTATGACTCGGAGGGCACGTCCTCTACCGTTCCTTCCATCTCTCCTCATGTAAGGACGGTATTCATGATGGACAGCAACCAAGACGGTCCAAGTGATCGCCAACGCATAGACACTCTGGAGGTCATACTGCATGTCTTGGCCAAATTCGTGGACGAGATCAAAGCGACCCTTCCAACTATGCAAGGAAGAACGTCTGGCCAAACAAGCTTGGGACCCGCGGTCAATGCAGACTCGAACTCAGCCACACCAAACCTGGGTTATAATCCTCCTGAAATATTGACCCCTACCGCTGCAGACGAGGCCAAGGAGGCAAGAAGAGAGGTCCAGGAGCTCCGGGCCATGTTCCAAGCTCGAGAAAACTGCCAAGACCTCAGGATACGACAACCGTATCCTGCTGCGTGGAGAGATGTTCCCTTCCCACCAAGATATAAACCGTTCAACATCAATCCGTATGATGGGAAGACATCTGCAAGCAGGTACATTACCTACTTCGAGGCCACAACCGACCATCTGCCTCATGACGATGCCATCCTTACACGATTGTTCATCGGGGCACTGGAGGGGGTCGCCTTCGACTGGTACCGCAACTTATCGGACAACTGCATCAATTCTTTCACTGGCTTCAAACATATGTTCCTGGAGAGGTTCTACAAGGTAGGACAAGACGTGACAATGTCTACCCTCATGGACGTTGTTCAGGGAGAAAAGGAGTTGACCAGGAACTATATCGAGCGGTTTTGCCAGACCGCAATGAAGTTGCCTTCCGGTAACCCTGATTCCTCCTTAATTGAAATTTGCCAAAAGCGGTTATTTCCTACGATTAGCCTCTTGATGGGCGAAAGTTAGTTTAAGGATTGGAAGACTTTCATTATCAGCGCTACTAGAGCAGAAGACAAATTGAAGAAAGCTCGCCAATTGTGATTACACGTCTCGAAAGGAGAGGACAAGGGTAAGCGCCTTAGCACCAACAGTAACAATGTGGGTAACCCTTCCAACAATCGAGACAACAAGGGCAAACAAGCTATGGTGGCCGACACAGCCCCAAAGCCTGAACCGAAGCCAGTAGAGAAGCAGTGGCCTCAGATGACCTATTCCTTCGAGGATAGCCATGTCAAGCACATCTTGGACATGCTCATACAGGGAGGCCGAATTCAACTCCCTCCTCCGAGGCGTGAACCTCGTCCTGCGGAAATAAAAAGCCCCAAGTACTGCCACTACCATCGCTATGTCCACCATGCTACCCATGACTGCTACCAACTGAAGCGATACATCCAGCATCTTATCGATTCTAAGGCCTTGGCCATCGATTTTGAAGAGGTAACCGTAGCAGCCAATATGGTGTCGATACAATTTGGCAGCTTCCATCCGACGAAGACTCAAGATGGAGTAGTACCCGTCCCTAGAGCAAAGATGGAGGTCACCAACCTTCCATCTCTCCGAGACCAGGCTGCTGGTCTAGTGCCCCTTACCACATTACGGGGGAAGATCATGTGGGTCCATCCGGACTTGGTACCTGAGGTGACTCAGTCCGCACCTCCCTCCACCAGCAAGAAGAAGAATGGGAAAGTCAAATCATGCCGCACAATCTCGGCAGTGTTCGAAGAAGCTACTGCTGTTGTTACCCGCTCCGGCGTACAAACCCAACCGCCACCAGGTAACTCGGCTGAAGATCATCAGCCAACAGCTGCTGATGCTCCAGGACCTTCGCAGCCTTCGACGACCGACAAGCCTAGGCCGAAGGAGACTCGCTTCGACAAACTGCTCCGAAGATAGATGCCTCATAGGCTGGAGAGGCCCTACAACTTCGACATCTTGGCGCAATTGGCTAACACACCGGCCAAATTATCGCTATATGAGCTCCTAAGGCTCTCCAAAGATGTTCGCGTCGCACTGAACGAGGCGCTCCAGAATGTCGACGCATATCTGGCTCAGTCCAATCTCACTGGGGAGAGCTCACCTACGGATTTCCAGGACAGCGCTTGCACAGGCGCAATGCCCAACATCGTCTTTACTCCGCAGGATATGCTTATCAAGACCAACCTGCATGATCGCCCTCTGTATTATACTGGGTACATTGGCGATGTAAAGATAGATCAGATGTATATTGATCCCGGCTCTTCCATAAGCATCATCCCGAAGAGCCTACTACATCATCTGCGCATTCTAATGCATCGCCTGACGCCGACAAGCACCGCCATCAGCGGTTTCAATTCAGACAGAAGCTATCCGATCGGGAAGATTCGCTTGAAGTGCCAAATCAGCGACCTTCAGTCAGAAGTGACCTGCTATGTCATAGATGCCGACACTTCCTACAACATTCTCCTAGGGCGTCCTTGGATACACGATTACATGATCGTGCTCTCCACACTGCACCAATGCTTCAAGTACGTCGACAAGCACGGCTTCGTGAGGACCGAATTTGCCGACATCGATCCCTTCAAAGGGGTCGAATCCTACTACTCAGATTCATGCTTGTACGAGAAGTCGAAAAAGCATCTCGTCGAAAGAGATACTCAAGCTCAAACTGAAGCAACAACTGGATCAGAAAAACCTCTGACGATCCACCTCCAGGCCCATAAACCTGGCATAACTGCGCCCCTTACAGCCACTCTGCGTAAGGACGCAATTAGCCTCTCTGCACAGGAAGAACAGATGATAATCTGACTGCCAAGGTCTGGCCAAGCGCCAAGACCCACGACAAAGCCACTAATAATTAGGCTGCCTAAAGCTAGCCAGCAATAAATAAGGGAGCTCAATCCTTCTGTCAAGCCGATGACGATTCGTCTTTCCAGAATGAACCGACAGCCAATCACTAAGCCGGGAACAGCTAGCCAGCCAACAACCCCCCGTCCAGCATCGAGCACCAAGCTGGGGGTGGCTAGTACGCCAACGACTCCACGTCCTGCTCTATCCATGGAGCCCCTGATGATTAAGCTGCCCAAGGCATCCCCTCAGTCCTCATTGACACATGGGGTGGTTGAAGAAGAGCCAGAGCTGGCCAAGTATGTGGCTACTCACACTGATGTTCCATCCGCAGATGATGTAATCCCACTGGAAAAGATACCTTACTTTATCAGTAAAGGGTTATCTTTGAATTATCTCGAGCTTAATAAGTTCTATACAATGTATGCTATGGAATACGGTATAGGCACTCACCTGCACACACAGGTAACAAATGTCTGCACCGTAAACCAACTTACTCCAGTGGAAGACGCTTACCGCATAATCGAGGGAGAGGATCATCTAGTCATCTTCGGTCGAAAGAATGACCCACAACCCTTTAGGGTAGAAGAAGTTGATCTCGAACCCGACATTGAGAGATTGCCCCTTTATCTGTATAGTTCCCAATCCAAGTACCTCATACAAAAACAAGGGTATAATCTGGAAACTACACCAGGCTTAAACTACGGCACTGGACGGCGGTTACCCTTACAATTGTCGGTCCCGATTGGTAAACCATGAGACTACTACAACAAAACCAGATGTGGGCTAGGTTATGTTATACCGGCAATGACCCCTGAAAGCTCAGACAAGGAATGTGACTGGCACTCACACTCAACCGGATCACCCACTTCCGATTCAGATGTCAGCATCGGGGACATGCTCAGGCAAGTCTGGTCCATCAATATGGCATTTGCCGATGCCTACGAAGAAGATGAAGACATTCCTGAACTTCTTGAGTTAGAGCCGTGGGCACAACAACTAGATGCGCAGTGGAAGAAACGGTTTGAACAAAGAAAGCCTCCCACCGAGGATGAGGTTGTACAAGTCGATCTCGGTGATGAGTCCTCTCCAAAGCCCATCTTCGTCAGCAAGAATTTGACAGACGAAGAGCGAGAATCACTACTACAACTCGTCAGAGAATATATCGACGTGTTCGCCTGGAGCTACGAAGATATGCCAGGACTGAACCCCAAGGTTGCACTTCACAAGCACAACATTCGTCCGGACGCAAAACCGGTCAAGCAATAGCAACAACTGTTCCGCTCCGACGTCATGAATGCTATTGAAGCTGAGGTCAATAAACTGATAGCCAGTGGTTTCATCCGCGAGGAACAACATCCAGACTGGGTCACCAATGTAGTACAAGTCCTCAAGGAAAGTGGAAAGATTCGAATCTACATCAACTTTCGCAATCTGAATGAGGCGTGTCCTAAGGATGAGTTCCCTCTCCCTATCACAGACATCATGATCGACAACACCTGCGGTTTTGAACGTATGTCATTTATGGATGGTTTCTCGGGGTACAACCAAATCAAGATATTTTCTGATGACGAAAAGCATACATCATTCTGAACACCAATTGGCACATACTGCTACACAGTCATGCCTTTCGGTTTAAAGAACGCTGGCACCACCTATCAAAGAGCTATGAGCATCATCTTTAGAGACCACCTGCACAAGTCGATGGAATGCTACGTCGACGACATCGCCGTCAAGAGCCGCTCTAAAGAAGATCATCTGCATGATCTGAGGACAGTGTTCGACCTGATGCGAGCGCTCAATTTGAAAATGAATCCCACGAAATCCTTATTGGACGTATCCAGCGAGAAGTTCTTGGGTTTCATCATTACTTCCCAAGGTATCCACATAGACCCTGAGAAGACGAAGGCAATCATGGAAATGGGTCCCCCAAGAAATCTCCGTGAACTCCGAGGCCTTCAAGGGAGACTGGCCTACATCATGAGGTTTATCTCCAACCTCTCCGGACGAAGTCAACCATTCACCCACCTCATGAAGAAGGTCGTTTCATTCGTATGGGATGAAGAATGCCAGTGCGCCTTCGACAACATCAAAGAATATCTGACGAACCCTCCAGTCCTGGTAGCCCCGGTTGCTGGAAAACTATTCCTGCTCTATGTGCGAGCAATAGAGCATTATCTCGGTGCTTTACTAGCACAAAATATTGATGCAGGCCACGCGCAGGCTATATATTACCTCAGCCGAATGATGATGGGGCCGGAACACCGATACAGTGCCGTAGAAAAGGAGTGCCTTGCTCTGGTGTTCGCCATTCAGAAGACGCGACACTACGTCACGGGACAAACCATCCATGTCATATCAAAAGTCAATCCCCTCAGGGTCCTCATGACCAAGCCAGGTGCACTCAGCTCTCGCCTCGCTACCTGCGTGATTTTATTGTCTTCCTACCATATGATCTTCGTCCCGCAGAAGGTTATTAAAGGTCAAGCTCTGGCAGACTTTTTAGCAGCTCATCCAGGATCGGAGTCAACCAGGATAGACGAAGAGATTCCAGATGAGGTCGCCAATTCAAATGTGGCCTCTCGTGATGCCGTATAGCGAATGTTCTTCGACGGTGCTTCCAGAATGGGGCCCAAGGACAATATCGTCGTTGGAGTCGGAGTGGTGCTGATTTCTTCCTTCGGGCTGGTGATCAATCGGGCTTACTCCCTCACGGAGTCCTGCTTAAACAATATGGCCGAGTACAATGCTCTGGTCATTGGCCTCCGACTTGCAAAGGAGCTGGGGGTAGAGTATCTTGAAGCATACGGCAATTCGCAGCTAATCGTTAATCAAATTCGGGGCTCATACAAAGTGCATCATGAAGACATGATCCCCTATCACCAAATAGCGATTGACATCATCTCATCCTTGGAAGGGTTCTTCATAGAACACGTTACCAGGCTCCAGAACATTGAAGCCGACGCCCTAGCAGGCCTTGTCGCTTCCTTAGCAGTTCTAAATCATGCTCACCACTTGGTTGACATCATAGGCCGTGAGTTGGTCTGTCCCAGGAATAATGTTCAATGTGTTGAGAGTTACTCCGCTCTGACAGTCGACGAAGCACCAGACTGGAGACAACCATTCATCGACTTTGTGGTCTACGACATCCTGCCAGAGAATTCGAAGGAAGCCACTTCTATCAGAAGACGTTCCCTAAGATTCATCTACGATACAGAGATGAAAATGCTATATCGGCGATCATACGATGGATTACGGCTTCGATGTCTGTCAAATACAGAAGCCAAAGAAGCCGTGCGTGAAGCTCATGATGGCATCTGTGGGGCCCATCAGCCTGGCCCAAAATTACAGGATCGCCTTCGACGAATAGGCTATTACTGGCCCACGATGGTTACAGATGCCATAGACTATGCACGAAAATGCAAAGCCTGTCAAGTCCACGCAGATTTCATCTACCAGCCATCCGAGTTTCTACATCCGATGGTAGTATCCTGGCCATTCGAAGCATGGGAAATGGACATCATTGGTCCGATCACTCCACCTTCGTCCCGAGGACACCGTTTCATAATCGTAATCACAGATTACTTCTCCAAATAGGTGTAGGCTATTCCGCTGGCAGAAGTCAAGACTTTAAACGTGATCAGCTCCCTCAAGCATCACGTCATCTATCGATTTGGACTGCCACGAAGGATCATCCACGATAATGGTCAGCAGTTCACAAGCCATGCTTTCTATCGGTTTTATGACAAACACCGAATCCAGAATATTGTTTCAACACCATACAACCCGGCGGCTAATGGTCTGGCTGAAGCATTCAACAAAACAATCATCAAGCTGCTCAAAAAATTCGTGTCTTCCAACAAACGCGACTGGAATGAGAAGTTCGGCGAGTGCTTATGGGCGTACCGTACTACAGTACGAATGGCTACCGGGAACACACCATTCTCTCTGGTATATGGGAGTGAGGCAGTTCTTGCCACGACCCGCACCCTGATTAGGGGCACGAGAAGTGGGTACGTCCAGCCTACACCGCAGCATCGGCGGTAGAACGCTGTCTAGGTCATCTAGAATACTACAACTAAACAGATAAAGGTACCTGTACAGTATATACACTCCGAATGGAGGTGACATAGCAATACAGTCTCAATCACAAATGTAAAACTAAGGTAGATAGCATGGAAAGGAAATATGATAGATGAAGCAAGAAATAAGTTCGAGATCCACACAAGTCCAAAACTAAACGTAACATTACAGAATAATATATAATACTACATTCTAAAATCCAAAGCTGGATCGCAGTCCAGTCAAGCCTAACAAGTGCTAACTACTCAGGGAGTATAAAATCTAGTGGCCAATCTTTCAGGCCACTGCCCTGGCCTGAGTCTCCATCTGTCTCAGAAACATATGTAAAATTTGTCAACGGTATCCTGTCAGGAAAATGAGCAAGTACAAACACCAACAGCAGTTCCATGTGAATTGACAAATACTATAAGAGACAGTATAATGAAATACAAGACAAAGATATAGGCGACTTGGGAACCATTCGAAAGCCGAGTTACAGCCCTTAAACCAAACAAGGACCGGGGTTGTAACCCTTCTTTCAAATAGGGCTTAGTCTCAAATTATAGTACAGTATAAGGTAGGTAGAGCATGTGAGTAAATAAAATCATAGCATGGTGAGAAGTACATAAAGTAAAACTGAACTGAAATATAAGATACGACAATAAATATAAAATGTGATTTGAATTATTAGAGCGATATGTGATCGGCTAGGAAGTCAGGATAGGGTTATCCACTTGGCCCGACAATCACAGGAAAATCTCTAGAAAGGGTCATGCCGGCCAACCTGGATAACCCGACAAGGGGTGTCTGCTACACCCTACATGACGTGAGGGTAGCGCTAGCAAAATAAGGACATGGGGCTTTGATCACATAACCCCTAATAATTCCCCTATCCCCGAATAGTATACGGATCCGGACATAGCACGTCATGACGCAGGATTCCCTAAGAGGGGAGCAAGTCCTCTTCAGGAATCGGCATCAATACAAGTACAAGAATCAAGACCAAGCAAGTACCAGTATCCCAAGAAATCCAGGAATGACATCTCATGACAGGAATCCGATAATACTAGTCCGTGAACTATCGTGTCGAGAATCAAGTAAGACACTACAACTGAATCGGATATAGTAGATATCAAGACAATGAAAACTATCAGTGAATGTACTCGCCTGCTGTCCTGAGCTGTATGGTATATCAATGCTCAGAGCGGTATCAGAAGACCTAAATATGAGATACTGTAAGTTAATTTAGGATTAAACAAGTTTAGAAATGATTTACAATGAATGATATGCAATCTAGGTCAAACTAGGTCTCACTGAGTCATACTAAGTCCTGTCAAGTCAATCTAGGTCAAATCAAGTTATATCAAGTCAATCTAAGCCTAACCAAGTCAATCCTAGGTCATACCAGTCATCACGGGTCAAAACAAGTCAAAGAAAGTCAAACGGGGTCAAGAGTTGGCCTACAGTTGACTTTTGGTCAACTGGTCAACCCTGGTCAACTCTGGTCAACTCTAGGTCAACCCTGGTCAACCCTAGGTCAATAGTGACTAATAGTTGACTTTTGGTCAACTACACAAGTCTAATGGAAATTGGGACTAATTTGGGTAAAGTGTTGACCCATAGTTGACTTTTGGTCTAAAAAGTCAACCGTGGTCAACCGGGGTCAAGACTAGGTCTAGGCGACTATTTCTAACTATTACCAAACTCTACAACCCATATCCAAGTCCATCTTGGACTTCGAAACTCATATCTTGGCCGTAGGCCAATATCCTATTTTACCCTTAAAAAGGGTAAAATTCTAGCTTAGGCAACTATCAAGTTAGCCTACCTGCGCTTGGTATTTTGACCCGAGCTCCCTAGGGTAGTAAGGTACTAGCCTATACATACATTACCTACCAAGATACCTAAGTAAAGTGGACATCTAGTCCATCTTACGGTCCGAATCGACCGTTTACCCGTTATCTTGAATATTTCAAGATACGGGATTGTGCGGTGCGATACCGTCTCCCCAAGCCCACACGCAACCCCGATTCCAACTCCGAAGCCTACCCACAAATTCTAAATCACATTATCTAACTCCCCTCCAAGTTTCGACGCGTTCCGAATTACGGAACTCAATTTCACCCCTTAACCAAAATCCTACTTAACCCTTAACTCACTCACTCAACTCTCTTCAACCTATACTTTTCACCCTCTCTTGGGACAAGTTTTGGGGGTTATTCTAGTAGGTTTATTAGGGTAATATAGAGCTAATAATAGGGTATATATATGTATATATATATAGGTATATAGTGGAGTATATACGGGGTCGAATAGGGGGTAAAACGGGGGGTTAAAAGCCAAATGTTGCTGCTACTGTTGCCTGCTACTGCTGCTGTTCTTGCTGCAGCTACTGCTGCTGTTTGCTGCTGTTAGGGGGGGGGGGGGGGAAACAGCAGCCCCATCCCCCCCCTTGGTGCCTTGGTTGCTCCTACTCTCTTCCTCTCATTCCTCCTCTAATTTCCTCTTAATTCTCCTCTAATCCTCTCTCAATCCTCCTCTAATATATATACCACTCTCACACAACTAATTCCCATTCCCTTTCCCTCTCTACACACACAAAATACACACACCTATATATGTATGACCACACACACATATATATATTTCTATACATATCTATATAAAAGTATATATATATATATATAGACACACTCACACACACACACACACACATATATATATATATATATATATATATATATATTTTATATATATATATATATATATATATATATATATATATATATATATATATATATATATATATATATATATGTGGACACTCACACACACATGGACACACTCTCACCCACACATGGACACACTTTCACATGGACACACACACTCCCACACATACAAATCTACATACACACATACATATATATATATATATATATATATATATATATATATATATATATATATATATATATATATATATATATATATATATATATATATAGACACACAAATACACATGTATAAATATATATATGTATATATATATATATATATATATATATATATATATATATATATATATAGACACACAAATACACATGTATAAATATATATATGTATATATATATATATATATATATATATATATATATATATATATATATATATATATATATTTTATATATATATATATATATATATATATATATATATATATATATATATATATATATATATATATATATATACCACTCTTAAAAGAATAAAACCATAATTAATCCTTAAACTAGAATTTAGGGGAACCTAACAAATCTAGGGTCAACTTGTAGAGAATGGTCTTCCCTATAATTAATGTGAAAGAATAAATGAAGATGAGAAATAAATGAGGGATTAGAGAGTTTACCTAAAGTGGATTTGATGGAGAAGAAGAAGCTTGAAGGAAAGAAATGAAGAGAGAGGAAGGAAACTTAGTGGTGAAGAAATGAGAGGTGGAGGGGTGCCCTTTATGGCCAGCCATGGAGGGATAGGGTAGGGGCACTTGAAATTACAAGTTTGCCCTTCCCTTGCTTCTAGGCTAAGTTAAGTCCCAAAACTGGTTTCGGAAGTTGCTAAAAATAAATAAAAATCATAATTACTTAATTACTCATGGAGGACTAGTCCAAACTCCTAAACCTAAAAGTTTAGTGTGGTGGGCCATGGTTAAATAACAGGCTAATTGTGACTCAAGTCGAAATTCACCGGGGTCCCGAATTAACTCGGAATGCGATGAAATTCGAACCCGACTCCTAATATATTTAAATAATAATATTCATGAAATAAAATTCCCATAAATATTATAAAATGGAAAATTACCATTTTACCCCTAACTGGGAAAAGTGAGGATGACAAGTCTATCCACCTTAAAAAAATTTCGTCCTCGAAATTAAAACAAAGCAATCACAAAAAAACACATGCAGAAAACAATCCCTCTCGAATACCTCCAAAAATTTCAGAAAAATAAAAATATCTTAAGACACAACAACACTTGCAAATAAAAACTATTACGTGTCCGACACGGACACGAAACCATCACAAAATCTCACCTATCAAAAGCCAAATCAATAATCACCAATGCAAAATATCAAAATAAATCAAAGAGGTCGAATGACCAAAATACCCTTGGGCCAGAAATGATACTGAAAACATCCTAATCACATGGTTAGGCTCTAGGTCAAACAGTCTCTAAGGTTTCACTAGCAAATCATTAAAATCACAAATCATGGCTTAAAATTTAAAATGATTTAAAATCTCAAAAATCAAAGCATGAATTAAATAACTAAAATTATAAAATTTAAAATTACTCCTAAATAGAAACTGGGTGCTATAAGTCTATCCACCAAAAAAAAATCATCCTCAAAATTTTAAAACAAGTAAACACAAAAAATCATGCAATCGTTAATCGTATGCGTCTGTCCAATCATCATGATACTCAGAATCTCCGTCATGCTAGTGAGCAAGGCTACGATAATCACAGAGTCATTGACTAAGGTACGTACCTCTAGAATTATGGTATTTAAAATTTTCGCATTGCCGCTAGCTTGGCAGCGAAAACCTTAAATTCCTACACCTAAGAAATACGTCCATAGTCCGACTATATGTCCTCACTCTGCCTGCTAGCATGACCCTAGAGAATTCTAAAATCTCATAATCGAGGCGACCTAGCCCATACGACTTATCTCAGAAGAATATTACATCACAAGGACAAAATTTCATCCAACGATCAAGGAACAGATAGAATCGAAGTTCAAGACAGTTTATAAGGAAGCAAATGCGAAAATGAGATTGAAAGATTGGAACCTGCTATCTGCTCTGCTACTGCCTGAGTGGGCTCAACTGTCATGGCGAAAGCTCGCCCCTGGTGGCCTCCTCTAGCCTGCCATACTCTGTCCTGGCCTGCCTGTCTGGCTGCACGGGCTGCACAGTTCTTCATCTGGTGGTCTGGAGCTCCACAAAATAAACAAACTCCCAGCTTCATCCTACAAACATCCCGGGTGTGCCCCATCTTCTTACAAAAAGCACACTGGACGGCCTGCCTCTTGCCTTGACCCTGCTGCTGGTCGTCACGTGCTGGTGCCTGATGTACTCTGTCCTGGTCTCTTCGGATTCTACTAGCGTGGCAATCCTTCTGCTGGTGATTGGGCGCCCCACAGTATAGGCAGACGCCCAACCTCTTCCTACAAGCCTCTCTAGTGTGCCCTGGCCTCCTGCAGAAAGCGCACCGAGTAGCCTGCCTCTGGCCTGGTCCCTGGTGCTGAACTGGGGTATCCTGAACTGTACTCGGTACAACCCTCTCAAGTGCTGCTATCGCCAGCTGATGGAAGTTCTCCATGCTCCGTCGCAACAGATCTGCCTGCGTGCTCTGAGTCTGCAATATCCGCTGCAGAAGGGCCATCATCCCCTGAGTATCTGTCGGTAGCGGAGGCGGCGGTAGAAGAATATCAGGAACGATCATGGACAGTCCCGCTGCTGGAGGTGGAAGACCTCCTGGAACCGTCGCTGCTGCTCCTGCCTGAAGGACAGGGACTGAGGTGGCAGCTCTCTCAACTGTAGCTCCCGCAGCCGGAGGTGGAAGACCTCCCGGATCTGACCTCTCTGGGGCACTAGGCCCTGCTGCCCGAGAACGAGTCACTGTCATCCTGAAGACGAATTGAACCCAAGAGATCAATATGGCACAAGATAAGATATTATCAAAGGAGGACAGTTAATTTAATACAAGGGGAGTAATCATGATAATCAAAAGATCGAAAGTTTTCCTAGGTGTGATTGAGAAACTCCTATCATATCCTAGGTCCTACGTCCTAATCGCAGGCTCGTAATTAGTACTCTAAGTCGAGCACCATTACGAGATCGCACTAATTGCGACACGAGACCTGCGTGGGCCACCACAAAAACGTGTCACGACCCGCACCCTGATTAGGGGCACGAGAAGTGGGTACGTCCAGCCTACGCCGCAGCATCGGCGGTAGAACGCTGTCTAGGTCATCTAGAATACTACAACTAAACAGATAAAGGTACCTGTACAGTATATACACTCCGAATGGAGGTGACATAGCAATACAGTCTCAATCACAAATGTAAAACTAAGGTAGATAGCATGGAAAGGAAATATGATAGATGAAGCAAGAAATAAGTTCGAGATCCACACAAGTCCAAAACTAAACGTAACATCACAGAATAATATATAATACTACATTCTAAAATCCAAAGCTGGATCGCAGTCCAGTCAAGCCTAACAAGTACTAACTACTCAGGGAGTATAAAATCTAGTGGCCAATCTATCAGGCCACTGCCCTGGCCTGAGTCTCCATCTGTCTCAGAAACATCTGTAAAATTTATCAACGGTATATTGTCAGGAAAATGAGCAAGTACAAACACCAACAGCAGTTCCATATGAATTGACAAATACTATAAGAGACAGTATAATAAAATACAAGACAAAGATATAGGCAACTTGGGAACCATTCGAAAGCCGAGTTACAGCCCTTAAACCAAACAAGGACCGGGGTTGTAACCCTTCTTCCAAACAGGACTTAGTCTCAAATCATAGTACAGTATAAGGCAGGTAGAGCATGTGAGTAAATGAAATCATAGCATGGTGAGAAGTACATAAAGTAAAACTGAACTAAAATATAAGATACGACAATAAATATAAAATGTGATTTGAATTATTAGAGCGATATGTGATCGGCTAGGGAGTCAGGATAAGGTTATCCACTTGGCCCGACAATCACAGAAAAATCTCTAGAAAGGGTCATGCCGGCCAACCTGGATAACCCGACAAGGGGTGTCTGCTACACCCTACGTGAGGTGAGGGTGGCGCTAGCAAAATAAGGACATGGGACTTTGATCACATAACCCCTAATAATTTCCCCATCCCCGAATAGTATACGGATCCGGACATAGCACGTCATGACGCAGGATTCCCTAAGAGGGGAGCAAGTCCTCTTCAGGAATCGGCATCAATACAAGTACAAGAATCAAGACCAAGCAAGTACCAGTATCCCAAGAAATCCAGGAATGATATCTCATGACAGGAATCCGACAATACTAGTCCGTGAACTATCGTGTCGAGAATCAAGTAAGACACTACAACTGAATCGGATATAGTAGATATCAAGACAATGAAAACTATCAGTGAATGTACTCGCCTGCTGTCCTAAGCTGTATGGTATATCAATGCTCAGAGCAGTATCAGAAGACCTAAATATGAGATACTGTAAGTTAATTTAGGTTTAAACAAGTTTAGGAATGATTTACAATGAATGATATGCAATCTAGGTTAAACTAGGTCTCACTGAGTCACACTAAGTCCTGTCAAGTCAATCTAGGTCAAATCAAGTTATATCAAGTCAATCTAAGCCTAACCAAGTCAATCCTAGGTCATACCAGTCATCACGGGTCAAAACAAGTCAAAGAAAGTCAAACGGGGTCAAGAGTTGGCCTACAGTTGACTTTTGGTCAACTGGTCAACCCTGGTCAACTCTGGTCAACTCTAGGTCAACCCTGGTCAACCCTAGGTCAATGGTGACTAATAGTTGACTTTTGGTCAACTACACAAGTCTAATGGAAATTGGGACTAATTTGGGTAAAGTGTTGACCCATAGTTGACTTTTGGTCTAAAAAGTCAACCGTGGTCAACCGGGGTCAAGACTAGGTCTAGGCGACTATTTCTAACTATTACCAACCTCTACAACCCATATGCAAGTCCATCTTGGACTTCAAAACTCATATCTTGGCCGTAGGCCAATATCCTATTTTACCCTTAAAAAGGGTAAAATTCTAGCTTTGGCAACTATCAAGTTAGCCTACCCGCGCTTGGTATTTTGACCCGAGCTCCCTAGGGTAGTATGGTACTAGCCTATACATACATTACCTACCAAGATACCTAAGTAAAGTGGACATCTAGTCCATCTTACGGTCCGAATCGCCCGTTTACCCGTTATCTTGAATATTTCAAGATACGGGATTGTGCGGTGCGATACCGTCTCCCCAAGCACACACGCAACCCCGATTCCAACTCCGAAGCCTACCCACAAAATCTAAATCACATTATCTAACTCCCCTCCAAGTTTCGACGCGTTCCGAATTACGGAACTCAATTTCACCCCTTAACCAAAATCCTACTTAACCCTTAACTCACTCACTCAACTCTCTTCAACCTATACTTTTCACCCTCTCTTGGGACAAGTTTTGGGGGTTATTCTAGTAGGTTTATTAGGGTTATATAGAGCTAATAATAGGGTATATATATGTATATATATATAGGTATATAGTGGGGTATATACGGGATCGAATAGGGGGTAAAATGGGGGGTTAAAAGCCAAATGTTGCTGCTACTGTTGCCTGCTACTGCTGTTGTTCTTGCTGCAGCTACTGCTGCTGTTTGCTGCTGTTAGGGGGGGGGGGGAAATAGCAGCCCCATCCCCCCCCCCCTTGGTGCCTTGGTTGCTCCTACTCTCGTCCTCTCATTCCTCCTCTAATTTCCTCTCAATTCTCCTCTAATCCTCTCTCAATCCTCCTCTAATATATATACCACTCTCACTCAACTAATTCCCATTCCCTTTCCCTCTCTATACACACAAAATACACACACCTATATATGTATGACCACACACACATATATATATATTTCTATACATATCTATATAAAAGTATATATATATATAGACACACTCACACACACACACATATATATATATATATATATATATATATATATATATATATATATATATATGTATGTGTGTATGTAGATTTGTATGTGTGGGAGTGTGTGTGTCCATGTGAGAGTGTGTCCATGTGTGGGTGATAGTGTGTCCATGTGTGGGTGATAGTGTGTCCATGTATAGACACACTCACACACACATGGACACACTATCACCCACACATGGACACACTCTCACATGGACACACACACTCCCACACATACAAATCTACATACACACATACATATCTATATATATATATATATATATATATATATATATATTTTTTATATATATATATATATATATATATATATATATATATATATATATATCGACACACAAATACACATGTATGTATATATATATATATATATATATATATATATATATATATATATATATATATATAAAAATATATATATTTTTTTTTATATATATATAAATATATATATATATATATATATATATATATATATATATATATATATATATATATATAAAATATATATATATATATATATATATATATATATATATATATATATATATATATATATATATATATATATATATATATACCACTCTTAAAAGAATAAAACCATAATTAATCCTTAAACTAGAATTTAGGGGAACCTAACAAATCTAGGGTCAACTTGTAGAGAATGGTCTTCCCTATAATTAATGTGAAAGAATAAATGATGATGAGAAATAAATGAGGGATTAGAGAGTTTACCTAAAGTGGATTTGATGGAGAAGAAGAAGCTTGAAGGTAAGAAATGAAGAGAGAGGAAGGAAACTTAGTGGTGAAGAAATGAGAGGTGGAGGGGTGCCCTTTATGGCCAGCCATGGAGGGATAGGGTAGGGGCACTTGAAATTACAAGTTTGCCCCTCCCTTGCTTCTAGGCTAAGTTAAGTCCCAAAACTGGTTTCGGAAGTTGCTAAAAATAAATAAAAATCATAATTAAACTTAATTACTCATGGGGGACTAGTCCAAACTCCTAAACCTAAAAGTTTAGTGTGGTGGGCCATGGTTAAATAACAGGCTAATTGCGACTCAAGTCGAAATTCACCGGGGTCCCGAATTAACTCGGAATGCGATGAAATTCGAACCCGACTCCTAATATATTTAAATAATAATATTCATGAAATAAAATTCCCAAAAATATTATAAAATAGAAAATTACCATTTTACCCCTAACTGGGAAAAGTGAGGGTGACAGTTCTCCCACTGGAAACTCAAATCCCCTCAATCCGTTCGCGCTCACCTATCGATTGACAACAGATGATAATCACCATCGCAGACTGCAAGAGTTGGAAGCCCTAGACGAGAAGCGCCTGTTAGCTCAACAACGAATTGAGCTGTACCAAGCCCGTATCTCCGAAACCTTCAACAAGAAGGTTAAAATCAGAACATTCCAAGTGGGCGATCTCGTTCTGGCAGTTCGGAGGCCGATGGTTATGACTCACAAAACCGCCGGCAAGTTCCAGCCAAAGTGGGAAGGCCCGTTCATCATCAATGCTGTATTCTCCAATGGAGCTTACCGCATCACAAAACAAAATGGAGACTTGCTCATATTGCCCATCAACGACAAGTTCTTGAAGAAGTATTATGTCTGAAAGGACATCCTCCAAATCTTTCAGATTGCTGAGTTACTACCCCCTGGTACAGCTGAACTCATATTTCGAATACAAATATCCCAGAATGACGAGTTGTGTACCCTGTGGTACCACTGAACTCACATTCCGACTGTAAATTCTCCAAAATTATCGAGTTACGTACCCTCTGGTACCGCTGAACTCACATTCCAAATCCAAATATCCCTGATTGATGAGTTACGTACCCCCTGGTACCGCTGAACTCACATGTCGACTCCAAATCTCCCAGATTGTTGAGTTATGTGCCCGCAAGTATCGCTGAACTCACATCCTGGTCACTACAGATAAATCTATATCGCATCTTTTAGGTAGTAAGTCATGTATGATCATACCTCTGAACTTTCCTCCTAAAAGAGCTCCCTCTTTATGATCCAATACCCGCGCTTCCAGTGCACAAAAAGGGTAACAGATCCACAAATTCTTCGAAACAACCACGTCGATGTTACCTCTGAGTTGTTTCCCTTTCATCAAAAACAAACCGCCCTCACATAGAACTTCCACGTCCTCATTACCTCTGAGTCGTTCTATGTATCCCTTCATGGAGCCCACTCCTGCCATGTCCTCATTACCTCTGAGTGGGAAGGCTGCTTCGAAGAAACCCTCATATTTATTATGTCCTCATTACCTCTGAGTAAGTATGCTGGTTCTCTCTCGACTTATTATCCGTACCAAAAAAAACCCAGGGTACTCCAAGGATAATAGGCCCACAAATGTCCTCTGTTGACCACAAATGTCCATTGCTGACCACAAATGCTGTACTAAGTTTCCTAGTACATGCCCCTCATTTCTCATCATGTCCCGGGGGCCCAGCTGCTCCATGGCATTCTTACTCCCGATACCAGGAATGTCCATAGCCACGTTACTGTGGAATTATTCCAAGTATACCCATCAACTTGTTATCTGTACCTAAAACCAAGGTATACCCAAGGTAACAAGTCCACAAACAGTCCCTCAGTGGGGCCAACACCACACCACTACAAACACAATAAGCAGTACAAACGAAGGGTAGAATAAAGCATACTCTTTTATTTGAAAGGCAAAAGTACTACATGTTCTGGGGACCACGTCCTCCTCAAGAAAGGAAAGCAACGAGAACAAAAGAAGGAAAAAAGTCGACTATTGTTCGGTGATACATAATGCCCTGAGACGGTCCCTCAACGAGGCAGTCGACCGCTCAAACCTCTGTTTGGCCCGACGCTCGGCCTCCTGAGTCAGCAGCGCCGCATCTTCCAAGTGCGCGTGAGCCTGCCAGCCATCCTCAAACTTCTTCAGAGCACACTCCAGGTTAGCAGAAGCTCGGAAAACCCTTTCGGCATCCTGAATAATCAGCTCTTTATCCGTACGGGAAGCTTCAAGCTCAGACTCCAAGAAGGCTAGCTTCTTCTGAAGTTTGAGAATCTTCTCCCTTGTATCGATTACTCCCCGGGAGGTGGCCGCTTCCCGAGCCCTGCAAACCTCGCTTCGGCGGCTCAGTTGGTCGTACAAGAGAGATAGGTCGCAAAGGTCTTTTATTATAACCGGCTTGGATGTATCTCGCGCAAGCCTTATCTTCTCCAGGGCAGTGGTGAGGAAGCCCCGCTCCTGATCTATTGCTACAGGCAGATCAGCTTGCCGTAGCACTTAAAACTGGGCCACAAGCTGATCAGCCTCTAACAGTTTGGGCTCCAGAAGGGCAGCTATCCCTGCCCCACCAGGAAGGATTTTAAGAGTCTCAATTTGGCCACGAGCGTATTGTCGGGCCAAGGCAAAGGGGGTCCCCCGCTCCACAGCAGCTTCTACTCCTCTCTTCAAGTGGCGGTAGAAACTGTCAACCACATCCTGTGACGCCTCATCCAGAACTTCTGTAGAGGACGGTGTCTAGCTGACAGTGTCGAAGAAGACGCAACAGAACTTGTCGCCCCTGCCACAAGGGAAATTAATTCTGAGCGAAAGGATGCTTGAACAGCGGCCAATTCTTCCTTCGCGGCCCGAACAATCTGGATACTCGGTAAGGCTGAGAGGTCAACCCCCAAAGCCATACGAGCAGAGAAAGATGCAGGGACCATTGCTCCCTGTCCAGGCTTTGCCACCATCTGATCTCCCGAACTCGATCCGGCGGGAGGTCCCTCGAGATAAGTCGGAAGAGGAGGGGCACGCTCCCTTTCACCAAATCCCCGCTGGCAGAGCCTTCCCTGACAGTATCCGCCATGGGCAGTGATGAGGCAGGACCTGTATGTCCAGAGCAACTATCAATCATCTTAACCCGAAGGATGTGATGATAGAGCAAATAAACCTCCTCACTGGTCAAGATCTGACTTAGCTTACCAGGGGAGGGTTGCGGAAGTTGAGGCTCGATCTCAGTGATCGTACCCTCCTCAGCGGCGACATCCGAGACGAATGCCATGGGTTCGTCTGCTCCAGCAGTCCTGGAGGTAGACGCAGTAGGGTCCACATCACCCGGTTGGAATCCAGTACCCTCAGAGATTGGCTCGGTAGGGTCCACATCGCCCTGAATGGAGACCTCCGCGACGGAAGGAGCTTCAGCCGTCGCCGGAAGAACCCCGGCAGCAGCAATCTCGGTACATATGTCACTAACCAAAGTGGCTATGAACGGATCAGCTTCAGGAACATCAGCTGGTTCTGAAAAATCCCTTTCTTCTGACGCCTACAGAGGGAAAAAAATGATTAAGCAACAGTTCAGGGAAAAAAAGAACTAAAGGAGAAGATAGCGGCAGTTCAATTCACCTCCGAAGCGACATCATCACCTTCACCTCTCTCTTTAATGAACAGCACGCGACGTCTTACCGCAGCCCGCTTCGTAGAATAGGTTCTGCCACCATCAGTGGATACGTGCCTGCCCCACTTGCGCGAAGGACCAGGCACGGCGGGCGGCTGAGTCGCCACTATCTCAACTGGCACAAACAGGCGGCTGATCCGCCCCAATATCTTCTACTGGAGGGAAAGAGTTATCTGTATCATGCTCATCATTCTCTTCGTCCGCATTTATGGACTCCGAGTCAGGCACAGGAACTGCATTCGCCCTCCTTTTCCTCATCTTAGACCCCTTGGGCTTCTCCGCCAAGCCAGTACCCATAATGAAGCTGGTACTTGGGTCGAAATTAACGGGAAGCTTGCTCGCCGTAACATGGTATAAGGCCGCCATATACAAAATCTCTCATGGCACCTCACCATCAGGGACTGAAAAGGTGGTTCGGGTATGAACCGTGTCATAATAATGCCATGCCCTGATACCATCTAGGACGCTACCTTCAAAGTCCAGGCAAGAGCTGGGACTGTCAAAGAACAACTGGCTATACCCGAACTGGCGAGAGAACCAGGTAGACGATGTTGCGGTTACGATATACTAGGTGCGCTGGACGGATATTACGCAGCCAAAGGAGCAGTTTCTCAGGTAAGAGGAGAGGAGGTTCGATACCATCAACATATACGCTCCTCACTTTTTCAGCAATAAAATGAGGAACAGACACAAAAAAGTCGTATCCGTCCACTCTCGCCAGCGTCCTCCGACAGGCTGGCATGGTGCTGTACTCTCAGGACTGATGGTAGAATCGGAAAATGAAAGCGTCATCAGCCGTAACGCCGTCTTCTGCTCCAGGTCTCATCAGAGACCGGTAGTGCATTAACAGCCACCCCATCAGATAATGGTAAGGCAGCTCTATGCGCTCAAAATCCATCGCCGTATTACGAGCGATGACCTTGGAAGAAAAGGCGCGAAGGCCATGGTGTATACTGCACACCATAGCCGGAAGAAGAGCCAACTTGGCCCCAAAGACCAGCTTTACGGCAGAAAGGATAAAGTGGCGACTGATCCTCTCAATGGAACCTGTCCCTCCGAAGACTACGCAGTTCCGTAGCCACACCATCAGGAATCCCGCCAAGAGCCCCTTCTCCGACAGTCGCTGAGTACCATGATAAAAATAACTAATGGAGTCGGTCTTACTCCCAAATGTGTCGCCCGTGGACTTCGATCTCTTGGCAGTTGACACCAGGTTTTGTACCTCCTCACGAGTTTGAAGATCTCGGGAAGAAACCCGGCCTGAGGTGCCTAGTGTGAAAAGGTGTGAGACCCAGGTGGTGGTGCGAGGAATGCTCCCTTCCGAGCTACCATCCTTCTTGAGAGCCGTCTGATGACAAGTACTGTAGTGACATAACAATTCCCGATACACGGCAATAAAGCCCGGGAACTGCCGATCCAAATCCTGGAGCTCTTCGCTCATAGGGGTGTATACTTCAAAGACTTCTTCCCCCAGGGCAGCTTGGAGATAACATACATCTCATGGAGGGCGAGTCCCAGCTCCCCTTCCGGTGTGAAGAAGGTTCCCGTCCGCCGGTTGTACTTCTCCAGAAGAGCCATGAACAACGACTTATTTATGGGTAGACCATGACAGGTGCCCCGAATGGCATGGTAGAGGCCGATCTCACGCAGGGGAGTCGCATACTTCTGCAAAATCCACGTGGTCAAGTTGGCCCATACAGGGATAGGGTTGATCCAATTCAGCAGCGCCAACCGGCCGACGGGATATGACCCTTTGCGCGCAAGCTGGTTCAAGAAGGTATCAGCCTGAGAGAATGTGAAATTGGGACCCGTTACGTTTATAAAGGTATCCGGAGCCAGTCCCATCACGTACCGACTGACCGGTTCCCTTTCCGCATACGCATATCCCAAATTCCTGTTGTAATGGATGTTTTCCACAAACATCCCCGACTTGTTTGGAGTCAAAGAGTTTACCATCTTTCTGTCCAGCGGTAACATATTGAACCATGACAGAGGAAAATAACGCTCTATTGGAGGGATACAGATCTCCACCCCGTCAAGAACAAAGTTCCAGCTCTCGGATATATCCAGCACCCAGGTGTTCTTTACAGACAAAGCATCCCCAAAAAGGAACGCAGGCTTCAGGTATTCCCCCTCCAATTGCCCCGAGTTCATCATGGCGCAGAGAAAGTGAAAGGACTATTTCTTGATAGCATTCAGCCTCTCCAAAGGCTCTTTTGGAAGCTGGTTCGTCACATACTCGACTATGTGGTCATATCGATAAGCCATAGCCGATTGGACGCGACCCACCAGAGGCTCTCCTGCTGCATTAACTAGCCGATTCACTGAAGAAGGATAGAAAGAAACAAATCAAAAGATGGCTAAAACAAAACTACTGAGTACTTTGGCTTACATGAGCTTATGCGGCTCTATTTAAAGACGAACTTATACGGCTCTGTTTAAAGACGAGCTTATGCGGTTCTGTCTTAAAAGAGCTCATGCGGCTCTGTTCGAACATGAGCTTATGCGACACTGATTAGCGTAAGCTTATGCGGCTCTGTTTAGCGTGGGCTTATGCGGTTCTACTTAGCAGAGCATTATGCGGCTCATTTCAGAGGAGCTCATGCGGTGTCATGACCCGCACCCACTTTTCGGATACGAGACGTGTCCAAGCCAGCCTACGCCACAGAGTCAGCGGTAGAACACTGTCAAGCCCGCAAGAAATAAATGCTCAAAATCACAAAATATAATATTTGCTACTCATTCACATTTCTAAGTTTATTACAATATTTACAAGATTTATATTTAATAGAAAATATAAAGTTCTCATAATTAATAAAAATGACAACTAGTTCCACTATCTAGGTCGGCCTCAGCATACCCATGTCTTCCCAGTGCTAAGAGTGATTGCGGCTAAACCTGAAAAATATTGGTTTCCAGTCAGGAATGGAACAAGTACACAAACCGACGGCAATACGAAAACATAATAGAATTAATAAGACATGAAAATAACATATGAGAGATAAAAACTGGAAGATAACTGATGACATAGCACGATAGAGAAGTAAAGGAAAAATAAAAGACATCTACCTATGTGGTGTGAAATATTCTTTTCGACATGTGAACGGCTAGGGGGTAAATCTGGCACCCTGCACGTGTCATGTGCAGCTGCTATTCTCCACGAAAGACACGGGGAATAGTTCTGGCTAGTCCACATGTCTACTAAGATATTTCTCCTCTCGACTACTCCGTGTGACGAGCGTGTCAACAAGCAGCAAGACATATGTATAAACATGAAATGTAAAAACTACTATGAATCGAAAAGCAATCAGAAAGTGTACTTGTTCGAGGTCCTTAGCTGGAGAAACCAATAACACTATACCACTAAATGAGCCACAATCAGTCAACACATGCATAAGTCTGCAGATGCTGAAATTGTCACGCCCCCGAATCAGAATACTGGAGAGCGGGGGCGAACATAGCCAGCTACGTATATTGAAATAAAGTCCATCTCGTTATACGGTCACGGCTGTCTAGATGCGAGGGTTTACTACAAGCCAACAGTCTCTTAAGGTCAAGCCTACTGTCTCAATCTCAAGCAAATAATATAATCACAAGATGTTTGACCACCAAATATACAATAAAAGGCGTCCCAAATATTACATATCAGCTGATCATGAAGCTAGTCGTACAAAATGCTAGGACTATCAAGAGTTAAGTCATACATGATCAACCCTAGGATTTGTTAATCATGTTTACAGCCCGTAGGCAGACAGTAAGTAAAAGTGCATCGAGCTAACAGGTGCTCGTCGGCTAAACTCCTCAAAAGAATAATTTACAATAGAGTGAGCAAAACAAAATAGAAAACCCACTCGGTTCCTTCTAGTCGCCACCATCGGGCTGGAGGTTCGGAAGATCCTCGGGTGCTGCTCCGAAATCTGGCCACACAAAACCAGCTGGGTCAAACCCCAGAAAGAGCAAGTGCCACAAAGGAGGCCACGAAATAAGAACCAAAGCCAGCATATCAGAACATAAAAAAATGAAAGAAAAGTACAAGAAATAAGGAGTACAACAGGACAATAAACGGCTAGGGACGTGGAACCATTCCGGGAGCCGGGTTACAACCCTTAAACCAAACAAGGACCGGGGTTGTAACCCTTTGCCTGAATAGCACTCTGTCTCCACCCATTTATTGTTTAATCATAAGTAAAACAGTCAAGTTCAAGAGTAGTCAGGTACTGGTACTAGACAAGACTTAGACAAGGCTGGACTCCATCCATTCACAAGCGGCCAAGAAATTACTACGGCTTACTACTTAACTAACTAGGGTTATCACAAGCCTTAATTACTAACAAGATGCAAGTGAGAAATTCCCAGTCCCAAGCCCTGCAGACCATCTAGTTATCCTTCCGCGGGTTGAGAGTATGGTTGGGTACATCGCCCCGGAGACGATATACCCTTAGGTGACTTAGAGGGTGCAACACATAGCAGTGCGCTGGAAATATGCTCTACTCGTCGACAAGCTACAAGTCCAATTAAGAGCGCCCAGATAACGAGATTGCCTGTGACGGGAAATTCTCCATGAACTATAGTTTGATCTAGTCATTAGCCTAATCCATATTCAGTATGAATCCCTGACCGTGGGAACCAGGGAGTTACGTCCTAGACATGATACAAGACAAGACAAGTGGATTGCACAAGCAAGCAAGCAGGAACACCCACGGTGTCAAGTTGATTATACGAGTCAAGTTAGCCGTCGCAACAGCATCAAGATAAATCATGTCAGGGTACTTGTCAGGAGTGCGCCACGACGGGACACTATTACGTCAGGTTGGTCATGTCAGGAGTGCACCACTACGGGTCACTGTCGTGTTATGCTAGTTCCTTGTCATACTATGCCATGTACAATAGTCATTCCAAACATATTAAGTAAATTCAAGTTCATGACAAAAGGCGTAAGGATATAAAATGGGCGTAAAATATCTAATAAAATATCAATATACAGGGCTATAGAAGAGCCAAGCTTAAGGAAAATAAAACCAAATCTCCATGATTGGACAGATTGTGCAAGGGTCCCTGGGGTCGGGTTGCGCAGGAGTCAAGTGCGCCAGGGTCCAACTGCGCAGGGGTGAGCTGCGCAAGGTACCAACTGCGCAGGGGTGAGCTGCGCAGGGTACCAACTGCGCAGGGGTGGATGGCGCAGCAGATGGATTGCGCTGGATCAGATTGTGCAGGAATGGATGGCGCATGGATGGATTGCGCAGAAGTGGACTACGCAAGAGCCATGCGCGCAAGGGGAAAGGGAACGCTAAGCTAAGATGCGCCAGCGCAGTTCAGCTCAGCGCAATACGCTGGCCGAGGGGATACGCAGTTCACCAAAGGGTGAGCTGCGCAATCGGCCTTGCGCTAAAGAGCGCAGGCCGAGAGGTCTGCTCCTCCAACCCGAGAAGAACTCCAAGAACTCCAAAACTTCAATTCTTCATATCTTTGTCGAATCAAAGCCAAATCTAGATTTTCAAAGGTCTAACTTGAGTAAAATTGAATTCTCTTCCACATGGAAGCATCAAAACAAGGAAAAATCAAAGTTAAATAGATCAAAACCATGTAAATCTGAAAATAGTAAAAACCTAGATCTAGAATAAAGGAAACTCCAAATCACAAAATGACAAGTTTTAATGTTGATCACCATGGCCTAATCTAGCTAATGGACAAATAAAAAGTGGTTCTCATGTGGTGGCAAGGTGCACTTGCCTATGGTGTTGGTGGAGGAAGGAGGAAGAAGAAGAAGAAATGAATGGAGGGAAGTAATGAGGAGAGAGAGTGTTAGGTGGGGATTTATGAGGGTGGGTTGTGGTGTGTTGAGGGTGGAGTGTAGGTTAAAGTGCTCCAATGCATTTTAAACCAAACCAAACCAAACCAAATCAAACCAATTCTCCTCCACAAAATAAAACCAAGTTATGTCAAAACCCGTTTTACGAGAAAATCAAAAATCTGCAAGTCGAGCCAAAATACAATTACAGGCCATAATCTGAGAAAATAAAATACAGGTCCAAGATACATGCAGGCTTAACCAAAATACGTGTTCAGAATATGGGTATTACAACTCTATCCACCTTAAAAGAATTCCGTCCTCAGAATTTAATTAAGAGGCTAGAGAGACAAGGACAAACTATATTAATCACAGGCAAGCTATGACCAGGCAAGCAATCAGACAATCTTACATGCAGGCAAGGGATGGAAACATAAGGCGTAAGGAAGACATTATACCTTACGAGTCAAACAGGTAGGGATATCGCGATCGGATGTCGTCTTCACGCTCCCACGTTGACTCACCGAGAGAGTGATGACCCCAAGCGACACGGACTAAGTTAATAGTCTTGTTCTTGAGTATCTTCTCCCTCCGGTCCAATATAGACACGGGTCTCTCCTCATACGAAAGGTTGGTACCAACAACCAATTTCGAATGGTCTAGGATATGGCTCGGGTTCGGGACGTACCGTCGTAATTGGGACACATGGAATACATCATGCACCTCACTTAGCGACGACGGAAGAGCAAGACGATAGGATATATCTCCTACTCGCTCCAGGATATCGAACGACCCTATATACCTAGGACTAGGGTTTCCCCGCACGCCAAAGCGTATGACGCTGCGGTTAGGCGAGATCCTAAGGAATACATGGTCGCCGATAGCAAACTCCAAGGGACGTCGATGGGCATCGGCCCAATGCCGCTGGCGATCTTGGGCAACTCGAAGACGATCTCTGATCCTTCGGACCACTTCAACTGTCTGGGCAATCATCTCTGGACCAAGCATCTGCCTCTCTTCGACATCATCCCATGCTAGCGGAGATCTGCAGTTTCTACCATACAGAGCCTCGAACGGAGCCATTTGGATACTGGCCTGGAAACTATTATTGTACGAGAATTCCACAAGATGCAGATGATCTTCCCACGAACCACCTAAGTCGAGCGTACAAGATCTCAGCATGTCTTCAAGAGTCTGGATTGTGCGCTCCGACTGGCCATCTGTCTGCGGATGATATGCCGAACTGAACTGGAGATGAGTTCCCAAACTCTCTTGCAAGCTACGCCAAAAGTGCGATGTAAACCTTGAATCTCGGTCCGAGGTGATACTGACGGGCACACCATGAAGCCTGACAATTTACCTGAGGTACATCTCTGCTAGCTGAGCCGTAGACTGCCCAACTCTGAATGGGAGAAAATAAGCCACCTTCGTGAGCCGGTCAACTATAACCCAAATAGCATCTCGACCAGCTGGGGATCTAGGCAATCCAGTCACAAAATCTATGGTCATATGCTCCCACTTCCATTCTGGAATCGGCAAGGGCTGAAGAAGTCCAGCGGGCCTCTGATGTTAAGCTTTAACCTGCTGGCAAACCAAACACCGAGAGACAAACCGGGCTATCTCCCTCTTCATGCCATTCCACCAGAAATGCTGACGGATATCACGGTACATCTTCGTGCCACCGGGATGAATAGAATACTGTGAACTGTGAGCTTCTGCCATGACCTCCTGTCTGATATCCCCACTGGGTACACAAAGACGAGTGCCGTGTCTAAGTGTACCATCTTCATAAATGCATAACTCTGGCCTTCTTCCTGCCTCACACTCTGCTCTGAGCCGCTGAAGCTTAGAATCTGTAAACTGCGCTATCCGAATCCTCTCAACTATGCTGGACTGAACCTGTAGACTGGCCATTAACGCCACGCTGGTAGGAAGAACCACTTCAACTCCCATCTTCTGAAGATCTGCCAATAACTCTGGTTGCGCCGTTAGGAAATAAACTCTGGCTCTCCGGCTCAACGCATCTGCTACAACGTTGGCCTTCCCTGGGTGATATTGCAAATCCACATCGTAGTCCACCAGTAGCTCGGGCCATCTTCTCTGCCGCATATTAAGGTCCTTCTGGGTGAAAACATACTTCAGGCTCTTGTGATCAGTAAATATCTCCACTCTATCTCCGTACAAGTAGTGTCGCCAAAGCTTAAGTGCAACACTACTGCTTTCAGCTCCAAGTCGTGGGTCGGATAATTCTTTTCATGGTCACAAAGTTGGCGTGATGCATAAGATATTACCTTCCCATGCTGCATCAAGACACATCCCAATCCTCTGCCTGAAGCGTCGCAATAAACTGTGAATCCTCCGGTCCCATCTGGAAGTGTAAGAATGGGAGCCGTTAGCAAACCTCGCTTCAACTTCTTAAATGATTCCTGGCACTCTGCTGTCCAAGCAAACTGCACATCCTTGCGGGTCAACTGGGTCATCGGCGCTGAAATCCTTGCAAAATCTGAAACAAATCGTCGGTAGTAGCCGGCTAATCCAAGGAAGCTGCGAACTTATGCCACTGAGCTGGGTACTGGCCATGACTCGATAGCCACAATCTTCTGGGGATCCACTTCTACTCCTCCTCAGGTAATGATGTGACCCAAGTACGAAATGCGATCGAGCCAGAACTCGCATTTACTGAACTTGGCGTACAACTGGTGCTCCCTAAGCATCTGAAGGACAACTCTAAGATGCTGCTCATGCTTTGCTTCGCTCTTGCTGTAGACCAAGATATCATCTAGGAATACGATCACGAACTGATCCAAATAAGGCATGAAAATGCGATTCATGAGGTCCATGAATACTGCCGGCGCATTGGTCGCTCCAAAGGGCATAACAAGGAACTCCCAATGTCCATACCACGATCGAAAAGCTATCTTCGAAATGTCCTGCTCTCTGACTCTGATCTGGTGGTATCCTGACCGCAAGTCTATCTTCGAGAACACTGAAGCCCCTTTGAGTTGATCAAACAAGTCATCTATCCTCGGGAGAGGGTATCTGTTTTTGATTGTCACTGAGTTCAAGGTACGATAATCTACACATAACCTGGACGTACCATCCTTCTTTTTTACAAGAAGTATCGGGGCTCCCCAAGGCGATCCACTTGTACGAATGAATCCCTTGGTCCGGAGTTCTTCAATCATCTTGTACAAAATCTCTAACTCTGAAGATGCCATTCTGTAGACTCGTTCTGATACTGGTGCTGTCCCGGGAATCAAGTCTATAGTGAACTCAATCTCCCGCTCTGGCGGCATCCCTGGAAGTTCTTCTGGGAAGCATCTAGAAATTCTTCAACTATCCGGGGCAACTGCACTACTGCTACTGCCATCCGCAACACTGGAGAGGATGGCTCCACCGCACCTCTGGAAAATAAAAACTCTGGCTCGTCTGGAATGCTAAAGACAACCCTGCCAATGTGGCAGTCTATCCTAGCATACTGGTTCCTCAACCAATCCATGCCTAAGACTACATCATAGTCTGCCATAGGGAACTCTATAAATCTAGCGGGGAACTCTCTACCGCTAACTACGATCCGACACTAGGAAAACACTCGATCTAATCCCACAAGACCATTACCAGTAAGTATATTGAGCCTCACTGATAGTGACTCGGGTTCCAATCCTATCCGTGTCGCGAATCATGCAGACATAAATGAATGCGATGCACCAGAATCAAATAATACTGATGCTGGAAAGGAGTTGACGAGAATAGTACCTGCCACTACCTCACCTGGTGTAACTTCTTCTTCCATAGCCATCATCATGGCCTGACCTCTAGTTGCGGGTCCCCTCTGTTGGAAACCTCTCTGCACTGGAGCCTGGGTGTACTGCTGCTGGATCTGCTGCTGAAATACCAGGGCCTGAGGCAACAATGACCTCGGGTACTGCTGCTGCTGCATGGGTGCTGGTCCCCTAACCGATGGACTGGTTAGGTTGGAAGAGGATGAACTACCCCTATTCGGGCAGGCTCCTATTTTATGATCTGTCGCGCCACAAGCTAGGCACAATCCTTGCATCCTACGATAATCTGCCACTACATGGCCTGGCTTCCCGCAATGAGAACATTCCATCGCGGAAGTCTGCTTCTGCTTCTGCTGCTGCGGGTACGTCGAGGTCGAATGCTGAACCGACGTTACTGAGGCCGCCTGCCTCGGAGTTCTAATGGTCAATCCCCTAGCTGCCGGGGCTGGAGCTGATGATTGGTGCATCTGACTGTGGGACCGCTTTCTACCTCCGGTCCTATCCACGATCCGCTGGGAGGTGTACTCATGCCTCCTAGCTGCCCTCAATACCGCATCGAACATCTGGTGCTCGAACTGCTCGACTGCCAATAAAATCTCCAAATACAGCCCCTGCTGGAACCGCTGGGCCCTATCAAACTCGGTCGCCACCAAGGTGGGGACAAACCTACTGAGCCTAGAAAACTCAGTCGCATAGCCATCGACCGTTCTGCCTCCTTGCTTCAGGTTGGTAAATCTGGTCTGCAGGTCGTATCGAGCCACAGCATCGAAATACTTCGTCTGGAATCTCTCTCTAAACACTGCCCAAGCAATGGGTGCCACTAATCCCATCGCTTGCGCTGCCCACCAACTGCGAACTAAGTCCAACAACTGCAGGCGTACCACCGCCACCTTCTCATTCTCAAGTGTCCTAGCTGCTTCCAGAACCACCTCGGTATCCTGAAGCCAAGCGTCCGCGGCAATCGCATCCTCGCTGCCGTCAAAGAAAGGAGGGTTCAAGCGCTTGAAGCTGTTAGCCGCGCTGTTCCCTGGATGACCGCCTCTGGTCAAAGCATCTGCCACTGTCTGGTGCAAGGCGTCTCCTCTGCGATCTTGAGAAGTTATCAAGGCCCTGATGAGACCTACCAAGTTGCCATCATTCGGCTCGACAGGCTGAACGGGCTGAACTGCTGGCTCTCCTCCAGTAGGTATAACTCTGGAGGCTTCTCCGGAGTGCTGGGCTTGATCTCCAGGTTGCTGCTGGTCCACAGAAGGTGCTCCACCTTGCTGATCGGCGGGGTCAGGTACAGTACCGCTGAAGAAGACGACACAGGGAAACAATAAGGAAGGACCATGACAGATCAACGATACAAGCATGTGATCAGGGCAAGAATTTCAGGGATTTGAAAATACGGGCGAAGATCAAGGGCGAATACTGATTGAGACATCTATTAGGTAAACCCTCAAATTTCTTGATTGGCAAGACCTGTATGGGCCACTACTTAAACCATGTCACGCCCCAGAACCAGAATACTGGAGAGCGGGGGCCAACATAGCCAGCTACGTATATTGAAATGAAGTCCATCTCGCTATACGGTCACGGCTGTCTAGATACGAGGGTTTACTACAAGCCAACAGTCTCTTAAGGTCAAGCCTACTGTCTCAATCTCAAGCAAATAATATAATCACAAGATGTTTGACCACCAAATATACAATAAAAGGCGTCCCAAATATTACATATCAGCTGATCATGAAGCTAGTCGTACAAAATGCTAGGACTAGCAAGAGTTAAGTCATACATGATCAACCCTAGGATTTGTTAATCATGTTTACAGCCCGTAGGCAGACAGTAAGTAAAAGTGCATCGAGCTAACAGGTGCTCGTCGGCTAAACGCCTCAAAAGAATAATTTACAATAGAGTGAGCGAAACAAAATAGAAAATCCACTCGTAGCCCGGGTTCCTTCTAGTCGCCACCATCGGGCTGGAGGTTCGGAAGATCCTCGGGTGCTGCTCCGAAATCTGGCCACACAAAACCAGCTGGGTCAAACCCCAGAAAGAGCAAGTGCCACAAAGGAGGCCACGATATAAGAACAAAAGCCAGCATATCAGAATATAAGAAAATAAAAAAAAAGTACAAGTAATAAGGAGTACAACAGGACAATAAACGGCTAGGAACGTGGAACCATTCCGGGAGCCGGGTTACAACCCTTAAACCAAACAAGGACCGGGGTTGTAACCCTTCGCCTGAATAGCACTCTGTCTCCACCCATTTATTGTTTAATCATAAGTAAAACAGTCAAGTTCAAGAGTAGTCAGGTACTGGTACTAGACAAGACTTAGACAAGGCTGGACTCCATCCATTCACAAGCGGCCAAGCAATTACTACGGCTTACTACTTAACTAACTAGGGTTATCACAAGCCTTAATTACTAACAAGATGCAAGTGAGAAATTCCCAGTCCCAAGTCCTGCAGACCATCTAGTTATCCTTCCGCGGGTTGAGAGTATGGTTGGGTACATCGCCCCGGAGACGATATACCCTTAGGTGACTTAGAGGGTGCAACATATGACAGTGCGCTGGAAATGTGCTCTACTCGTCGGCAAGCTACAAGTCCAATTAAGAGCGCCCAGATAACGAGATTGTCTGTGACTGGAAATTCTCCATGAACTATAGTTTGATCTAGTCATTAGCCTAATCCATATTCAGTATGAATCCCTGACCGTGGAAACCAGGGAGTCACGTCCTAGACATGATGCAAGACAAGACAAGTGGATTGCACAAGCAAGCAAGCAGGAACACCCACGGTGTCAAGTTGATTATACGAGTCAAGTTAGCCGTCGCAACAGCATCAAGATAAATCATGTCAGGGTACTTGTCAGGAGTGCGCCACGACGGGCCACTATTATGTCAGGTTGGTCATGTCAGGAGTGCACCACTACGGGTCACTGTCATGTTATGCTAGTTCCTTGTCATACCATGCCATGTACAATAGTCATTCCAAACATATTAAGTAAAATCAAGTTTATGACAAAAGACGTAAGGATATAAAATGGGCGTAAAATATCTAATAAAATATCAATATACAGGGCTATAGAAGAGCCAAGCTTAAGGAAAATAAAACCAAATCTCCATGATTGGACAGATTGCGCAAGGGTCCCTGGGGTCGGGTTGCGCAGGAGTCAAGTGCGCCAGGGGCCAACTGCGCAGGGGTGAGCTGCACAGGGTACCAACTGCGCAGGGGTGAGCTGCGCATGGTACCAACTGTGCAGGGATGGATGGCACAGCAGATGGATTGCGCTGGATCAGGTTGCGCAGGAATGGATGGCGCATGGATGGATTGTGCAGAAGTGGACTGCGCAAGAGCCATGCGCGCAAGGGGAAAGGGAACGCTGGGCTAAGATGCGCCAGCGCAGTTCAGCTCAGCGCAATGCGCTGGCCGAGGGGATGCGCAGTTCACCAAAGGGTGAGCTGCACAATCGGCCTTGCGCTAAAGAGCGCAGGCCGAGAGGTCTGCTCCTCCAACCCGAGAAGGACTCCAAGAACTCCAAAACTTCAATTCTTCATATCTTTGTCGAATCAAAGCCAAATCTAGATTTTTCAAAGGTCTAACTTGAGTAAAATTGAATTTTCTTCCACATGGAAGCATCAAAACAAGCAAAAATCAAAGTTAAATAGATCAAAACCATGTAAATCCAAAAATAGTAAAAACCTAGATCTAGAACAAAGGAAACTCCAAATCACAAAATGACAAGTTCTAATGTTGATCACCATGGCCTAATCTAGCTAATGGACAAATAAAAAGTGGTTCTTATGTGGTGGCAAGGTGCACTTGCCTATGGTATTGGTGGAGGAAGGAGGAAGAAGAAGAAGAAATGAATGGAGGGAAGTAATGAGGAGAGAGAGTGTTAGGTGGGGATTTATGAGGGTGGGTTGTGGTGTATTGAGGGTGGAGTGTAGGTTAAAGTGCTCCAATGCATTTTAAACCAAACCAAACCAAATCAAACCAATTCTCCTCCACAAAATAAAACTAAGTCATGTCAAAACCCGTTTTACGAGAAAACCAAAAATCTGCAAGTCGAGCCAAAATACAATTACAGGCCAGAATCTGAAAAAATAAAATACAGGTCCAAGATACATGCAGGCTTAACCAAAATATGTGTTCAGAATATGGGTGTTACATAAATAAACAGTACCAACGTTCTCAGAATAGTCAAATTAGCCAGGATGGCCAGTCCTTAAGTCCAATTCTGGACACAGGGGCAAAACGGTAATTTTGGGCAAAAACGATATTCGCCGTTAGACCCGGTTTACACCGAAAAGTGTGCCAGAGTCAACGGTCTCTAAAGTTATTAAACTATATGTCAACAGGTCCAGTTTTTCGATACGAACCCAACAGTATGTCCAGAGTTGGATTTCGGCAGCCTGTGCACAAAATCGCCCTTTGAGTCGGACCGTAGGGCCCGCAAAACGGCGTTCTGATTCAACTGTCTCAGAATTGGACCAAACTTGGCATACAGGACCAGAAAAACGATACGGTCCTGTTGGCGCAAGTTTCGTCTCGATCCGACGAGCGTGCACAAAGTAATTGGAAAACTTGCACAGAGGTCGATACGGTGAATTTCGGCGGATACGTATCAAATTCGTCGCGCACACGCGACCAATTTGAATTCCGTCAAAGCCCACACGACCATGAAGCCGTTACGCACCTTTCGATGCCTTCGGTTTGCGACTACGTCGCCCGGATTGGCGGGACGCACGTCGTGTGGATGAGTTTTTCTAAATTTCTATATTTTGAAAACAGATTTTTGTTGAACTTTGAAAGTTGATTTCTTTGCATACAGTTGATAAAATTCGAAACTACAAATTTGGTTATGAAGCCCTACATGTTGTCTTCAAACTCTGTTCAGAGGGTTTACCAAGATGGTCGCTGGATTAATCAGGATTGATCCTCCAACATGGGTTCAAGGACTGTCAAGTGAATTGTTCGAGAACAGTTTTTCGGTAAGGTTCGTGTCGATTTTCTGGACGATCTAGGCCTCTTATTTAAGAACTATTTGAAAGCGATTAAACTCGTATAGGTTTTCTTCAATTGGGAGTTTTTAGCTTCAAAAATAATCGAGCAATCATGGACAAAATTGAATGAGAAAAGTGGTACCTGGGGGTCGGCTCTGTGGTGGCTGGCCGTTCTGTTGCGCGCGCGCGGGCTGTTACTGGCCGGCCGGCGGCCTGCGATGGAGCCGAGGGTGCACGCGGATGGTCGCTCAGGGGAGGAGGAAGGGTGGCGAGCGATTGTAATGTGCTAGGAGTTAGGGTTTCGTCGCTCCTCTCTCACGTTCTATATATGTATATACTCTGTAGTTTAGAGGGGAGGGTCGGGCTCTAGGTTGGAAACTCGTGGGCTGGTGTGGGAATTCAAGTGGTTGGCTGGGCTTGTTAGTTTTAGGTTTTATTAACCCATTGGTTTATTTTCCTTTCCTATTATATGTAAATGTATTGGCAGTATCATATTGAGTTCAGAATTCAAACAAGAAGCTGAATGTTCTTAATTAACAGAGTAAATAAAGAAACTTGAAATTTATTCAGCATCCAAGAGAAATTGCATGTATAGTATTATCATGATATACACTGGTAAAATGAACCAACATATTCAAAAGACTGACATATTCTTATTTCTATTTCTTATTCTTTTCTATCTCTTATTGCATATACATATATATTTTTTATACGTATATATAAATATTCAAAAGAGTGGCATATTCTTATTTTTATTTCTTATTCTTTTCTATCCCTTATTGCATATACATATATATATATATACGAGTATTTATATACATATGCATACATACGAATATTTATATATATACGTATATATATGAAGAACAGATGGCAACTCTAGAGGGGGGGTGAATAGAGTTTATAGCGATAATGGTCAATTAAAAAATTTAAACTCTTTCACAAGTAAAACTAATCAGAGTAAATACGGAAATAAATAAGGAGCAAGAAAGCATACGCAAACACAGCCGATTTTTATCCTGGTTTCCCTCGTGGAGGACTAATCCAGGCCTGAGAACTCTAGCTCAGGATTAAATCCACTATTTGTGAAATAGTAGTTACACCCCGTGCCTTTTCTTCAGAAGAGTACGTCAACTTCTTACAATGATCGCAGTGGCGATGCTTGGAATTTTCCAAGCGACTTCTTGAACTCTTGCACAAACTCCTAACTAAAAAATGCTGAGCACTTGAGGCTTAGGGAGCTTGTGGCTAGTAGAAGAAGAAGGGTATGGCTTATATTGAGCTTTAGAGAGAAGAGAAGAGAAGATTGGATGATTGAAAATGAGAGAATTCATGGCCTATTTATAGGATACCAGTAGGCAGAATTCGACCAGAATTCTGGTAGTAATTTTCAAATATTTGGCCGTTGGACAACTAGCAACCAGCCAACCCTAAAAATTAGGATACTGATTTTTAGGGGACAGAGTTCGGCCCGAACTCTGTCTCCAGAGCACAGAATAGGTCTATGGTCTAATGGGCTTATTTTGATGTATGTGGAGCTTTTGGATTTTGGGTAGGGTATAGGTTAAGTCTCAGATGCTCAGCACAACTCAGCTTACATAAGTCTAGACTCAATAAAATTATAAAATACAGACTCAAAAATAACTTGCATTTGCAAAACTGAGCTGTCGTCTGACTTGAGCTGGATGTATTCTGCATGTGTCGTATTGAATTATCACAAGTATTATTTAGTCAATTTTATCAATATTTGGTTGACTGTGACTTTGTGTCAACAATCTCCCCCATATTGATAATTGACAAAATAATAATTGTATATTCAATATTCATACCTGGACACATTTAAGGAAAAAACGTAAAGCTCCCCCATAATCAATACCGAGCTTAAAAAATAGCTCCCCCATAATCATTGCTTTGAATCCTGTTGGCCTGATAAGAACATTTCTTCCAAAAGCACAGATACAGAGACAAAAAAAATATGGAGTATAATATGAATATACAAATATCTCCCCCTTTTGGCATTTTGCAAGTAACAATAAACAATTAAGAACTGGCAAACACACCAAAAGATATGAGAAGAAACTGCATATAAACTGATATAACGACTAAATGTCTCAAGAGTCACAACTCATAATAAGTCTAATACAATCAAAAGTGCATAAAAGTAACTAAAATCCAAAGTGCAGAAAGAAACATAAGCTATGATCCTCAGTAGCAGCAGCAAATAGCAGTCCATATCCATCATCGAGCTCGTGAAGGCCCAGCGTCGTCTGATGGATCAGTAAAGGAACAACGAGGGTCCAAGAAGGCTGCATCTGGATCCAAGTAGCGAATGACCCAAGGGTCATTGATACGATAGCCCTCACGACCGGGATCCCGCTCCATAGGGATAGGCATGGAAGGATGGCGAGACATGGAATACCGAATATCGTGCAACGAGTTGCTGATAGCACTCATCTGCAAGGTAGTCCGGTAATCCAGCTGAGTCCAGCGATCATCCTCCAAGGTGAAGCGATCGCGGAGCATGGTCTGAAGAGACTCGAGAGTGGCAGGAGGAGGAGGAGGATCCTGTCCCAAAGGAGGGGCATCTGGCTCATCATCAGAATGTTCAGACATGACTGGTGAGCCAACGGCTGCCTGAAGCCTCCGTGCCTTGGAAAGAAAGGCAGGGGCAGGTAAGAACGGACACTCATCAAGTGGAATACGAAACGTACGAAATACCATAGGAAGATACAAAGCATAAACCAAGGGCCTTGGTTTCTTCCTAGAGTTAATCATCCAATCCATCATTGTACGAGGAAGATTAAATGGTACATAAAAGTGGAGGTGATATAAAGTCGAGATTTCAAAGTAGGTGACTTCATCGGTGGAACCCGCTTTGGGTAGAATGGTGTTAAAGATAATCCGATGAAGTTCATAGAAATAGGGATTGAAATATTTGGCCAGAAGCTAACGAGGATGTGTGTTCGGGGTACACAAGTCGTCCTTGAAGCTTTCAAGTGAAGACCCATCGAGAAATTGAAATGATCGAGCTTCAACAAGCTTTTTCCATGAGTTTGGCTCTTGGAGTTCAAGGTATTCGGCCAAATCGAAATCGTCAAAAGAGATATCAATTCCCGCAACCCGTGAATAAATATGTGTATCATCATGGGTTAGGTTGCAGTAGAACATTTGAATAGCACTACGATAAATGACCGAGTTTGTGGTGACAAGTTCATCAAGGCAAAGGTCATGAAAAAGTGCATCATATTGAGAGAAAATAGTAAAATTGATAGGGTATCCCGCAAACACCGGACGTGTCCGAAAATTACTAAACCAATCATTTGATGCGTCGAGTGATACAAATATTCAGTCATCAAAAGTGTTTGGGCCATGTGGACATGGAGGATTGAACAACGGATGGATAGGTGGTTGTTGTTCAACGGTCGGTGCAACGGGTGGTGCAACGGGCGGTTCAACGCGAGGAGGAGCATTCGACGAGGATGCTCCCTCGGTCCGAAGTCTCTTCCCGCGATTGAACAAACGTGGAGCCATGACACATTAAAGATAATGAAAAAAATTGAGATATAGAAAAGTATTGAATTATACCTCAAAGTAGTGATGAACAATGAAGGAGAATTGAAAGAGAGGCCTTCTCCTTGAGTTTGGGGAAGAGATGAGCTCTAGAAAGGAGAAATTAGGGTTAGGGTTTTGAGAAAAAGAGTTTGGAGAAGTGGAAAAGGTGGCAATGGAGGAGAAGAAGGAGGAAATCTCGAATATAAGAGAAGGGTTTCAATTGGTCGGAATCAATATGGGCCATTGGATCTATAATTTGATCAACGGCTGAGGTTGTTTCCGGTTCTGGAACAGCCAGACCGAATTCGGCCCGAACTCTGGTAAGGGCAGAGTTTGGCTCGAATTCCAAATTCTGGTGACAGAACTGGAATCAGGCTGAAAATAGGTTAAGTAAGAAAGACCAAAATAAAAGGAGTATAAAAACAAGAAAAGATCCAAGTAATAAACAGAGAATGACAGAGAGTGAACTTGAAGCAGCAATGTGAAGTTAAAAAATTAGTATGTCAGCCAGTGATAAATAAAAATGAACCGTATAATAAACAAGAAATTATATCATAATTCCATATTTTAAAGCTGCCATGGGTTAGCTGCAGGGGCCGGATCCCAGCTAGGGTAGTCCTGAGGACTAGTGCACCGTGTCGCTTAGGCTTTTACGCCTTGTTGTCAGAAGGGCCCTTTCGGCTTGTACCCATAGCAAGTTCATCATAAGAGAATCACGACATACTCGATATTTATGCAGGTTTATTTTAATTTATAACAGCTTCATCCAAAATTCTAAGTTCACGACAAAGAAAATTGAAGCGCTCTTCGGATAATGGTTTTGTGAAGAAATATGCTAACTGATGATCAGTGTCAATAAATTCTAAGTAAATCGTGCCATTTTTCTAATGATTACGCAAAAAGTGGTGATGTATTTCAATGTGCTTCGTGCGTGAGTGACAAATGGGGTTCTTAGTGAGATTTATAGCACTAGTGTTGTCACAAAAGATTAGAATGTGCATAAAAAATAAATTGTAGTCTTCAAGGGTTTGCTTTATCCACAGAATTTGTGCACAACAACGCCCAGCTGCTATGTATTCAGCTTCTGTTGTGGATAGTGCGACAGAATTCTGCTTCTTGCTAAACCAAGAGACTAAAGCCTTTCCTAATAAATGACACGTACCGCTCGTACTTTTACGGTTGACCTTGCATTCGGCAAAATCAGCATCAGAGTAACCAATGAGGTCAAATAATGCTGACTTGGGATACCATAGGCCCACTGTAACCATACCCTTAAGGTATCGAAAGATACGCTTAACAGCAGTCATGTGTGATTCCTTAGGATTTGCTTGATATCTAGCACACAGGCAAACGCTAAATATAATATCAGGGCAACTAGCAGTTAAATAGAGTAGACTGCCTATCATACCTCGATACTTACGTTGGTCCACGGGTTTGCCGCTTTCATCTGGTTCTAGTTTAGTTGTAGTAGCCATTGGAGTGCTGATTGGTTTGACGTTGTCAAGGTCGAATTTCTTCAGCATTTCCTTTGTATACTTCGACTGACAGATGAAAGTTCCATTTGACATTTGTTTGACTTGTAGTCCAAGAAAGTAGTTGAGCTCTCCCATCATGCTCATCTCAAACTCGGTCTGCATATACTTGGCAAAATTTTGACAAAGGGTTTCATCAGTAGAACCAAATATAATATCATCTACATATATTTGGACTAAGAGAATAGTGTCTTTAAAAGATTTTATGAAAAGTATGGTGTCAATTTTTCCTTTAGAAAAACCTTGCTCAAGTAAGAAATTGCTTAGCCGTTCATACCAAGCTCTAGGGGCTTGTTTGAGGCCATATAGCGCTTTCTTCCGCTTGAAAACATGGTCGGGAAATTTATGATTTTCAAAGCCAGGAGGTTGTTTCACATAAACTTCCTCCTTAATAAATTCATTCAAGAAAGCACTTTTAACATCCATTTGAAATAATTTAAAATTTTGAAAGTTTGTAAATGCACAAAGCATCCGAATAGATTCCAATCTAGCAACAGGAGCATATGTCTCATCATAGTCGATACCTTCCTCTTGGTTGTATTCTTGGGCTACTAGACGAGCATTGTTGCGTGTGACTGAACCATCTTCATTTATTTTGTTTCTAAAAACCTATTTAGTGCCAATGATCGAGTGATTGGCCGGTTTAGGAACGATTTCCCAAACTTGGCTCCTCTTGAATTGGTTAAGTTCTTCTTGCATAGCAGAAATCCAAAATTTATCATTGAAAGCTTCTAAAATATTTTTTGGCTCAATTTGTGAAATAAAGACAGTGCTAGCAATACAGTCTCTTAATGATGATCTAGTAGTTACTCCACGTGAAACCTCACCTATTACCAATTTTTTTGGATGTGACGGCTTGAAAGAGAATTTCTTTGGCAAACCCTCCAGAGAATTGGTTTCGGTTGTGGTATTCATTGGAGTAGAAGTTGATGGCTTAACATCCTCATCAAGAGTAGCTGCTGCACTGTTATCTTCATCAAAAGTCACATTTGTAGACTCTTCCACAATTAATGAGCTTTTGTTAAAAACTCTATATCCCTTGCTCTTGGCAGCATAGCCAAGGAAAATACCATCGTCAGCTTTGGCATCAAATTTGCCTAAGTTGTCTTTGGTGTTAAGGATAAAGCATCTACAACCAAAAACTCTAAAATAAGAAACATTTGGGGTTCTTCCAAACCAAAGCTCATAGGGTGTTTTCTTCGTAATAGGACGAATAAGCACCCTATTTAAAATGTGGCATGCTGTACTGACAGCTTCAGCCCAAAAGTATTTCGAAAGTGAAAACTTGTTCAACATGACTCTAGCCATATTGCCAAGAGTCCTATTCTTCCGCTCCACAACACCATTTTGTTGAGGAGTTCTTGGACAAGAAAATTCATGATCAAAACCATTAGAATCACAAAACTTTTCAAAATCTGTATTTTCGAATACGCCTCCATGATCACTTCGGATTCGAGTAATCATGTAGCCTTTTTCGTTTTGAACTTTCTTTGCAAAAATCTTGAAAATCGAAATAGCATTACTTTTATTTATAAGAAAGAAAATCCAAGTAAATTTAGAAAAATTATCAACAATAACAAAGACGTAGAGTTTTCCACCAAGACTGGCTACTCTACTAGGGCCAAATAAATCCATATAAAGAAGTTGCAAAGGTCTAGAAGTACTTATAGAGTTTATAGAATGAAATGAGGACTTAGATGCCTTATTCAATTCACATTCGGCACATACCGTGTCCTTTTTTAATGTGATATCGGGCAAGCCTCTAACTAGCTTCTAAGTCGATAGCCTGGATATAGTATCCATGTTGGCATGACCAAGATGCTGGTGCCATAATAATCTTTCATCCTTATGAGCATATAAGCATCTACCTGCATTGTTAGTATCTATAGACAAATAAAAAATATAAATATTATCCTCTCTTACCCCTTCAAAAGCAATATCTCCCGTTGACCTATCATAAATAAGGCATTTATTTTGTCCAAAGTTAATATCATATCCATGGTCAGCAAGATGACTAATGCTGAGCAGGTTATGCTTTAACTCGGTCACTAGGCAGACATCCTTTATTACGGAGAGGGAGGATAAACAATAATATCATTACCTATAATATACCCTTTTAGGTTGTTACCGAAGGATACATATCCTTCTCTCTTCATCGATAGTAATGCGAAAAGATGTGCGTCTCCCGTCATATGTCGCGAGCATCCACTATCGAGAATCCACTTACTCTTAGTTGAGGAGGGAAGGTCTACCTATATCAAGAGTAGATGTGACCTTTGGTACCTAAGTTCTTGAGGGTCCTGAAGTGTTAGTTTTTGGAAACCATGCATATATCTTTCTATCTACTAATCTTTTAATTCTACATTGTGGTGAAATGTGTCCATGTAAACCACAATAAGTACATATAGCATTCCTATTTATGTTAGGAGCATGCATATGATGTCTATGAGTAGAGTGATGTAGAGTAGCATGATGATATGTAGAGTTAGCATGGTGATGATGTCTATATGTAGAGTGATGTGGAGCAGTATGGTGATAATGTCTATAAGGAGTAGCATGGTGATGATGTCTATATGGAATAGCATGGTGATGATGTCTATGTATAGAGTGATGGTGATTTTGTGCAACATGCTGGTGGTTGTATCTATGTGTAGTATGATGATTATTTCTACGTATATGTGGTTTGTGTGCATTATGAAAGTGTGTGTATATATAAGCATGATTATGAGCTGCAGGTGGATGACGTAGTTGACTAGTATGAGTAGTGTCATGCTTTGTGTGTGTCTCAAGTAATTGGGTTTGAGGTTGAGTAACCTATTTTCCCAATTTAGTCTCTAATTTCTTGGAGACAGCTTGCAGTTCAGTAACCTTAGCATTCAAACCATGTATCTTAGTAATAGAAATCTTGTGTCTATTCTTTTCTTCTGCAAGCTCCGTGTTGAGTGCTGTGATTTCTTGTGTTTGTTGTTCAATGCGTGCTTCGACATCATGTAAGCTTATTTTAAGCTTAGATACCTCATTTGTGACATCCGTGGGTGAAGTGTCCCTAATGTTTTCAAGCAGTAAAGAAAGTCTTTGAATTTCGACTTCATGACTTTTGATCTTTTCCTTGGCATGTTTATATTTACCAATGACCTTTTTATGATCATCAAGTAAATCGGTAAAAGCATCACCAAGTTCATCAAAAGTGAAGTCAACAAGAGTTTCGTTTGATACCTTGTCGGACGTTGCCATTAGGCACACGTTTGCAGCGTCTTGAGGAGAGTCCTTTTCTTCCTCGGATTCACTAGCTTCGCTTTCATGCCAAATGCTCATGTTGGCATATTTCTTTGAGGAAGTCTTCTTGTATGGTTTCTTATAACGGTTGCTCTTCTTTAAGAATGGATAGTTTTTTCGGACGTGTCCCGTCTTCTTGCAACCGTAGCAGGTTGGCTCTTCTTCGTCGTCTTCTTATGGTTCCTTCTTTCTTCGGTTGAAGCGAAGAAATTTATTGAAGTTGTGGACAAGGAGAGCTTGATCATCACCTTCTGAGTTGTCGTCATCCGTCTCTTCGGTGTCGGCCCTCCGTCGGTGAGCTTTGAGTGCGATCTCCTTAGCCTAAGGGGCAGGCTCTTCGAAGTCCTTGAGGTCAAGCTCATGAGTCATCAGCTTTCCCATCAAGGTCTTCATGAACATGGTTGTGAGATCATTTCTTTCTATGATGGCTGTTACCTTAGGGTTCTAAATCTTTGGTAGCCCCCTAAGTAGCTTACGAATCTTCTCGTGATTTGAATATTGTTTGTCGAGCGAAGATAGGGGATTGATGATGTCGAGGAATCTTGTGAACATTTGCGTGATTGTCTCATTTGGCTTCATCTTGAAAGCCTCATATTCTTGAGTGAGACGGCTTATCTTCGATTCCTTAACTTGGGTGGTTCCTTCATGCGTCACTTCTAGAAGTCTCCATACTTCGTGAGAGGTGGTACATGTTGAGACCCTGTTGAACTCATTTCTGTCTATAGCACAGAACAAAGCATTAATAGCTCTCGCATCGAGAATTGTCTATTTTTTTTTCCAATATGTGTAGTTAGTTCCATCAAATAGGGGAGGCCTATGAGTGGACTGCCCTTCACCGTGATTAAAAATCAAGGATTGTGTGGTTGCCATGGATCAGCTCTAGGATGTTAGTCCTTGTTGAGAGAACCAAGCTCTGATACCAATTGAAGAACAGATGACAACTCTAGGGGGGTGAATAGAGTTTATAGCGATAATAGCCAATTAAAAAATTTAAACTCTTTCACAAGTAAAACTAATCATAGTAAATACGGAAATAAATAAGGAGCTAGAAAGCATACGCAAACACAACCGATTTTTAACCTGGTTTCTCTCGTAGAGGACTAGTCCAGGCCTGAAAACTCTAGCTCAGGATTAAATCTACTATTTGTGAAATAGTAGTTACACCCCGTGCCTTTTTTTTCAGAAGAGCACGTCAACTTCTTACAAAGATCGTAGTGGCGATGCTTGGAATTTTCCAAGCGACTTCTTGAACTCTTGCACAAACACCTAACTAAAAAATGCTGAGCACTTGAGGCTTAGGGAGCTTGTGGCTAGTAGATGAAGAAGGGTATGGCTTGTATTGAGCTTTAGAGAGAAGAGAAGAGAAGAGAAGATTGGATGATTGAAAATGAGAGAATTCATGGCCTATTTATAGGATACCAGTAGGCAGAATTCGGCCAGAATTCTGGTAGGAATTTTCAAATATTTGGCCGTTGGACAACTAGCAACCAGCCAACCCTAAAAATTAGGGTGCTAATTTTTAGGGGACAGAGTTCGGCACGAACTCTGTGTGGAGGCAGAGTTCGGCCCGAACTCTGTCTCCAGAGCACAGAATAGGTCTATGGTCCAATGGGCTTATTTTGATGTATGTGGAGCTTTTGGATTTTGGGTAGGGTATAGGTTAAGTCTCAGATGCTCAGCACAACTCAGCTTATATAAGTCTAGACTCAATAAAATTATAAAATATAGACTCAAAAATAACTTGCATTTGCAAAACTGAGCTGTCATCTGACTTGAGCTGGATGTAGTCTGCATGTGTCGTATTGAATTATCACTAGTATTATTTAGTCAATTTTATCAATATTTGGTTGACTGTGACTTTGGGTCAACAATATATATCCACACACATACAATCAAATAATATCTATATACACACATATATCTATCTATCTATCTATATATATATATATAAATTTTGGTCTATAATAAATTAAATCAACAACATCTAAATAGAGTGAGCATATATATTTATTTAATCACCAAAAATAAGCTTAATGATAATAAAATAATAAATTTACTCAATGGTGGTTTTGATAAACCCATACCACACTCCTAAATTCGGGTCCAGAATAATTTGTACAAATGTTGCAAAATATTATTTAATAACAAAATACCAATATTTGTACGGATAGTTAAGTGGTTAGAAGTTGTACAAGAAAATCTAAAAATTACCGTTTAAATCAAATAAATAATAATAAAATATTTCTAAATTTTTGGGAAGGGGAGCTACATGCGGCTCGGTTCAGCATTGCCTTATGCGGCCCAATCCAGACGAGCTCATGCGGTCCTGTTTAAAGGGGACTTCATGCGGTTCGATTCAGAGAGACTTATGCGGCTCTGTGCGATGGGTCATTATGCGGTTCAGTTTGTGAAGTGCCTGTACGGCTGCTAGACAAACCCCCATGCGCCTCGGACATGGGGTATACCCCCATGCGGCTCGGATATGGGACATACATACGGCCCATACAAATTGAACTGTTCGATGAAGACGAGGTACGTATTAAAGGCTTGTGCATAAAGCATGCAATCGAGCCGTCTCTTTGTTAGGGTTTCGAAGTACACGACATTGCCAAAACCCTTACCAGCAATGGTGGGGTGAATGTCGGGGTGGACTTCGGGTGCCGTGGCTGACGAAGAAACCACTCCCTTACCCTTCGCCGCGACTTTGGAAGACTTGGGGGCCATTGTCGATTGATGATCGGAGAAGACGAAGACAGCAATCTAGGGCAAAAAAGGGTTGAAGATAAGAGAAAGTAAAGAAGCCTCTCTGACCAAAAATACTCCTATTTATAGGCAGAAGGAGAGGGGGGCTCATGAACCGACGGACGCTTCGATCCGCGTGCTACAGAATAGAATCAAATCGACTCTTCGGGCTGAAAAACAGATGGCAACTCTATATGGGGGGGTGAATAGAGTTTATAGTGATAATAGCCAATTAAAAATTTAAACTCTTTCACAAGAAAGACTAATCAGAGTAAATACGGAAATAAATAAGGAGCAAGAAAGCATACGCAAACACAGCCGATTTTAACCTGATTTCCCTCGTAGAGGACTAGTCCAAGCCTGAGAACTCTAGCTCAGGATTAAATCCACTATTTGTGAAATAGTAGTTACACCCCGTGCCTTTTCTTCAGAAGAGCACGTCAACTTCTTACAAGGGATCGCAGTGGCGATGCTTGGAATTTTCCAAGCGACTTCTTGAACTCTTGTACAAGACTCCTAACTGAGAGATGCTGAGCACACGAGACTTAGGAAGCTTGTGGCTAGTAGATGAAGAAGAGTATGGCTTATATTGAGCTTTAGAGAGAAGAGAAGAGAAGATATGGTGAATAAAAATGGGAGAATTCTTGGCCTATTTATAGGGTTTTAACAGGCAGAATTCGGCCAGAATTCTGGTAGGGATTTTCAAAAATTTGGCCGTTGAACAACTAGCAACCACCCAACCCTAAAAATTAGGGTGCTGATTTTTAGGGACAGAGTTCGGCCCGAACTCTGTGTGGAGGCAGAGTTTGGCCCGAACTCTGTGTGGAGGCAGAGTTCGGCCTGAACTCTGTCTCCAGAGCACAGAATGGGTCTTAAGGTCTAATGGGCTTATATTGGATGTGGAGCTTTATGGATTTTGGATAGGCTATAGGTCAAGTCTCAAGAGCTCAGCACAACTCAGCTTACAACAGTCTAGACTCAATAAATATAAAAGTACAGACTCAAAAGCGACTTGTATTTTGCAAGACTGAGCAGTCATCTGGCTTGAGCTGGATGCTGTCGTCGTGTGTCGTATTGAATTATTACAAGAATTATTTAGTCGATGTTGTCAATATTTGGTTGACTGTGACTTTGTGTCAACAATCTCCCCCATATTGATAATTGACAAAATAATAATTGTATATTCAATATTCATACCTGGACACATGTAAAGACATAGCTCCCCCATAATTAGTGCCGAGCTTAAGACTAGCTCCCCCGTTGACAATGTTGTGAATCTTGTTGGCCTGTTAATAACATTCTTCCAAAAGCATATATAGACAAAAAGAATATAGAATATAATATCTCCCCCTTTTGGCATTTAGCAATTTAAGATAAACAAGTAATAACTGGCAAACACACCAAAAGATATGAGAAAAAACTGCATATGAACTGATATAATGACCAAATGTCTCAAGAGTCATAAAGACATTAACTGATAGAACTACCAAAGTCCCAAAAGTCACAACCCATAATAAGTCTAATACAAACCAAGTACATAAAAGCAACTAAAAACAAAATGCATAAACTATAAGCTATGATCCTCAGTAGCAGTAGCAGGAAGTAGTCGATATCCATCATCGAGTGCGTGAAGGCCCAGCGTCGTCCGATGGATTAATAAAGGAGCGACGAGGGTCCACGAAGGCTACATCTGGATCCAAGTAGCGAATGACCCAAGGGTCATTGATACGATAGCCCTCACGACCGGGATCTCGCTCCATATAAATGGGCATGGAAGGATGGCGAGACATGGAATACCGAATATCATGCAGCGAGTTGCTGATAGCATTCATCTGTAAGGTGGTCCGATAATCCAGCTGAGTCCATCGATCGTCCTCCAAAGTGAAGCGATCTCGAAGCATGGTCTAAAGAGACTCGAGGGTGGAAGGAGGAGGAGGAGGAGGAGGATCCTGTCCAAGAGGAGGGGCATCTGGCTCATCATCAGAATGCTCAGACACTACTGGTGAGCCAATGGCCGCCTGAAGCCTCCTTGCCTTAGAGAGGAATGCAGGGGCAGGTAAGAATGGACACTCATCAAGGGGTACATGAAACGTAGGAAAGATCATAGGAAGGTATAATGCATAAACCAAAAATCTTGGTTTCTTCCTACAGTTAATCATCCAATCCATCATTGTGCGTGGAAGATTAAAAGGAACATGGAAGTGGAGATGGTATAAGGTCAAGATTTCAAAATAAGTGACTTCATCGGTAGAACCCGCTTTGGGTAGAATGGTATTGAAAATGATCCGATGAAGCTCATAGAAATAGGGATTGAGGAATGTAGCCAAAAGCTTACGAGAACGTGTGTTAGGGTTACACAAGTCATCCTTGAAGCTTTCAAGTGAAATCCCTTCGGGAAATTGAAATGATCTAGCTTCAACAAGCTTTTTCCAAGAATTAGGCTCTTGAAGCTCAAGATATTCGGCCAATTCGAAATCGTCAAAGGCGATATCAATTCTTGCAACTCGTGAATAAATATGAGTATCATCATGGGTTAAGTTGCAGTAAAACATTTGAAAAGCACTACGAAAAATGATCGAATTTGTGGTAACTAGTTCATCAAGGCAAAGGTCATGAAATAGTGCATCATATTGTGAGAATATGGTAAAGTTAATGGGGTGTCCCGCAAACACCGAACGTGTCCGAAAATCACTAAACCAATCATTTGAGGCGTCTAGTGAAACAAAAATTCGGTCGTCAAAAGTGTTTGGATCATGTGGAAGTGGAGGATTGAACAACGGATGGATTTGTTGTTCAATGGCCGGTGCAACGGGTGTTGCAACGGGCGGTTCACCGGGAGGAGGAGCATTCGACGAGGATGCGCCCTCGGTCTGAAGTCTCTTTCCGCGGTTGAACAAATGAGGAGCCATAATACAATAGATAATAAAAGAAATTGAGATATAGAAGAGTGCAAAATTATACCTCATACTAGTGATGAACAATGTAGGAGAATTGAAAAAGAAGCCTTCTCCTTGAGTTTGGGGAAGAATTGACCTCTAGAAAGGAGAAATTAGGGTTAGGGTTTTGAGAGAATAGAGTAGGAGAGGTAAAAAAAGGTGGTAATGAGGAAGGAGAGGGAAGAGAACCGAAAATATGGTGAGGGTTTCTCTGGGTCGGAGCAAATAATAGCCATTGGATCTAACATTTGATCAACGGCTGAGACTGTCCCCGGTTCTGGAACAGTCAGGCCGAATTCGGCCCGAACTCTGGTTAGGGCAGAGTTCGGCACGAATTCTGGATCCTGGCCTTAGAACAGGAATCAGACAGAAAATGAAAACGAATGGTTAAGTAAGAAAGACCAATATAAGACAAGAGTATAAATACAAGAAAAATCCAATAAGTAAACAAATGAATAACGGATAGTGAGTTCGAAGCAACAATATGAAGTTGAAAAAATCGTATTTCAGCATGTGATAAATAAAAATGAACCGTATAATAAATAAGGAATTATATCATAATTCAATATTTTGAAGCTGCCATGGGTTAGCTGCAGGGGCCGGATCCCAGCTAGCGGTAGTCTTGAGGACTAATGCACCGTGTCGCTTAGGCTTTTACGTCTTGTTGTCAGAAGGACCCTTTCGGCTTGTATCCATAGCAAGTTCATCATAAGAGAATCAAGATATACTCGATATTTATGCAGGTATATTTTAATTTATAACAGCTTCATCTAAAATTCTAAGTTCACGACAAAGAAAATTGAAGCGCTCTTCGGATAATGGTTTTGTGAAGAAATCTGCTAACTGATGATCAGTGTCAATAAATTCTAAGTTAATTGTCCCATTTTGTTGATGATCACGCAAAAAGTGGTGACGTATTTCAATGTGCTTCGTGCGTGAGTGACAAATGGGGTTCTTAGTAAGATTTATAGCACTAGTGTTGTCACAAAAGATTGGAATATGCATGAAAGATAAATTATAGTCTTCAAGGGTTTGCTTCATCCATAGAATTTGTGTACAACAATTCCCAGCTATGATGTATTCAGCTTATGTTGTGGATAGTACGACAGAATTCTGCTTCTTGCTAAACCAAGAGACTAAAGCTTTTCCTAATAAATGATACGTGCCGCTCGTACTTTTACGGTCGACCTTGTATCCGGCGAAGTCAGCATCAGAGTAACCAATGAGGTCAAATGATGTTGACTTGGGATACCATAGGCCCACTGTAACCGTACCCTTATGGTATCGAAAGATACGCTTAACCGCGGTCATGTGTGATTCCTTAGTATTTGCTTGATATCTAGCACACAGACAAACGCTAAACAAAATATCAGGGCGACTAGCAGTAAGGTAGAGTAGACTGCCTATCATACCTCGATACTTACGTTGATCTACGGGTTTGTCGCTATCATCTGGTTCAAGTTTGGTTGAAGTAGCCATTGGAGTGCTGATTGGTTTGACGTTGTCAAGGTCGAATTTCTTCAGCATGTCCTTTGTATACTTCGACTGACAGATGAAGGTTCCATTTAACATTTATTTGACTTGCAGCCCAAGAAAGTAGTTGAGCTCCCCCATCATGCTCATCTCAAACTCGGTCTGCATACACTTGGCAAAATCTTGACAAAGGGTTTCATCAGTAGAACCAAATATAATATCATCTACGTATATTTGTACTAAAAGAATAGTGTCTTTAAAAGATTTTATGAAAAGTGTGGTGTCAATTTTCCCTTTTGAAAAACCTTTCTCAAGCAGGAAATTGCTTAGCCGTTCATACCAAGCTCTAGGGGCTTGTTTGAGGCCATACAACGCTTTCTTTAGCTTGAACACGTGGTCGGGAAATTTATGATTTTCAAAGCCAGGAGGTTGTTTCACATAAACTTCCTCCTTAATAAATCCATTCAAGAAAGCACTTTTAACATCCATTTGAAATAATTTGAAATTTTGAAAATTTGCAAATGCACAAAGCATCCGAATGGATTCCAATCGAAGAATAGGAGCATACGTCTCATCGTAGTCGATACCTTCCTCTTGGTTGTATCCTTGGGCTACTAGACGAGCTTTATTGCATGTGACTGAACCATCTTCATTCACTTTGTTTCTAAAAACCTATTTAGTACCAATAATCGAGTGATTAGCCGGTCTAGGAACGAGTTTCCATACTTGGCTCCTCTCGAATTGGTTGAGTTCCTCTTACATAGCAGAGATCCAAAATTCATCATTAAAAGCTTCTAAAATATTTTTTGGCTCAATTTGTGAAATAAAGGCAGTGCTAGCAATAGAGTCTCTTAATGATGATCTTGTAGTTACTCCACGTGAAACCTCACCGATCACCAAATTTTCTGGATGTGATGGCTTGAAAGAGAATTTCTTTGGCAAGCCCTCCAGAGAATTGGTTTTGGTTGTGGTATTCATTGGAGTAGAAGTTGATGGCTCAACATCATCATCAAAAGTAGCTGCTGCACTGTTATCTTCATCAAAAGTCACATTTGTAGACTCTTCCACAATTAATGAGCGTTTGTTAAAAACTCTATATCCCTTACTCTTGGCAGCATAGCCAAGAAAAATACCATCGTCAGCTTTGGCATCAAATTTGCCTAAGTTGTCTTTGGTGTTAAGGATAAAGCATCTACAACCAAAAACTCTAAAATAAGAAACATTTGGGGTTCTCCCAAACCAAAGCTCATAGGGTGTTTTCTTCGTAATAGGACGAATAAGCATCCTATTTAAAATGTGGCATGCTGTACTAACAGCTTCAGCCCAAAAGTATTTCGAAAGTGAAAACTTGTTCAACATGACTCTAGCCATATCGCCAAGAGTCCTATTCTTCCGCTCCACAATACCATTTTGTTGAGGAGTTCTTAGACAAGAAAACTCATGATCAAAACCATTAGAATCACAAAACTTTTCAAAATCAGAATTTTCGAATTCGCCTGCATGATCACTTCGGATTCGAGTAATCATGTAGCCTTTTTCGTTTTGAACTTTCTTAACAAAAATCTTGAAAACCGAAATAGCATCACTCTTATTTGTAAGAAAGAAAACCCAAGTAAATCTTGAAAAGTCATCAACAATAACAAAGGCATAGAGTTTTTCACCAAGACTGGCTACTCTACTAGGGCCAAATAAATTCATATGGAGAAGTTGCAGGGGTCTAGTAGTACTTACAGAGTTAATGGAGTGAAATGAGGACTTGGTTGCCTTATTTAATTCACATTCGGCACATACCGTGTCCTTTTTGAATGTGATATCGGGCAAGCCTCTAACTAGCTTCTTGGTCGATAGCCTGGATATAGTATCCATATTGGCATGACCAAGACGCTGGTGCCATAGTAATCGTTCATCTTTATGAGCATATAGGCATCTACCTGCATTGTTAGTATTTCCAGACAAATAGAAAATATAAATATTATCCTCTCTTACCCCTTCAAAAGCGATGTCTCCGGTTGACCTATCATAAATAAGGCACTTGTTTTGTCCAAAGTTAATGTCATATCCATGGTCAGCAAGATGACTCATGCTGAGCAGGTTATGCTTTAACTCGGTCACTAGGCAGACATCCTTTATTACGGGAGAGGGAGGATAACCAATATTACCATTACCTATAATATAACCTTTTAGGTTGTTGCCGAAGGATACATATCCTTCTCTATTCATCGATAGTGATACGAAAAGATTTGCGTCTTCCGTCATATGACGCGGGCATCCACTATCGAGAATCCACTTACTTTTAGTTGAGGAGGGAAGGTCCACCTACATCAAGAGTAGATGTGACCTTTGGTACCCAAGTTCTTGAGGGTCCTAAAAAGTTAGTTTTTGGAAACCATGCATATATCTTTTTATCTACTAATCTTCTAATTCTACATTATGGTGAAATGTTTCCATGTAAACCACAATAAGTACTTGTAGCATTCCTATTTATATTAGGAGCATGCTGGTGATGTCTATAAGTAGAGTGATGAGGAGAAGTATGATGATATAGAATTAGCATGGTGATGATGACTATATGTAGAGTAATGTGGAGTGGCATGGTGATATTGTCTATATTGAGTAGCATGGTGATGATGTCTATATGTAGAGTGATGGTGATGTGGTATTTGTGCAACATGATTATGATTGTATCTATGTGTAGCATGATAATTTTTTGACATATGATAATTATTTCTACGTGCATATGGTTTGTGTCCTTTGTGAAAGTGTGTGTATATGTAAGCATGGTTACGTGTTGTAGGTGGATAACGTGGGTGACTAGTATGAGAAGTATCATGCTTTGTGTGTGTCTCTTGGTTTTGAGGTTGAGCAACCTGTTTTTCCAATTTAGTCTCTAGTTTCTTAGAGACAGCTTGCAGTTCAGTAATCTTAGCATTCAAACCATGCATCTTAGTAATAGAAATCTTGTGTCTACTCTTTTCTTCTGCAAGCTCCGTGTTGAGTGTTGTGATTTCTTGTGTTTGTTGTTCAATGCGTGCTTTGGCATCATGTAAGCTTATTTTAAGCTTAGATACCTCATCTGTGACATCCGTGGGTGAAGTGTCTCTAATGTTATTAAGTAATAGAGAAAGTCTTTGAATTTCAACTTCATGACTTTTGATTTTGTCCTTGGCATGTTTGTATTTATCAATGACCTTTTTGTGATCATTAAGTAAATCATTGAAAGCATCGCCAAGTTCATCAAAAGTGAAGTCATCAAGAGTTTCGTTTGATACCTTGTTGGAAGTTGCCATTAGGCACACGTTAGCCGTATCTTGAGGAGAGTCCTTTTCTTTCTCGGAGTCACTAGCTTCGCTTTCAAGCCAAATGCTTGTGTTGGCATATTTCTTTGAGGAAGTCTTCTTGTATGGCTTCACATAACGGTTGCTCTTTTTTAAGTATGGACAATCTTTTCGAACATGTCCTGTATTCTTGTAACCATAGCAGGTTGGCTCTTCTTCGTCGTCTTCTTGAGGTTCCTTCTTTCTTCGATTGAAGCGAAGGAATTTCTTAATGTTGCGGACGAGGAGAGCTTGATTGTCACCTTCCGAGTTGTCGTCATCCGTCTCTTCGGGGTCAGCCCTCCGTCGGTGAGCTTTGAGTGCGATCTCCTTAGCCTTAGGAGCAGGCTCTTCGAAGTCCTTGAGGTCAAGCTCATGAGTCATTAGCTTTCCCATCAAGGTCTCCATGGACATGGTTGTGAGATCATTTCCTTCTATGATGGCTGTCACCTTAGGGTTCCAAATCTTTGGGAGCCCCCCTAAGTAGCTTGCGAATCTTCTCGTGATTTGAATATTGTTTGTCGAGAGAAGACAGGAGGTTGATGATGTCGAGGAATCTTGTGAACATTTATGTAATCGTCTCAATTGGCTTCATCTTGAAAGCCTCATATTCTTGAGTGAGACGGCTTATCTTTGATTCCTTGACTTGGGTGGTTCCGTCATGCGTCACTTCTAGAAGTCTCCATACTTCGTGAGATGTGGTGCATGTAGAGACCCTGTTGAATTCATTCCTGTCTATAGTATAGAATAAAGCATTAATAGCTCTCGCGTCTAGACTTTCCTATTTCTTCTCTTCGTCAAAATACTTGTCATGTGATTTCTCAACGAGATCACCATTGACAACTATTCTGGCAGGCTTTTTGTAACCGTCAGTGACGATAGTCCACAGGTCAAAGTCTAACGACTTGAGATAAAAGCTCATCCTTGTTTTCCAATATGTGTAGTTAGTTCCATCAAATAGGGGAGGCCTATGAGTGGACTGCCCTTCACCATGATTGGAAATCAAGGATTGTGTGGTTGCCATGGATCAGCTCTAGGATGTTAGTCCTTGTTGAGAGAACAGAGCTCTGATAACAATTGAAAAACAGATGGCAACTCTAGGGGGGTGAATAGAGTTTATAATGATAATAGCTAATTAAAAATTTAAACTCTTTCACAAGAAAAACTAATCAGAGTAAATGCGGAAATAAATAAGAAGCAAGAAAGCATACGCAAACACAGCCGATTTTAACCTGGTTTCCCTCGTGGAGTACTAGTCCAGGCCTGAGAACTCTAGCTCAGGATTAAATCTACTATTTGTGAAATAGTAGTTACACCCCGTGCCTTTTCTTCAGAAGAGCACATCAACTTCTTACAAGGGATCGCAGTGGCGATGCTTGGAATTTTCCAAGCGACTTCTTGAACTCTTGCACAAGACTCATAACTGAGAGATGCTGAGCACTCGAGACTTAGGAAGCTTGTGGCTAGTAGATGAAGAAGAGTATGGCTTATATTGAGCTTTAGAGAGAAGAGAAGAGAAGATGGGATGAATAAAAATGGGAGAATTCTTGGCCTATTTATAGGGTTTTAGCAGACAGAATTTGGCCAGAATTCTGGTAGGGATTTTCAAAAATTTGGCCGTTGGACAACTAGCAACCAGCCAACCCTAAAATTAGGGTGCTGATTTTTAGGGGACAGAGTTCGGCCCGAACTCTGTGTGGAGGCAGAGTTCGGCCCGAACTCTATCTCCAGAGCACAAAATGGGTCTTAAGGTCTAATGGGCTTATATTGGATATGGAGCTTTATGGATTTTGGATAGGCTATAGGTCAAGTCTCAAGAGCTCAGCACAACTCAGCTTACAACAGTCTAGACTCAATAAATATAAAAGTACAGACTCAAAAGCGACTTGTATTTTGCAAGACTGAGCAGTCGTCTGGCTTGAGCTGGATGCTGTCGTGTGTCGTATTGAATTATTACAAGTATTATTTAGTCAATGTTGTCAATATTTGGTTGACTGTGACTTTGTGTTAACACGGGCATTGAGTCAAATCTAAATATTTAAAAGCTGATCCTTGGGATCCTGTCCCAAAAGGCGGCTTTAAATCAAAGCAAATCAAAGGTAATAAATGAAGCGCATACGTTGCAGAGAGACGTGGAAGGGAGCCTATGCGGCCAGACAGTTCATGCGGCTATTAAGTCTATGCGGCTAGGAAGTCCATGCGGCTAAAAAGTCCATGCGGTCGAAACACCCTATGCGGCCAGAAGAGTTTACATAGCCATGCTTCTTATTCAAAGTATTTCAATTTTGCAAAATTGAAAACTTTGAAGGGGGTCTTGTAGAAGCATGGAAAATGACAAGAAAGGCTCATGCGGCTCAGACAGAAGGAGCCTTATGCGGCTCAGAAATCCATTAGAAAACACATGCGGCTCAAAGTCCTTTAGAGCCTCATGCGGCTCGGATAGCTCCATGCGGCTCAGAAAAGGACCACGTGGCCCTAAGTGGTTCTCCTCTACAGCTGGCCATAAAGCAAGTGCCACATTAAATGCCCTGACGGCAGCTCTGACAATGACAGCCCTAACAAGTGACAGCTCTGACACAAAGACGAAATAATAACTCTGACAGGATGGAGTGTTCCTAGGAAAATGAAAAAAATATCTTTTTACAGCTGGCACGATCCACCGACCCCAAAGCTCCCTATGCGGCTGCCACGTATATGCGGCTGCTATGCTCATGCGGCCGCCACCTTCATGCGGCTGCCATTTTTATGCGGTCGCCTCCTTCATGCGGCCACCATCTTCATACGGCCGCCTCCTTCATGTGGCTACCACCTTCATACGGCTGCCATCTTCATGCTGCCACCTCCTTCATGCGGCTGCTATCTTCATACGGTTGCCCATCCTTACGTGGCCATCACCTTCATACAGTTGCTACCATCATGCGGCTAGGATTGTGGAGGGGCCATCCGTATACAGCTCACTTAGAGACCGTACTCATGCGGCTCTGCCAGATGAAATATGCGGCGGCCCTCGCAACAGTTGAGACACGTGGCATTCTTATCCCCATCGGAGTTATGGCTGCTAGCAAATCATAACATACTCAGATTTGTTACAATCATTATAATTACCCGAATCAAATCAGATCAGACAAATCGAACACGTGGCAGGAGATCCGAGCCTATCATCACAAATTATGAAAATTTATGACAATCAACATTAATTGTCCATAGGATTTGGTACAATCCACATTAATTGCCCAGATTCGTTGCAATCAAGATTAATGGTCCAAATGATTGGCCGCCGACTTTTCAAGGAAGGAATCATTGTAAACCCTAATGATCACACCCCCACTTCTATAAATAGCAAGGTGCCATTCCCTTACAAGAGGAGAGAGAGGATTTTGGAGAATTCGGAAGAAAAAAGAGAAGGAGAATTCCAGAGAGAAAGAGACTCTCACCACCCGGCTGGACACACAGAGAGACAAAGGCACCCGCACAGAGGGTTCTTCCCACACATTTCGAGAGCATTTCTTCCCCGGAGTCGAGGCTACGTCCGATCGTCCAAGGAGTAAGGCAGAGTTGCCGTCGCTTTTCCGAGCATCTATCGTCACCCCCCAGAATCAAAAATAAATAATCGTACTTAGATTGCTGTACCTAGGTTTTCATTCCTAGGCTTTCTTTGTACGGGGGAGTTTGTATTGTGAGTCTAAGTTCAGTCCTCCTTTAAAATTGTTTTGTTCTTTTACAATCAATGGCAAACAATTATATCCTTCGTACGAAGATGACAGGTTATTATATACTATTTGTTAGCTAGTAGACCTACAGCGTTCTACGCTGTTTTTACGGAGTAGGCTGGCGCTGTTATGCACTTGTTCTCCTACCTATGGTACGAGTCGTGACAGATGATAAACCAAGTATAATATGAGAACATGCAACCATGTGAAAAGAAGTAAAATAGGAAAGGAAACATATAAATACTGTATAAGTTCGACAATGTATACTTTCCTGGTTGTAGCACGTAGAACCAATATTATCTAGTCAATCGACGAGCCACAAAAGTTAAACTCTCACAACTGTCTCCGGGGGATAAAACAAATATTACCAACATGTTCAAAATATTCAAATTAGTTAGTATAGCCTACCCATAAGTCCAATTCTGGACACAGGGGCCAAACGATAATTTTAGGTCAAAATAATGTTCGTCGTTAGACCTGCTTTGCACCGAAAAGCATGCCAATATTTACGGTCTCTAAAGTCAACAAACTACATGTCTACAGGTTTAGTTTGCCGATACGAACCCAATCATATGTCCAAATTTGGATTCTGGCAGGCTATGCACAAAATTACCCATTGGATCGGGCTGTAGGTCGACAAAATAGCGTTCCGGTCGACCATCTCAGAATCGGACCAAACTTGGCGTGCATGACCAAAAAAATGTCACGATCCAGCTAGCATAAGTTTTGTCTCGAGATGACGAATGTGTACGAAGTAATTGGCTAATTTGCAAAGAGGCCAATATATAATATCTCGACGGATACGCCCTAATTTCGTCGCACACGTACAACGAAATTGAGTTCCGTCGAATCCCACATGTCGACAACATCCATACGCATCTTTTGATGCTCATGGGTTGCGACTATGTCGCCCGGTTTGTCGGAGCAAACGTCGTATCGAAGAATTTTCTAAAATTTTACAGTTTTATGAAAATAGTTTTTATCGATTTTAGGATCCGATTTATCGATACACAATAGACAAAACTGAATTCTACGACATAGGTTTTGAAGCCTTATAGGTTTTATAGGACTAATTTTAATTGTTTTTTGAAAACTCTTAATGGTTCATTCAAAATCTGTCTTTAAAATAAGGGATTTGGGTCTATTTTTAATGTATTGTTCTTTGACAGTTTTCTTCGACTTGGCGTCGATTCCATGGGCATGCTGTTCGATTTCCCTAAAACCTAATCATTAGGACTCCTAGAGGGTCATATCGGGTTTCCATAGGAGTTCACAAAATTAAGAACGATCGAGTATTGGAGATGAAATTTGGTTGTAAATAGGGGTACCTGGAATCGTTAAAAATAGGGGGACCTTATTTTATGTCGGCCATTGGCGGCGCTGGCGGTCTCCGGCGATGTCCAAGTGGCCATGGGCAGCGCTCCCAGTGTCAGGGAGGGTGGAGGAAGAGTTAGGATTTAAGTCTCCCTCTCTCGATCTCTCTTATGTATATACGAGAGGGCTTCTTATGATCGGGTTGGGGCTCGGCCTCTACTGCGATTTGGGTGTTACCGTTTTGCAAGAAATAGTAACCTATTATCTTTCTCTTTTTTTCTTTACTTTTTCTTTTTCATTTCTATTTATAACTATCCCTATATATATATATATATATATATATATATATATATATATATATATATATATATATATATTTTATATATATATATATATATATATATATATATATATATATATATATATATATCTTCCCTATATATATATATATATATATATATATATATATTTTTTTTATCTTCCCTATATATATATATATATATATATATATATATATATATATATATATATATATATATGCACATATATATATATATATATATATAAAAAAAAAAAAAAAAAAAAAAAAATATATATATATATATATATATATATATATATATATATATATATATATATATATATATATATATATGTGCATATATATATATATGTATATGTGCATATATATATATATATATATATATATATATATATATATATATATATATATATATATATATATATATAAAAATATATATATATATATATATATATATATATATATATATATATATATATATATATATATATATATATATATATATATATATATATATATGTGCATATATATATATATATATATATATATATATATATATATAAAAATATATATATATATATATATATATATATATATATATATATATATATATATATATATATATATATATATATATATATATATATATATATATAATTTTTTTTTTTATCTTCCCTATATATATATATATATATATATATATATATATATATATATATATATATATATATATATATATATATATATATATATATATATATATGCATTAATTGCGGAGGGAGCCTATTTCTTCATAATTATTTATATATATATATATATATATATATATATATATATATATATATATATGCATTAATTGCGGAGGGAGCCTATTTCTTCATAATTATTTTGTAGCTTATGCATTAATTGCGGGGGAGCCTATTTCTTCATAATTATTTTGCTAAGTGACAACGGGGGAGAAAAAGGATCTAACATTTTGTTTTGAGAATAATACAGGGATTGAACAATTTTGAACAATTTTTGTGGTATCTTATTTCAAAAGATGTTATATCATTCATAGTTTGTCAATTATCAAAATAGGGAAGATTGTTGGCCCATTGGTCATATGTTCAAACTGATTTTAATAATTGATCAAACTTTGACTCGATATATGGAGCTGGTCAGTATATCTCGGACTCTTGGACATGATCAAGAACGACTATCTACTCAGTTCAAGACCGAAGCGTTGTTTGCCTGTTCGAGTCTGTATTTCTTTGAGCAATGTAATCTTTTATTTTATTGAGTCTAAAAATACATTGTACATCGAGTCGTACTGGCAAATAGGCTATTCCAAAATGATTTCAAAATGTTTTTAAAAATGTCCTTAGTTTTGAAAAATATTCGTATTTACAAAAGCTCCAAAAAGGTTTTCAAAATTCCCCAAAATCTATTTTGAAAAACCCTAACCAAACCCTGACAGAACTCGGCCAGAGTTCGGCTAGAGTTCGGTTAGTGGCCGTTTTGATTTTTGAATTCCTTGGAACTTGGTCCTCCTGCAGTTGCGGATTTGACCGAGATTTGCTCATCGAGTTCTGCCCGAATTCTGCCCGAATTCTGCCAGAATTCTGTCTTTGGAACTCCTATAAATAGAGAAGGATTTCGATCATTTTAACTCACTCATTCACTTTCAATCTTCTCTCTATTTAAAGCCTACTGTCTTCCAAAGAGTTTTTTTCGAGCTTTAATTTTCAGATCCCAAGCCAGTTACAATCCTCTAGTCGATTTGCCAGTGCGGTGCGGTCTAGAAGTTTTTGAGTGATTGTAATTAGAAGGCTTGATAGAAGAATACCTCTTCACAATTGAAGTTGGACGAGTTCTTCGTATCAAAGCTCGCGTTGTAGAAGTTGCAAGAACTTCGTAAGAAAACTTGTGGTTTTGCCAATAGTGGATTTAACTGGTAGCACGAGTTCTACCGACTGGACTAGTACTCAACAGAGAAAAACCAGTATACATTGCTGTCTTTGCGTTTGCTTTCTTATCTCTGCCTTTACATTATTTAGTTGTGATTATTATTCTGTGATCTTGCTGCTAACAATTTTTAATTAGCATTATTTCACTGCCAACTCTATTCACCCCCTTTAGAGTATTGCGCTTTACGATTTCGTTCCTACAGGAACGAGCACATCTCATCAAGAAATCCCAAGTAAATGAAAAAGACTACAAAATAATTATATACAGTTATATTAATGAAGCATAGTAGTAAAAATGGAGAAACAGTTAGAACAAGGAGAGTAAATATTGAAAGACAGAAGATCATGGCAATAAAGACTGTAAATATAATTAGCTGAACTAGAGTAATGTGATATGAGTCCATGTGGTACAATATATGTCAAGTGTGATTCCATTCAATGATTCCGGTAGGGTGATTCTTATAATGGTTCTTGTGATGGTTCTAGTAAAGATTTTTGACAATACTCACAATATGTTTTAAAATAACTGAGACCGACATGTAAACGACTAAGGGTAATCTGGCACATTACATACTGATCAGGTGAGGGATGGCTATCGTTCTTGTATAATTCACAGGGAGGTGGTTCGAGTATTTGGGAATGTTTACATGTCTACTCAGGTATTTTTCCGTCCGACAAATATGTGTGAATCCATAACACGACACGTAAATCGAGAACAAATCTAGCCAGAACATGAAGGTGCTTGTAGGTGTTTTATTGTAGTGGTTCTTGTAATAGAGGCTAGACAAGTAAGGTATGTGTGTCGTATACTTGAATTCTAGAAATATCCATCCATGTTTGTAACAGAGAATCAAATAGAACTGACTAGAACTGAAATATAGAAATCGACAAGTAATGAAATAACTATCAAAGAATGTACTCGCCTGGTATCCCAAATGTCTGATGAGAATATAAGTCCAAACTAAGTCACAAAGTCCTATTTAAATCAACCATAGGTTACAAAGTGTCTAATATGAAATAGATAAAGTCTACAATGCATTCTAAATGATTCTAGGTCCTTCTAGGTCAAAGTCAACCCTTGGTCAACTCTAGTCAACCCTGGTCAACTCTGGTCAAACCTGGTCAACTATAAGTCAACTAGTCTATTGACCAAATTTTAGGTCAAACTCAAGTTATCTAGTCATTCCAAGTCCATTTGAGTCGATTTGGATCAAGTTTGACCAAGTTGACTTTTGTCAACTTGGTCAACTCGCTAGTCAACTATGCCAAGTTAGGCTTATTTGGTTATTTCTAACTAACTCACAGATCCCCTGGCTATATCCTATAGCAGTAATAGTATATATATACACATTTACATTCAAAAATATTTACAATCGGATATGTATACATATATATATACATACATATAACACAAGGGAAAGAAGAGGCATGTGTGTGTGCGTGTGTGTTGTGTAGTGAGGGGCTGCTGTGAGGTTAAAAAATCTGAGAACAACTTATATATTATATGTAAATACATATATACACTTTATATATATAAGTATCTATCAATAGATATAAGGGATTTATATATATATAACATATATATGCATGTAGGCATAGAAGGAAAGGGTACCAAGGGTGCTGTGTTTCTAAGGCTGCTCCAACCCAATCTCAAACTCACAGAACCATAACCCCTATAAACCTATAAGCGTATATATATATATATATATATATATATATATATATATATATATATATATATATATATATATATATATATATATATAAAAATATATATATATATATATATATATATATATATATATATATATATATATATATATATATATATATATATTTATATAAATATATATATATATATATATATATATATATATATATATATATATATATATATATATATATATATATATATATATAACATATATATGCATGTAGGCATAGAAGGAAAGGGTACCAAGGGTGCTGTGTTTCTAAGGCTGCTCCAACCCAATCTCAAACTCACAGAACCATAACCCCTATAAACCTATAAGCGTATATATATATATATATATATATATATATATATATATATATATATATATATATATATATATATATATTTATATATATATATATATATATATATATATATATATATATATATATATATATATATTTATATATATATATATATATATATATATATATATATATATATATATATATATAATATATATATATATAAAAAAAATATATATATATATATGGGAACTGTACCTATATACATCTACAACATAAATAATAAAGATACAATTCTAAACCAAAAAGACTAAAGTCAAACAAAATCTCAGAACATGGAAAACTAATTCTAAAATCGAACACAAAAATCTGAACCAAAAAACATCTATAGGCCTACACTTGTGCTATCAATATATATATATATATATATATATATATATATATATATATAGAGAAAAAAAAATATATATATATATATATAGAGAGAAAAAATATATATATATATATATATATATATATATATATATATATGAACAAAAAAATATATATATATGAACAATGAGGAAAATATATATATATAACTCATAGATTATTTATAGATGAAAGTGTAGAAGCATAAAAATTTTAGCAGACTGGACATATGCGCCCAAGTCACCAATGAAGCCTTATGCGCCCAAGCCACCAATGAAGACATATGCGCCCAAGCTTCCAGTAAGGTCATATGCGCCCAAGCTTCCAGTGAGGTCATATGCCCATGCGTCCATTCTAGGCTACTCCAGAAGGGGGCGCATAGCCCTGTTTCAGGCTATGCGCCCACGCCAGAACAGCTCCTGAGTCGGTCAAACCCACGATCAAAACATGCATCGAAGCATACGACCACGTCAGTCTCCAGGAACAGTCGTGCACCGAAGCATGCGGCCACGTCAGCACCACGATCAACCCACGATCACGCAGCCTATATGCGCCTATACCCTATGCGCCCAAAGCAGGACCATGCGCCCACATGAAAACCAGTGTGTTCCCTTATGTGGGCGCATAACATCATTCCAGCTCAAGAACGACTATAAAAAGGGGTCTCATCCCACTTCAAAACACACAACGGAGAGCATTTTCAAGAGCCAAATTGCTGCACTTCTTTCCAGTGAGCCGAGAGTTAGCAATTTTTTTAGGTTTTTCTTCCAATTTTGTAATCGGAGTGTCAACAGAGTAAAGGAGCAACTGCCGCTCGATCTTCATCATCCCATTCCTCAAAATATTTTTTGTACTCTGGGATCCTCAGTGCAGGATCTCTCAGGCGTACTCGATTTGTGGTGCCTTGTGCCAATAAAGAAAAGACAACTTTTCTTCTTTTTTGTGTGTGAGTCCACAAAAATGGCGACTCTGCTGGGGACTACCTTTTTCCTCTGATGAGAAGGTGGTGACGTAATCCGATACCGACAAAATAGGGAGCACTCAGAAGATGCTCATCGTGAAGTTCGATCAGCAAGCATTCGAAGAGATGCTCTTGAGGGACGGCTCTACTCCCTCAAAATCAGCGAAGCCAAACAAGTCTCGTAAGACTTGGCTTCCGAAGGCTCGCCGTGTATATCCTTCCAGTATCATAGCAGATATGCAACTGAAGGACTCTGTCACATGGGCATATGGCTCTGCCACAGAAGCTCCACAAATAAAAATGGCTCACACAGTTCTGGGCCCTACTAGTCCAGCGACTTCTCTCTTGTGCAACCAACAACAAAGTGTTCAACGCTCGAGACTTGGCAAAGAAAACACTACGATGCCAAGAATTCAAAATGGATTGATATTTTTGATTTTCACTGGAGACTGGGAATCGATGGGCTTTCCATAGGGCCTATTTTACTGACAGGATTTATCACTACTTTAGATACTTTAGCAGCTTGGCCGGTTACTCGAAATTTATAATTTTTTTATTTCCTGATGTTAGCAATCGGAGTGTGCGACACTCTGGGCAAACTCAGCGAGGCTCATAAATGAAGGAGGCAAAGCTGGGAGAAAACAATGCTGCTCCACCAAGCATGCGCCGAAAGCTATGCTTTCAAGAGGTTTTGTGGGCACATAACTCTGATCAAAAGGCTTCTGTCTTCTACAGATTGTGCATCCAGGGCCATGTGCCCAAGGCTATGCGCCCAGGCTCAACTGATCCATACTATGCGCCCATATCGAAGAAGCTTAGACATGCTGCCAAGAAGCATACGCCCAAAGGCAGACTCCAGGGCCTATGCGTCCACAGCAAAAAGACAGGCCCCAACGCGTATAGTACGGGGCTGTTTTCAAGGTCATCACAGAACTTAGGTGTGGGGGTGGCCCCTGCATGTGAACTAAGTCTGGATGCGCCAACTCTCTTTACAAACCCACATACAAAGCTCGGCTATGCATGTAACATGGGTTTTAAGGCAAAACTCCCTTCCGTTGACTTACACGACATGATAAATTATAAGCGTAAAGCAATGGAGGACATAGCAATTCATGGTGTACATTCGTGCACCAGTATTGTCATCAACTGTTGCTGCTCCAAAGCAACGAGAGTGCCTCAGAGGCAGTCTGTGTTTCGACGGCTAAATTTCGCTGACCATGAAAAGCCGCTGTGTGTTTCATCCAACATGGCTTCATGGGGTCCCCCTTATAGAAGCCCCAATCAAAGACGGTGGACCACGAACCCAACTTTCTCTCTCAGTTTCGCAAACAAAAAAAGAAAAAGTCTGCCAACAGATAGTCGGCGGGCTGTCACATCTAAAGGAGTCTATATGGGTACTCCGTCGAAGGCAAGATTCCGTATAGATGACGAGGACTCCCAAGCTGGTGTAGTATTCCCTCAGAGTCTGAAGCAGATGACCTTCATACTAGGGGTAGCCTTCCAGACGATGATGACCTCTCCGAGTCTGACGGCGACTAACTACCTCCCCTACATGAAGATGAGGGACTTGTCAACTCAGAGACAAACAGTATCAGCACCAGTTGTACTGTTTCTTCTGTTCGTCCTTGTATGTTATCTATATACATGGCAGACGGAGAAAGGCTTGAAGAAGCCAGTGATCAGACCAACAAATGGCTAGAGGGTCTTGAAACAGCATGTGCCAAGATCACTGATATGCTTACCAGTGTCATAGCGGTCCAAGCTGCTGGGACTGTTCCTCCACCTCAACAAAATATCTCGGTTCACACTAATCCGGCTCATAGCAACAACCCTCCTTCACTATAAAAGGAGTATCATTCCATTGTGCCTCCTCTAAATCTTACAAATACTGGGGGTGATCCTTCACCAACGACGCTTGACAACCGTACAACAGCTGTTTTCTAACACCTTCTCAATCAACATGATATAATTGATTCTCTGGTTACCCGTCTCGACACCATCTCACACAAAGATAAGCTTCAGAAGATGGGTATATCTCAGCCTTATCCTCCTGAATGGAAGAATGCTACTTTCCCCCTAACTACAAGCTACTGATGCTAAATTCATTTAATGTGATGACTTCTCCTCGTCAACACATGACATACTTCAACATGCAGACTCTACACTTATCTAGGGACGATCCGTTCTTGTCAAAGCTATTTATTAGCACCTTGTAGGGGATAGCTTTTGAATGGTTCTGCAGTCTACCTGACGGTTGTATCAATTCTTTTAAAGACTTGGAGAGGTTGTTCCTCAACAGGTTTAATGAGAGTGGCATTCATTTTAGTATATCCACCCTCATCAAGACCAAGCAAAGGTGGACTATGTCTGTCATTGCTTTCATCAAACGCTTTAGGCGGCTAGCGTTGAAGATGCCCTTCGGCATACCTGACTCAGAACTTATGGATACTTGTCGACATAACTTCCTTCCAACAGTGAAGTTCTGTCTGGGTATACATAAGTATGATACATGGCCAGCTTTTATTGGAGCCGCTGATGCTGCTGAAAATGACATCACTAATTTGGAATTACTGGGGTTGAAAACACCCAAATCTAAAGACAAAGGCAAGCATCCTCAAACTATCCTTGTCCGTAGGTGTAAAGGGAAAGAAGTCTTGAAGGTCGACACTTCCAAAGGAGCTTCCAATTCTTAGGGCGCCTCTGACAAGCCAAAGTTGACCTTCTCCTTTGACGAAGACGATGTTATTACTATTTTTTACACATTGACGAGGGTAATAAACTGATATTGCCTCCACGACGACGTCCTGCAGAGGCGAACCAACTCAACGATCCTAAGTACTGTCTTTATCATCAGTACGTGCATCACTCTACCTAAGATTGCATTATCCTAAAAAAGAAGATACAATAGCTAATCGATAACCAAGTGATCAACCTCGAAGCTGAAGACAAGGTTGTATCTTCTAACATGATCTCTCTTCAGTTTGGTGATTTTCCTCCAACAGAAGTCCCAGACGGCGTGATCCCGATCCCTAAGGCAATAATAGAAGTCGTCAACCTGCCGCCGGTCGCAACTGAACCTTGGTGCCACTCACGACTGAACATGGTAAGATCATATGGGTCCATCCGGATCTTGTGCAAGAAATGACGCAGGGGGTGGTATCTCCCAAAGCAAAAAAGGACAAGAAATACAAGTCATGCCATATGGTGTCTTCTTCCATCTACGAAGTTCTATCTGGCGAGACGCGATCGGGGAAGGCTTACCTACGGACTTACGACCCAGTACAAGAAGAAGCAGTACCTTCTCAAGCTCCTGCTACCCCCACAAGTTCAGAAGCCGGCCCGTCTAAGCCTTCAACTACCGACAAAACCAAGCAGAAGGAGACGCGATTTAACAAGTCTCTAAAGGCGCCAACTCCAGAAGACATGGATCGGCCCTACAACTTTGACATACTGGTACAGCTGGATAATACACCTGCCAGGTTGTCTCTGTTCGATCTATTGCGACTCTCCAAAGAAATGCGGAAGGCCTTAAGTGAGACATTACTACATGTCGACTCTTATCTCGCTGAAGTCAAAGCCTCCGCTGAAGATCCTGTCTCCTGTCCCCACTGCCACAGTACTATGGAAGTGGTGCCCAACATTACCTTTTCACAGGAGGACGTGCTACTCAAAAATAATCATCATGATAGACCTCTGTACTATACAGGGTATATCTGGGCGATTAAGGTGGATCGGATGCACATTGATCCAGGTTCCTTCCTCAGCATCATTCCTATAAGTTTGCTTCAAATTCTAGGAATCCATCTGCAGAAGCTATCTGAAACAAATACAACTAGCATGGCTTTCAATACTGGAAGAAGCCACCCGCTGGGCAAGATCCGTCTCAAGTGCCAGATCGGTGATCTCCGAACGGAGGTTTCTTTCTATGTGATCGATGCCAATATATCCTACAACGTCTTGTTGGGACATCCGTGGATACACGTGAACATGATCATTCCTTCCACACTTCACCAATGCTTCAAGTACATTAATAGCGATGGCGTCGTGAAGAGGGAGTTTGCAGATGTCGATCATTTTAAAGGCATCGAAGCCTACTATGGAGATTCGGTACTTTACCAATATCAGCCCTCCAAGGATGACAACAACGAAGGTGACGAGGAAGCTGAAGCAAGTTCATCCTCCAACGATGGTCCCCTGATTATTCGAGTCAAAGGACGTACTACTCCAAAAAGTACTACGAAGCCTCTCACAATCTGGGTGAAAAAGAAGAACCCTGATAAGGTCAAACCTTTGACCATCACTCTCGGTAAGATACCTCGGGTGGAACCAGCTGAAGTTCGTCCTCTTAATCCTGAAGAATTACCCTTTGTGGTAAACTTGGCCAAAAATGTGGCTCCTCTTCCAGATGATGATGCCCTCAATGAGTCTATCAATACTCATAATAATGTACCTTCAGCGGATGATGTTATCCCTGAAGAAGAACTTGCGTATTTTTTTAGTAGAGGTTGATCTTTGAATTACTCCGATGTTTATCAATCTGTAAACCACTACATAGATACGATATACGCTCTAGAGCACAGCATAGGACCACACCTCTGCATGCCGGTCATGACGCCTCACCTGCAGAAAAAGGTTTACCCAGAAGATATCTACTACTTCATCATTCCAGCCAGAAAGAGGGGTGAAGAACTAATCATCTTCGGTCGAATAATTGGTGAAAGAAAGTTCATTCCGGACTCTACTTCTCCCAATCATAACACGAAAGCTGACTATGACTCTGAAAAAATGCAACTTTTCCGATATAGTTGGCAGGCCAAGAATATCATCCAGAATATGGGATATGACATAAAAAGCAATAAGAGGCTAAACTACAGCCGGGGACGATGGTTGCCAATACGTCACTTTGCTTCTCCCGGCAAACCCGAGCTATTATCAACGAAACGTATTGGTTTATGTTATGTCACTTCTCCAACAACTCCCGAAAGATCAGATAATGAAGCAGATCGTTGTTCTCATTCTTCTGATTCCTGCCTCTGGGATTCAGACTCCATCATTGGCGACATGTTCTAAGCAACTCTGTCCGTTAACATGGTTTAAGTTGACCAAATTACAGACGATGTCCAATCGATTGAGCTTGAACAATAGGCTCAAAAGATGGATACTAGGTGGGAGCTGCGTTTCGAACAACGTGAACCATCTACTGAAGACGAAGTCATCCAAGTCAATTTAGGAGATGAATCATCTTTTAAGCCAATCTTTATCAGCAAAAGTCTATCTGGCGATGAACGACAATCTCTTATACAACTTATAAGAGAATACATCGATGTCTTTGCATAGAGCTATGAAGACATGCCAGGCCTGGACCCTAAAGTTGCCATACACCACCTAAATATTTCGTCTAAAGCTAAGCCAGTGAAGCAGCAGCAATGACGATTCCGACCAGATGTCATGGAGGCCATCGAGAATGAAGTCAAGAAGCTTATCGCCAGTAGATTCATTCGTGAAGAACAACACCCTGACTGGGTTGCAAATATTGTTCAAGTCATAAAAAAGAACGGTAAAGTTCGAGTCTATATCGATTACCGTGATTTGAACTCTATATGCCCGAAAGACGAGTTTTCTCTACCGATCATCGACGTAATGATCGACAATACTTGCGGCTTCGAGCGAATGTCCTTCATGGATGGGTTCTCAGGCTACAACCAGATCAAGATGTTCCCCGGCGATGAGAAGCACATATCTTTTCGAACACCGTTGGGGGTATTCTGCTATACGGTGATGCCCTTCTGATTGAAGCCTGTAGGGATGACATACCAGCGAGCCATGAACATAATTTTTTGTGATTATTTGTGCAAAATAGTGGAATGCTACGTAGACGATATCACAGTTAAAAGTCATCTTAAGGGAAACCACCTCCAAAACTTCAGAACGGTGTTTGAACTAATGCGTGCACACCAACTCAAAATAAATCCAACCAAATCTTTTCTGGGAGTCTCCAGCGGCAAGTTCCTTGGTTTTGTCATCACTTCAAAGGGTATACATCTTGACCCGAAGAAAGTGAAGGCTATCCTCGATATGCATCCTCCAAGAAACCTCAAAGAGCTATACAGACTACAAGGAAGGCTAGCCTACATCAGACGATTCATTTCTAACCTTTCTTGAAGATGTCAACCGTTAACTCAGCTCATGCTGAAAGGCGTATCTTTCGTCTGGACTGAACAATGTCAACGTGCATTCGACGACAATAAGAAGTATCTCACAAGCCCTCCAGTATTGGTAGCTCCAATAATAGGGAAGCCATTCTTACTATATGTCCGCGCTATAGGCCATTCCCTCGGCACCCTATTAGCTCAAAAGAATGAATGCGGCCATGAAGAAGCAATCTACTATCTCAGCCGCACAATGGTGGGTGCCGAGCACAGATACACACCTGTAGAAAAGGAATGCCTTGTACTGGTATTTGTTATCTAGAAGACACGCCACTATGTGTCTGGGCAGACTATCCATATCATATCTAAAGTCAATCCTCTCATAATACTCATGACTAAACCAGGTTCTCTCAATTCCTATTTAGCTACATGGACAATGCTGTTGACTCCATATGATATGTTATTCGTTCCTCAGAAGGCAGTAAAAGGCCAAGCGTTAGTTGATTTCCTAGCAGCTCATTCGGTGCCAGAATCTTCCAAACTCTACGACAAAAACCTCGATAAAGTAGTGGAGTCTAACACTACAACTGAAAAAAATCCCCATTTGGTGAATGTTCTTTGACGGTGCATCAAGAATAGGACCTAAAGGAAATATCGTGGCTGGAGTAGGTGTTGTGCTTGTGTCACCCGACCATCTGGTTATACATCATGTATATTCTCTCGTGGAACCAAGCACCAACAACATGGCCGAATATAATGCCCTATTGATCGGTCTGTAACTGGCAAAAGAACTGGGAGTTGACTATCTAGAAGCTTATGGCGATTCCAAGCTAATAGTTAGTCAAGTTTGAGGGGATTATGAAGTTCATCACGAAGATCTCATCCCATATCACAAAGCGACTATCGAGTTGGCATCTACTTTTGCTGGATTCTTCATCGAGAATGTGCCTCGACTACAGAATATAGAAGCAGATGCTCTAGCCGGTCTTGCTGCTTCCTTGACCGTCCCTACGAATACTCAGCAGTCGATCACAGTGTCTGGTCAAGAACTATTCTGTGTAAAAGATGCCTTGCATATTCATCACAGTTATACAACAGAAACAAACGTCGATGTCAAAGACTAGAGATTTTCTTTCATAGACTACGCCATCTATGGAATCCTCCCTGAGGACCCAAAGGAAGCAGTGTCTATCCAAAGGCGATCCCTCAGATTTTACTATGACACAGCTACCAAGATGCTGTACCGACGCTCTTACGATGGGCTATTGTTACGATGTTTATCAGACGCAGAAGCCAAACATAGACTCCGGAAGGCTCATGACGGAGTTTGTGGTGCGCATCAACCAGGCCCCAAATTATAAGATTGCCTCAGACGAATGGGTTATTATTGGCCCACGATGATAACAGATGCTGTTAAATATGCAAAAAATATAGGGCTTGTCAGTTCCACATCGATTTCATTCATCAACCTTTGGAGTTTCTACACCCGACGACAGCATCTTGACCTTTTGAAGCCTGGGGTATGGACGTCATAGGCCCAATCAGCCTACCATCTTCCAGAGGACATTGGTTCATCATAGCCATAATCGACTACTTTTCTAAATGGACGGAAGCTATACCGCTCTCCGAAATGAAGGCGTCAAACGTGATCAATTTCATTAAACATCACGTTATCTACCGCTTTGGCCTACCTCGCAGGATCATCCATGATAATGGTCCACAATTTACAAGCCATGCATTCTATCGGTTCTATAATAGGAATCGAATCTAGAATATAGCCTCTATTGCCTACAATACAGCGGCTAACGGGCTAGCAGAAGCCTTCAATAAAACCATCATTAAACTTCTTAAGAAGTTCGTATCTTCAAACAAGCGCGATTGGAATGAGAAGCTCGGCGAATGTCTATGGGCCTATCGTACAACGGTCCGGACTCCAACAGACAGTACGCCATTCTCTCTGGTTTGTGGGAGCAAAGCAGTTCTTTCCCTAGAAATCCAGATTCTTTCTCTTTGGGTAGCCTTAGCCAGTGAGTTAACTACCGAAGAAAGCTACCATCTGCGACTACATGAGCTCGAAGTACTAGATGAAAAACTCTTGTTAGCTCAGTGTCACGACCCGATCCCAAAATTATTGGGTTAAAATCGGATTATGCCAAGCCTATACCGTTGTGAGACGGAGGCAGTAAGCTATTTCTATTTGCAGGTACCCTCAACAACAATTATACATTTGTTACAACACTAATTTACAAACTTTTAAAACTTTAATTGTTCGACAAAAAGAAATACATCTGAAATGAAAAGTCTGAAATGAAAAGTCTTCAACTCCAACACAAAGAAACTAGAAATGAAGATAAAAACTATCTAGATGGCCGGCTCATCGGCCTCAGGATCTGTGTCCTCCAAGTGGGACTCTGGAAGTACCGCAGGATACAACACAGGATCATAATAGCTATTGAACAATAGCTCAGCATCATCAATGTTACCTGTTGGGGGGATCCAGTCAGAAAAGGAGCAAAGTACGAGTATATATCTAACATTTTAAATAATAATAGAAATATGCAATTTTAAATAGTTTGAAATACTTGAACAATATTTTCTAGCAATTTTTAGCAATTCAATATTTGAAACAATGTGATTTGACTAGGCAACGTCTATGACCGGCTTGGGTTGTACAATAGCATCCTAGCGATGCGATACAGCTTATCCCCCTATGTAAGAGGGGTAAACTCGCACAATAATGCAATATGAGGGTATTGGTCATAAACGCTACACTACTCCTCCAATATCCCCACAATCAATAATAATCAATATTTGAACTCTAGGAGAGAGTTCCGTGTAGCAATGTAGTTTAAGCATGCAAGGTAACAATTACTAATTAAAATATCAGAAAGCATAACCGTACTTGCCTTTGTTTGTATGACTGGATCGGGATGTTGATACCGTGGAGAAAATCAAGTATGTCCTCGAAACCCTATAGTTTGAGAACTCTGACTTAGAACCAAAAATAAAGCCATCTCTAGGTGTGCTAGTTACAATCTCTAGAAGTATATCCTAGTCCAGTTTTTAAGTTATTTAATTAATCTAACGAGCAATACTCTAACGTCGCAACTACAAACGTCAATTTGCAAAACAGAGTCAATTTACAGTTTTATTGGAAAATATAGCATTTTTAGGTTATTTATCAAAACTTGGTATTTCATAATATATATAAAACTAAGGTTTTCCTTTAAGTGAGAAAACATAGAGTTTGTTTAATTTAACCAAAACTTGTAATTCTATCATTTTAACTAGCGTGAAAAGATCTTATTAATTTTTTATGTATAAAATTAGTACCCATTTTAATTTTGCGTTTAGCCACGCAAAATAACAAACCAGAAAAGAACAGAATTCCTAAATTACACAAATACAGGGCCACAGAAATAAATATAAAAACTGGGCTTATGCCCTTACAACTTATTAGAAAGAATTACAAATTTTAAATAGCTGAGGCGAGTTTGAGTGCCGTGAAACGGTCCAAACAGAAGGCCGAGGGCCCTGTACCCATAATATGAAATAGCCAGTAACACGTTCTATAAATATAATTTAACTACAAAATAAATAGGGTAAGTCTCAGACTTGGTCGTGTAATCTCATGTTGCTGGCTTACGCCTCAACGTACAGGAATGTCCCGTAATGTTTGCGTGTCGCCGAGGCTCATCCAACCGATACGGTCGTCGCCTAAAAGGGGATACAAAACTCACAAGATCTGTACAAAAAAACCAACTTTTGTAAATCGTTTGCAAAGACCGAATTTTAATGAACTTAATTAATATTATTTTTGAAATACTTTTACGAAAAAAATTTGGGCAGCACCTCCTTGAAAACTAGGACACCCTAGCCAAACTTGGCAATTCCCACAACGTCTAGTATAGAATATATATAACTCCAGCCTTCCAAATTTCATCCACCAAAACACATAACCATTTCCCAATCACTTCCCATAAGCTAAATCCAAAGAAAACCACAGAAGAACAAAAGAACAAAACTAACTAAAAGAGCTAAGCACAGCACAATTAGCCTCCATAAGCTCATGGCCAAAAACTAAGCCACAATACAACTTCATATAGCCAACTACAGAATTTTCTGAAATCAAATTCAGAAAACCCGAAACCATCAACAAATCGAGCCGAACTCAGAAAAATATCCCTAACGCAACAATATCAAAACTGATCCCCAAAATAGGGTCGGAACCGCGTCATCATCGACACGTATACACAACACACCAATGGGAGGGACACAGGGACAAGAAAATATACCTCGGGTGCTCGGTAAGAGCTCTATGATATAAAAAAATAGGAGAAGAATCGAATCCGTGCGGACTCAGAATGGTCCAGAAGCACACGGCAGCGGGAATATGTCACAGGACACGGATCGGGGATGCTGGAAAGGGCGGACAGCGGGAAGCCTTGTCGCGGGGCTACAGAATAGTGGATCGGGGAGGCGGCGGTGGGGCTGGGCGGCCGGAGGCGCGCGCAGGGGTCGACGGTACTGGGAGGCAGCCGCGCCGGAGAGAGGCGGAGGAGGGTCGGCCGAGAGGGGGTCCGCGAAGACGGCGTCGGCCTGAGCAGCGCGCGCAGGTGGAGCCGCTGGTCGGGCGGGGCCCCGGTCGCCCAGGGATGGCCGTAGATGGGGTCGCCGGAGGAGCTCCGGTTGGTCGCTTGGGTCAGGGCTTGGGGATGGGTGATGGAGAGGGAGATAGAGAGGGGTTTTATAGGGAGTGAAGGGCTGGAGGATACGGGAAGATGAGGGGTTCGGCTGTTACGAAGGAGGAGGGCTCGACGGTTTTGAAAAGATGAGGAGTTTGGAGGAGAAGATGCTGAGGAGAGGGAAAAGAAAATGTGGGGAAAGGAGGAGTTGGTGGTTACGGGAGTAAGTAGGAATAGGTTTTTTTATTATGCTTAAAACCCACTTATAAATATATATGTACAAATATAGTAATACATTTTATATAATTTTATGTTTAATAAATATAATCCAAGGATGGGTTCGAACTCGGGAACGGGTTCGGAGCACGGCCACAATCAAAAGAAATCTAAATAATTTATTTATAAAAATAATAATTTTCCTGATATGACTAAATATAATAAATAATAATGTCAATAATAACAATAATAAACATTAAACTAGTAATCCAATAATCCTATCATTAATAAATCAAAATTACGGGTTTTACAACCTTCTCTCCTTAGGAAATTTCGTCCTCGAAATTAAAGGCAGGGTTACCTCAACCTTCAAACAGATACGGATACTGCTCCCGCATTCGTCTTCTCGCTTCCAGGTAGACTCGCCTAGGGAGTTGTGCCGCCATATAACTATGACAATTGGTGTCACAGAATTCCTGGTCCTCTTCTCTCCTTTGTCTAATATCGCTACTGGCTTCTCTGGCACTGTGAGGTTGGGTCTAATTTCCAGCTCCGAATGGTCCAAGATGTGGCTCGGGTCCGAAATATAGCGCCTGTGCTGTGAAACGTGGAAGACGTTATATACACCCTCAAGATTAGGTGGTAGAGCTAATCGGTATGCTACTTCTCCGACTCGGCTCAAAACTTCAAATGGCCCGATGTATCTGGGACTAAGCTTCCCAGCTCTTCCAAAGCAAATGGTTCCTCTGGTAGGGAAGATTTTGACAAAGACACTATCTCCTCCTTCTAACTACAGTGGTCGACGACTGCTATCGGCCCAATCCTCTTGTCTATCCTGAGCAATCCTGAGCTTGTCTCTAATCATTTTTACCTTCTCTGCTGTATCGGTCACCATCTCAGGTCCAAGCAATACTCTTTCTCCTATATCATTCCAAGCAAGTAGAGTGCGACAACGACGTCCATAAAGTGCCACGAACGGAGTCATACCGGTACTAGCTTGGTAGCTATTGTTGTAGGAGAACTCTACCAAGTGGAAGTGGTCTTTCCAAGACCTTCTAAATTCTAAGACGCAAGATCTCAGCATGTCTTCTAGCGTTTGGATTGTTCTCTCTGATTGTCCGTCAGTCTGGAGATGGTAGGCAGTGCTGAACTTAAATTGTGTTCCCAAACTGTCGTATATGCTCTTCCAGAAGTGAGAGGTGAATCTGGTATCCCTGTCAGATACGATACTTACTGGAATGAATCCGGTAGATATACTGCATGTATAGTGCTGCCAACTTCTCGGTGGATAGACCAACCTTGAAGGGGATAAAGTGAGCTAACTTCGTTAGTCGGTCCACAATAACTCAAATGGCGTCCTTTCCTCCTTGGGATCGAGGCAGTTCTGACACAAAGTCCATCGTTATGTGTTCCCATTTTCACTCCGGGATGTCTAGCGGATGCAATAGTCCTGCGGATTTCTGTCTGCTAGCTTTCACTTGTTGACAAATTAAGCATCTAGCTACATACTTGGAAACGTCCTTCTTTATTTTGTTCCACCATACTACAGTACGCATATCCCGATACATTTTGTTAGCTCCTTGATGTATGGAATACTGCGACTGGTATGCTTCTTACATCAGTTCGTTCCTCAGTTTGCCAGTTGGTACGCAAAGCCTCATACCGTGCCTCAGTGCTCCGTCGTTAGCGATTGAGAATCCTTCAAGTGTTCCTGCCAGCACTTGGTCTCCGAGTTTGCAAAGCATCTCGTCTTAGAATCGTGTCTCCTTGACTCTGTCCATCAGACTTGAACGCACTTGCAACTACATCATTGATGAATCAGCTCTTGGTACAATGGCTTCTCTTCCCAGTTTCTTTATTTTCTCTTTGGGAAATACAATCTCCAGTCCAAGCTTTTGTATGTCTTCCAGCAAGTACTGCTCCTTGGTCAAAAATATTGCCATCGGGTATCGACTAAATGCATCTGCAACAACGTTAGCCTTACCTGGATGACACTGCAGGTCATTGTCGTAGTCTTTTATCAGCTCCAGCTATCGTCTCTGTCGTATATTCAGCTCCTTCTAAGTGAAAATATATTTAAGACTTTTGTGGTCTGTAAATATTTTTACTCTCTCACCATAGAGGTAGTGCTTCCACAACTTCAAAGCAAATATAACTGCGACAAGCTCCAAATCATGCGTGGGATAGTTTTTCTCATGAGTCCGTAATTGCCTAGAGGTGTAAGCAATTACTTTCCTATTTTGTTAAAGAACACAGCCCAAACCTTTACCGGAAGCATCACTATAAATTGAGAAACTACCGGTACCTAAGGGTAGCGCAAGTATCGGCGTCGTTGTAAGTCTCTTCTTCAGTTCCTCAAATACTGACTAGCAATCTTCGGACCAAACAAATTTTTCATTCTTCCTGGTGAGCTTTGTCATCGGCTCAGCAATCATGGCAAAAACCTTCACAAATTTTTAGTTGTAGCCAGCTAAGCCCAAGAAGCTTATGATTTCTGCAACTGAACTTGGTGTAGTCCACATCTTAATAGAAGCTATCTTCTTTGGATCCACCGAAATTCTTTTTCCTGTGACAACGTGGCCTAGAAAATCCCTCTTGTCTAAGAAGAATTCGTATTTAGATAGCTTACCATAGAGCATCTCCTTCCTTAAGGTTTCCAGAACTTTCCTCAGAAGCTCTTCATGCCCTTCTTCGGTCTTCGAGTAGATCAAAATTTTATCGATAAAGACAACAACAAACTGATCCAGGTATTCATAGAAGACCTTGTTCATGAGATTCATGAATACTACAGGGGCATTCGTCAGTCCAAACGACATGACCAAAAATTCATATTGTCCATATTTGGTGTTGAACGTCGTCTTTGGAATATCCTCCTTCCTGACCTTGATTTGATGGTAGCCAGATCTGAGATCTATCTTCGAAAATACCTTAGCTCCACTTAGTTGATCAAACAGATCATCAATCAGGGGCAGAGGGTACTTGTTCTTGATGGTGATATTGTTCAGCACCCTGTAGTCGATGCACATCCGCACAGTTCCATCCTTCTTGGGCACGAACAAAACTAGTGGTCCCCAGGGTGAAGCTCCATCTCTGATAAATCCCTGGGCCTTCAGCTCATTAATCTGGTCCTTCATCTTCTTAGCCTCCTTGGGGTTGACTCTGTAGTATTCCCGAGAAAGAGGAGAAGAGCCGGGAACTAGATCAATGGAGAATTCTACACCTCGATCCGGGGACAATCCCGGAAGACTATCAGGGAAGACGTCCATGAATTCCACAATGATATGATAAGGAGGCCCGGGTTCTTCGGTGATAGTGGAGTAGATAACACTCTTCATGTCTTCCGGAGTTTGAGAGATTTTAAACTCTGGTTCTCCTAGTGGGCTGAAGACTACACATCCTTTGTGACAATTTATCAGTGCATGCTACTTACTTAGCCAGTCCATCCCTAGGACTATATTGTAGTTGGGTAAGGGTATCACAAGTAAGGGTGCTAAGAATTTGTGGCCTGAGATAGTTATGGGGCAGTTACAGGTCTCGGTGGTGGGTATGGGTCCACTACCGGTCATAACTCTACATATCATCTTGCTAAATCCCGTAACTAGGTGATGTGCAGAAATAAACTTTGATGATATAAAACTGTGTGATACACCAGAACCAAATAATGCTAAAGCAGGATCTGAGTGCACGTAAATGGAACTTGTGATGACATCAGCGGTGGGTTCCTGTTCTGGCTCTTGTTCGTCTCCTGTTAGGGAAAAAGCTCGTACAGTCTTCTGTTGGTGTTGCCCAAACTGTTGTTGCTGAGTGGGTGTTTGCCACCAAATATAAAAGAACAGAATAATTAAATCGGAGGACTGGACTTTTACTTCACAATACAAACTCTCTTGTACAAAGAAAGTCTAGGAACAAAAATCTAGGTAAGCAATCTAAGTACAATTGTTTATTTTAGATTCTGGGGGGTGACGGTAGAGGCTCGGGAAAGCGACGACAGCTCTGCCTTACTCCTTGGACGATCGGATGCAGCCTTGGCTCCGGGAAAGAAATGCTCTCAGGATACACTCTGTGCGTGCCTTTGTCTCTCTGCTCTCTCTTCAAGTCTCTCCAGGTGCTCTGGTGCTCTTCTAAAAAAAGTTATCTTCGCGAGGGAATGACACCTTGCTATTTATAGGAGTGGGATACAATCATTAGGGTTTGCAATGATTGCCTCCTTGATTAGTCGGCAGTTAAGGATCAATTAATCTGGGCCCTTCATTCTGATTGTAGCAAATCTAGGTAATTAATGTAGATTACATCAAATCTTTGTGGGCAATTAATAATGATTGCCATAAATCTTCATGATTTGTTATGCCAAGCTCGGATCTCCCGCCACGTGTTCAATTTACATGATTGCAAATAATCTGATTTGATCCCAGTAATTATGAGGATGGCACTAAACGTGGTTGTTGGGATTTGTTGATAAATCTTGATCGATTTGATACCACATGTCCTATTATTATTATGCTGCTAGCTGTAGGGACGTGGGAAAAACTAATCTTCTGCCACGTGTCTTAACCACGAGCCACTTAGGGAATCCGAACCACATGAGGATTGTTCCCTACTGAGCCACATAAGACTGGCCATGTATGGAAATGATCTGAGCCGTATGAGCGTAGGTGGCCGCATGAAGGGTGGCTTCTCAGTGAGCCGCATGAAGATAGTCTTCGTGAGCCGCATAGGGTAGGCTTTGCCTGACCCGCATGAGGTAGCCTCTCCCTGAGCCGCATGGGATGGCCTCTGCCTGAGCCCCATAAGATGGCCTTCTACCTGAGCTGCATGGGATGGCCTCTGCCTGAGCCGCATGGGGTGGCCTTCTGCCTGAGCCGCATGCGACTGTCCACGTGTCAAGGTCGCGTGAAGGATTTTGGGATTTGTGTCAGAGATTTCCTTCGTTTCCCTAGGAGTCTACCATTATGACAGGGTCTTTATGGCAGCTTTATGTCAGAGCCGTCAGTTCTCCTTTATGTCAGAGCAATAAATAGGGCCTTTACTTAATGGCCAATTGCAGGAGCAAATCGCAGAAGGCCACTTGGTGTTTGCTTGAGCCGCATGTCCAAGTTGGTGACTTTTGAACCGCATGATGCTCTTGAGCCGCATGAAGCTCGTTTGTTTTTTGAACTGCATAGGTTTTTCTGTTCTGAGCTGCATGGGTAATCATGCTCTTTTCCATGCTTCTACAAGACCTCCTTCAAAGTTTTCAATTTGCAAAATTGAAACACTTTGAATAAGAAGTATGGCTATGTGAAAATTCTTCGGACCGCATGGATATCTCAGCTGCATGACCTCCTTAACCATCTGGATTTCTGAGCCGCATGGCCTTCTTGCCACTTGGCCTGTCTAGCTGCATACATTTCCTAGCCACATGGGCTCCTTGCCACATATGCGTGCCATTAATTGCCTTTAATCCGTTTTAGAGCCGTCTTTTGGGGGGATCCCAAGGGTCTGTTCATTAAATATTTAGATTTTATGCCCTGGGTGAATCTCCTTTATGAGAGAGGGGGCGAAATCCGCGGAGATTGACAGAGTTAATCGAGCTTCTGTTGGCCTAGAACTTGCCCTGAAGAAGCTGGAGGATGGCTGGCAGGCACATATGTACTTGGATGATGCGGAGTAGTTGTCCCAGGAGGCCGAGCGTCGAGCTAAGCAGCGGCTTGAACGGAGGACCACCTTGGTGAAGAATCGTCTCCTGTAATTATGTACCGCCGAACCATAGACGGCTATTTTTTCTTCTTTTTGTTTCCGTTATTTTCCTTTCATTAAGTGGGATGTTGTCCCTTGAACATGTAGTACTTTCACCTTCCAAGTAAAAGAGTATGCTTTATTCTACCTTTTATTTGTACTGCTTGTTGCGCTTGTGGTGTTATGGCGGTATTTGCCCTGCTTGGGGGCTTATTTGTGGACCTGTTACCCTTCGCATACCTGGGTTTTAGGTATGGATAACAAGTTTGATGGGGGTACCTAGAATAATTCCATAGTTAGGTGGTCATGGATGTTCCGGGTATCGGGAGAAAGAATGCCATGGAGCAGCTGGGCTCCCGGGGCATGATGAGGAATGATGTACATGTACTAGGAAACTTAGTACAACATTTTATAGTGAGCAGAGGATATTTGTGGGCCTATTATCCTTGGCGTACCCAGGTTCAGGATACGGATAATAAGACGAGAGAGAACCAACATACTTACTCTGAGATGATGAGGACATGACAAGTATGGGGTTTTACCGTGGAGTCTTCCTACTCAGAGGTAACGAGGACATGGCAGGAGTGGACTCAACGGAGGATATTTGTGGTCAACAGAGGACATTTGTGGACCTATTATCCTTAGCGTACCCTGGGGTTTTTTTTGGTACATATAATAAGTCGAGGGAGGACCAACATATTTACTCAGAGGTAATGAGGACATGACAAATATGAGGGTTTCTTCGATGGAGCCTTTCCACTCAGAGGTAATGAGGACATGGCAGGAGTGGGCTCCATGAAGGGGTACATAGGACGACTCAGAGGTAATGAGGACATAGAAGTTCTATGTAGAGGGGTGATTTATTTTTGGCGGAAGTGAAAGGACTCAGAGGTAACATCGACGTGGTCGTTTTAGAAATTTGTGGATCTGTTACCCTTTTTGTGCACTGAGAGTGCGGGTAGTGGATCATGAGGAAGGAGCTCTTTCAGAGAAATAAGTTCAGAGGTATGGTCATACATGACTTACTATCTGAAAGAGTGACCGGAATGTAAGTTCAGAGGCACCTGCGGGTACATAACTCGATAATCTGGGAGATTGTGAATATGAGTTCAGCGATAGTGGAGGGTACATAACTCGACAATCTAGAATTTAAAGAATATGAGCTCAGCGGTACCGGCGGGTACATGACTCAATAATCTGGGAGATTGTGAATGTGAGTTCAGCGGTATTGAAGGGTACATAACTCGGCAATCTAGAATTTGGAGAATGTGAGTTCAGCGGTACCGACGGGTACATGACTCAATAATCTAGGATTTTGGAGTATGAGTTCAGCGGTACCGGTGGGTACATAACTCAATAATTTGGAATTGGGAGAATATCGTTTAGACATAATATTTCTTCAGGAACTTGCCGTTGACGGGCAACATGAGCAAGTCTTCGTTTTGTCTTGCGAGGCGGTAAGCACCGTTGGAGAATACGGCCTCAATGATAAATGGACCTTCCTATTTTGGCTGGAATTTACCGGCTGTTTTATGAGTCATGACCATCGGCCTCCGAACTGCGAGAACGTGATCGCCCACTTGGAATGTTCTGATTTTAACCTTCTTGTAGAAGGCTCCGGAGATGCGTGCTTGGTATAGCTCGATTCGTTGCTGAGCCAAGAGGCGCTTTTCATCTAAGGCCTCCAACTCTTGTAGTCGGCGACGGTAGTTATTGTCCGTCGTCAATTGGTAAGTAAGGGTGACGCAGAGCGAGGGTATTTGAGTCTCCAATGGGAGAACTGCCTCACTCCCGTACACCAGGAAGAATGGTGTGTTCCCTGTGGCTGTTCGGACTGTAGTACGGTATGCCCATAAGCATTCACCAAGCTTCCCGTTCCAGTCATGTTTGTCGGATGACACGAACTTCTTGAGAAGTTTGATGATTGTTTTATTGAATACTTCTACTAACCCATTCGCTGTCGGATTGTAGGGTGTCGAAGTAATATTTTGAATTTGATGTTTGTCGCAGAATCGATAGAAGGCGTGGCTTGCGAACTGTGGACCATTATCGTGGATGATCCTTTGGGGCAGTCCAAAGCGATAGATGACGTGATGCTTGAGGAAGCTAATCACGTTTGAAGTCTTCACTTCTACAAGCAGAACAGCTTCCGCCCATTTGGAGAAGTAATTCGTGATTGCGAGTATGAAGCGATGTCCTCGGAAAGAAGGTGGAGCGATCGGACCGATGATATCTATTTCCCATGCTTCAAATGGCCAGGACGCCACTGTCGGATGTAGAAATTCGGATGGTTGGTAGATAAAGTCCGCGTGGACTTGGCAGGCTTTGCACTTTCTTGCGTAGTCTATCGCATCTGCTACCATCGTGGGCCAGTAGTAGCCCATTCGGCGAAGACGGTCTTGCAATTTTGGGCCAGGCTGATGGGTCCCGCAGACACCGTCATGAGCTTCGCGTATGGCTTCTTTGGCTTATACGTTTGACAGACATCGAAGCAATAATCCATCGTAGGATCGGCGATACAATATTTTCGTCTCTGTATCGTAGAAGAATCTGAGAGAACGCCTTCTGATAGAGGTGGCTTCCTTTGGGTCCTCTGGCAGAATGTCGTAGACTACGAAGTCTATGAATGGTTGTCTCCAGTCTGGGACTTCGTCGATCGTCTTAGTGGAATAACTCGCCACGAATTGAATATTGTTCTTGGGACAGCCCAGTTCATGGCCTACCACATCCACCGATTGGCGAACATAGTTCGGAATCGCTAGCGAAGCGGCAAGGCCAGCTAAGGCATCGGCTTCAATATTTTGGAGTCTGGGAACGTGTTCGATAAAGAACCCTCGAACGACGAGATGATGTTGATCGCTATTTGGTGATAGGAGATCATATCTTCATGGCGAACCTCGTATGTACCCCGGATCTGATTGACGATTAACTGTGAATCGCCGTATGCTTCAAGATATTCTACCCCCAGCTCTCTTGCAAGTTGGAGGCCAATGACTAAAGCGTTGTACTCGGCCACATTGTTAGAGCGAGGTTCCGTGAGGGAGTAAGCGCGGTTGATCACCAGTCCGGAAGAAGAAATCAGCACCACCCCGACTCCGACGACAATGTTGCCCTTAGGTCCGGTCCTTGAGGCACCGTCGAAGAACATCCGCCATATATCATCGTGAGAGGTTGCATGCGAGTCGGCGACCTCATCTGGGATGTCTTCGTATATTCTGGCCGACCCTGGGCCTGGGTGGGCTGCTAAAAAGTCTGCCAGAGCTTGACCTTTAACATCCTTTTATGGGACGAAGATCATATGATAAGGAGACAGCAATATTGCCCATGTGGCGAGACAGGAGCTGAGTGCCCCTGGTTTAGTTATGAGGACCCTGAGAGGGTTGACTCGTGAGATCACATGTATGGTTTGCCCCGTGACATAGTGTCACATCTTTTGAATGGCGAACACCAGGGCGAGGCATTCCTTCTCCACGGTGGTATATCAGTGCTCTGGCCCGATCATCATTCGGCTGAGGTAATATATAGCTTGCTCATGGCCTGCATCATTATTTTATGCTAGCAGAGCTCCGAGGGAATGCTCCATTGCTCGTACATAGAGCAGGAATGGTTTTCTAGCAACCGGGGCCACCAGGACTGGAGGGGTCGACAAATATTCTTTGATGCTGTCGAAGGCACGCTGACATTCTTCGTCCCATACGAATGAGACGCCCTTCTTCATGAGATGGGTGAATGGCTGACAACGCCCGGAGAGGTTGGAAATGAACCTCCTGATGTAAGCTAACCTCCCTTGGAGGCCTCGAAGTTCTCGAAGATTTCTCTGGGGACCCATCTCCATGATTGCCTTCATCTTCTCAGGGTCTACGTGGATGCCCTGGAAGGTGATGATGAAACCAAGAACTTTCCGCTGGATACACCCAGGAAGAACTTCGAAGGGTTTATTTTCAAATTGTGCGCTCGTATCAGGTCGAACACCGTCCTCAGATCCTGCAGATGGTCTCCCTTATAGCGACTCTTGACGGCAATGTCATCAACATAGCACTCCACAGTCTTGCGCAAGTGGTCTCTGAAGATGATACTCATGGCTCTTTGATATGTGGTGCCAGCATTCTTTAAACCGAAAGGCATGACTGTGTAGCAGTATGTGCCAATCGGTGTTCGAAATGATGTATGCTTTTCGTCGTCAAGAGACATCTTGATTTGGTTGTACCCCGAGAAACCATCCATGAATGACATGCGTTCGAAGCCGCATGTGTTGTCAATCATGATGTCTGTGATAGGGAGGGGGAATTTATCTTTGGGACATGCCTCGTTCAGATTACGGAAGTCGATGCAGATTCGAATCTTTTCATTCTTCTTGAGGACCGGTACTACGTTGGCGACCCAGTCCGAATATTGTTCTTCACGAATGAAGCCGCTGGCTATCAGTTTGTTGACTTCGGCTTCGATCGCATCTATGGTGCTCGGGCGGAAGCGTCGCTGTTGTTGTTTGACCGACTTTGTATATGGCCGAATGTTGAGCTTGGAAGGGCAACCTCGGGGTTTAGTCCTGACATGTCTTCATAGCTCCAGGCGAACACATCAATATATTCTTTGACAAGCTCCAGTAACAATTTTTGCTCTTCGTCTGTCAGACCTTTACTGCCGAAGATTAGTTTCAGAGAAGATTCGCTGCCGAGGTCGACCTGTATGACCTCATCTTCAGTAGGAGGTTCTCTCTGTTCGAACCGCTTTTTCCATTGTGAATCCAGCTGTTGGGCCCACGGCTCTAACTCGAGGATTTCAGGAATATCTTTATCTTCTTCGTAAGCGTCGACAAATGCCATATTGACTGACATGACTTGTCTGAATACGTCTTCGATGCTGGCATCCGAATCAGAAGTTGGTGACCCGGTTGAATGTGAATGTCAGTCGTGTTCCTTATCTGAACTTTCAGGGGTCGTTGCGGGCGTAATGTACCCTAATCCACATCGGGTCTTGCTGTAGTAGTCCCTAGTTTGCAAGCCGGGACTGGTGGCTTTAAAGGTAATCGTCGACCAGTACCGTAGTTCAAGCCTGGCGTAGTCTCCGGATCATACCGCTGTTTTTGCATGAGGTATCTGGATTGGGGGCTATAAAGATACAGAGGCAGTCTTCCGTCATCTGATTCAAGATCGACCTTCTCTATGGTGAAGGGCTGTGGATCATCCTTTTGGCCGAAGATGATTGGATGGTCCCCTCCATCGATTATGCGGTAAGCATCTTCCACTGGAGTAAGCTGATTTACGGTGTAAACATTTGTCACCTGTGTGTGTAGGTGAGTTCCTATACCGTGTTCCATAGCATACATTATACAAAGCTTATTAAGCTCGAGGTAGTTCAAAGATAGCCCTTTATTGATGAAGTAAGGTATCTTTTCTAACGAGATTGCATCATCTACGGAGGGAACATCAGTGTGGGCAGCCATATACTTGGCCAGTTCCGGTTCTTCTTCGGCCACCCCCTGTATAAATAAAGACTGAGAGGATGACCTGGACAGCTTGATCATCAGGGGTTCTGTTGGTGGGGCCGAACGTGGAGTTGTTGGCAAACTAGCGACCCCCAGTTTTGTACTCGATGCTGGGCTGTGTTGCCCACCATAGCCTGCTTGCCCTTGTTGTCCCGATTGTGGAGGAGTTATCCCCATTATTGTTGTTGGTATTAGGATGCTTGCCCTTGTCCTCTCCCTCCGAGATGTGCAATTCCAGTTGGCGAGCCTTCTTCAACCTGTCTTTGGTGCTAGTGGCACTGATGATAAACGTCTTCCAGTCCTTAAATTGACTTTCACCCATCCAGAGGCTGATTGTTGGAAGCAGTCTCTTTTAGCAAATTTTAATTAAGGAGGAATCTGGACTACCGGACGGCAACTTCCTGGCGGTTTGGCAGAACCGCTCAATATAGTTCCTTGTCAGCTCTTTCTTTCCTTGAACGACGTCCATGAAGGTAGACATTGTGATGTCCTGTCCTACTTCATAGAATCTCTCCAAGAACTTGCGTTTGAAGTGGCGAAGAAGTGGATGCAGTTGTCTGGCAGGTTACGGTACCAATCGAAGGCGACCCCTTCCAATGCCCCGATGAATAATCGTGTAAGGATGGCATCGTCATGGGGCAGATGGTCGGTGGTGACCTCGAAGTAAGTGATGTACCGACTTACGGAGGTCTTCCCATCATATGGATTGATGTGGAATGGTTTATACTTTGGTGGAAAAGGAACATCTCTCTACGCAGCGGGATACGGTTGCCGCATCCTGAGGTCTTGGCAGTTTTTTCGGGCATAGAACATGGCTCGGAGCTCCTGGACCTCTTTTTTTGCCTCCCTGGCCTCGTTTGTAGGGGTAGGAGCCGACATTTCAGGAAAATTATTGCCCGGGTTCGGTGCCGCTGAGTTCGAGTCTGCATTGACCGCGGGACCCAAGTTTGTTTTGTCAGGTGTCCCTCCTTGCAGAGTAGGGAGGGCTGCTTTGATCTCGTCCACCGATTTGACCAAAGTGCGTAGTATGGCCTCTAGAGTGTCGATGCATTGGCGATCACTGGGGCCATCCTGTTCGTCGTTTGTCAAGAATGCTGTCCTGACATGAGTAGAAGTGGAAGGGACGGTGGATGACGTACACTCCGAATCATACCCCTGTAATGAGAAGTCATCAGGGTATGTAGGAATGTCTTCCTCTGGTTCGGACTCAGAAGGAACAGTACCCCCAGCTTCCGAGTTTGCCTTGTCTTGGGAATTATGGATGTCCTCGGGAATGTCGGGATTTGCTGCATCTAATGGAAGAGTTGTTTTCCCCAGCTCATCTTCTTGGAACATCGGATTGTCATGGAGGTTCGGAGGAGTGCTACCCCCAGTTCCAGCAACCCCTAGTGATGTGGACGATGAATCTCCCACTATAGCAGATTTTGTCTTTGAACGGGTACCTTGGAAAACTCCGGTGGTGGGCAACCGCTTAGACGACAGTATCTTAGTCATAGTGGTTGAAATCTTCGGACTGGAAACGTTTGTCTTCTTCCCTCTCCCATCGGCCAGGATTTTCTGAGCAGAGTTGCAGGACGGGAAGTGCCTCATCCTCTGAACATGGTTGTTGCAGTCTTTGGAAGATGGACTGCCGGTCTTCTCGTACCGTTGCTTTATTGCAACAGCAGTTGACGATGCCTTGGGTGCAGTGACGTTCGTGGGAGGACTCTTTGGACCTCGAGGCCTCTTCTCTTTCCTTGCGCTTGTGGAGGAAAGCCTCACGCAAGTCAGACGGGTCTGAAACGACCATGTTCGCTTCCTGGATTTTGGGAGACTTTTGGGAACAACTATGTCCGTTTGTCACCGGGGACTGGACTCGAGTGGTTCTGTACAACTTTCCATCAGAGGCCCGCATAACGGTATGTGGAACGTTCGGATGGTCAGAGGTCGGGCCAGCGGACTGAGCTTGCCAAACTCGTGCTGCCCTAGACTTCTTCACTCTAGTTCGAGAGGGCATATAGTTGGAAGAGTCTAAGTGGTGCTGGAGAGAGTCAGACTTGTTTTCTCGGGAGCACGAGAGATCAGGAGCATAGGAGAGGCGATCGAAGACTGAGCCGCGTGGAGCAGGCGGCACGCGGCTGGAATCAACATTCTTCATGCGGCTGGCAGTCGTAGCCGCATGGGCTTTCTTCATGCGGCTGGAAGTCTTAGCCGCATAAGTCTTCTCCATGCGGCTAGAATCCTGGCCGCATGAGTGTTATGCATTCGGCAGGCAGTTTCGGCAGCATGGTCATCATGTATGGGGCTGACAAGTTTGGCCGCATGAGTCTTCGTCTTGCGGCTAGTGCATTTGTTCGGCTTCTTCCTGGAGAACATAGAATCACTCTTTGTCTCTGCAAGTCCAGCATCATAGTGCTTTCCTCTACCGGACTTGGGGACAGCAGAGTCTTCTATGGCTTGAAGTGGGACCGCATGAGAGTTGCCTTCGCCGTCTTGGGCAACAGAGAGTGCTCCGTCCAGAGCTTGGGGAGGAGTAACTGATTTTAGCCTCCACTCCCTGCGAGTCTTTTTCGTGCGGGTTCGCTTCTGTACCGGGCCAGCGCTTCCGTCGGAGAGCATTTCTTCAAACGCCTGTTGGTCGAAGCGGACGACTATCTTCTGTTGTGTGGAGCCAAGTTTGGCTGCATCCTATTACGTCACCAACTCCTCAGCCGTAGAGAAGTTTGTCTCCAGCAGAGTCGCCATTGTGTTTGCCATGAAATATAAAAGAACAAAACAATTATATCGGAGGATTGTACTTTTACTTTACAATACAAACTCGCTTGTACAAAGAAAGTCTAGGGACGAAAACCTAGGTACAACAATCTAAGTACAATTGTTTATTTTAGATTCTGGGGGAGTGACGGTAGAGGCTCGGGAAAGCGACGGCAGCTCTGCCTTACTCCTTGGACGATCGGATGCAGCCTTAGCTCCGGAGAAGAAATGCTCTCAGGATACCCTCTGTGCGTGCCTTTGTCTCTCTGCTCTCTCTCTTCAAGTCTCTCCAGGTGCTCTGGTGCTCTTTTAAAAAAAGTCCTCTTCGCAAGGGAATGGCACCTTGCTATTTATAGGAGTAGGATGCAATCATTAGGGTTTGCAATGATTGCCTCCTTGATTAGTCGGCGGTTAAGGATCAATTAATTTGGGCCCTTCATTCTGATTGTAGCAAATCTAGGTAATTAATGTAGATTACATCAAATCTTTGTGGGCAATTAATGATGATTGCCATAAATCTTCATGATTTGTTATGCCAAGCTCGGATCTCCCGCCACGTGTTCAATTTGCATGATTGCAAATGATTTGATTTGATCCCAGTAATTATGAGGATGGCACTAAACCAAGTTGTTGGGATTTGTTGATGAATCTTGATCGATTTGATGCCACGTATCCCATTACTATTATGCTGCTAGCTGTAGGGACGTGGGAAAAACTAATCTTCTGCCACGTGTCTTAACCACGAGCCACTTAGGGAATCCGAACCGCATGAGGATTGTTCCCTACTGAGCCGCATAAGACTGGCCATGTATAGAAATGATCTGAGCCGCATGAGCGTAGGTGACCACATGATGGGTGGCTTCTCAGTGAGCCGCATGAAGATAGTCTTCGTGAGCCGCATAGGGTAGGCTCTGCCTGACCCGTATGAGGTGGCCTCTCCCTGAGCTGCATGGGATGGCCTCTGCCTGAGCCACATGAGGTGGCCTTCTGCCTGAGCCGCATGGGATGGCCTCTGCCTGAGCCGCATGGGGTGGCCTTCTGCCTGAGCCGCATGCGACTGTCCACGTGTCAAGGCCGCGTGAAGGATTTTGGGATTTGTGTTAGAGATTTCCTTCATTTCCCTAGGAGTCTACCATTATGACAGGGTCTTTATGGCAGCTTTATGTCAGAGCCGTCAGTTCTCCTTTATGTCAGAGCATTAAATAGGGCCTTTACTTAATGACCAATTGCAGGGGCGAATCGCAGAAGGCCACATGGTGTTTGCTTGAGCCGCATGTCCAAGTTGGTGACTTTTGAACCGCATGATGCTCTTGAGCCGCATGAAGCTCGTCTATTTTTTGAACCGCATGGGTTTTCCTGTTCTGAGCCGTATGGGCAATCATGCTCTTTTCCATGCTTCTACAGTAGGTAGTGGAGCTTTCTGCTGTGTTGTTCCGGTCCGGTTGAATGCCTTGGGGCAGTCCCTCACTTGGTGGGTGGCAGACCCACAAACTAGGCAGTATCCTAGTCTTTTCCTGCAGATGTTTGCCTGATGTCCTGGCCTCTTGCAGAAATTGCAGACAAAGATATGCTTCTGAGGCGCTCTGTCATTTGTCTTTTCCTGATGGTGCTGCTGCTGGTGGTGAGGAGGCCTGTTGTTGTTATTGTGGTTGTTGATGTTGGGCCTCTTCTGGTTACCCTAGAAGTTGCTTGTTCCAGAATACTCCCTTTTTGAACGAGCAGGCTGACTCTTCTCTACACCCTGAGCTCGTATCAGTATCCTCTCGTACGTCTTGGCACCGCCTGTGATAACAGGGGTGCGAATATCTTCCCTCAGTCCATACCTGAATCTTTCAGCACGATCTGCAGGATCAGCAACCAAGTTCTTGGCAAAGCGGCTAAGATGACCGAATTCTACCGCATACTCTCCAACCGTCATGTTTCCTTGCTTTAGATCATGGAACTGTCTTTCCATCTCCCGCAACTGATGTTGGGAAGAACTTCCTGCGGAACAACCTCTTGAAAGTGTTACAGTCAAGCTGCCTGTCCTAGAGTCGGGGTTCATTCTGATACCAGGTGGTTGTTACATCTAGTAGTTGGAGTCCTACAGCTTCGACCTGGCGGTCGTCAGGAAGTCGAGCTACGCTGAGGAGACGCTCCATGCTGTCGAGCTATTCGTCGGCATAGATGATTCTTTCGGTTCCCTTGAAGGGTCGAGGGCCCAGCTTCTTGAATTTCTTAATATCGCCGACCTTAGCAGGCCTTGGTTCTGATTGTGTTGCTTCTTCTCTCTCGAGGACAGCCATAGCCACGTTGTGGGCATTCTCCATGCCTTCTCACATAATCGCTGTCTGTTCGCGATGAGCTTCAGCTTGGGCTCTCTGGGCCTCATGCACTCCTCGTAACAGGCCTATGAGGTCAGTGTGGTCTACGGGCACAAGTGGGATAGCCGGAGCGGGCACTACCGCAGGGTACTGCAGCTCAGTCCGAGAAGATGTAGGATCTATCACTTGAGTTGTAGTAGTGTAAACTCTACGGGGTGCTGGTGCATTATAGGGACGATCGGTTAGCTGCCAAAGTGTAGGATCCGGACTTGCTTGGGGAGGTGGGGTGTGATCAGGTGATGACACCCCATCGCCAGTAGTGGTGAACTTATCTGTGGCCATACTATGGAAGGTTTAGAATGCAAAACATAAGCAAAGTAGCCTACCGGTCTATAACAAACAAAAATATTTATTTATAATATATTTTGGTCCTATGTTGTGACAAATTAATATTCTAGTGTTCTAATTGTTTATAGATATGTTTACCTAAGTTGTTGTTCTGACCTGTATGGGCCACCACTAAAGACATATCACGACCCGATCCCAAAATTGTTGGGTCGAAATCGGATCATGTCCAGCCTGCACCGTTGTGAGACGGCAACAGTAAGCTGTTTCTATTTGCAGGTACTCTCAACAACAATTATACATTTGTCACAACACTAATTTACGAACTTTTAAAACTTTAATTGTTCGACAAAGAGAAATACATCTGAAAATAAAATACTGAAATGAAAAGTATGAAATAAAAAGTCTTCAACTCCAACACAAAGAAACTAGAAATGAAGATAACAACTATCTAGATGGCCGGCTCATCGGCCTCAGGATCCGTGTCCTCCAAGTGGGACTCTGGAAGCACCGCAGGATACAGCATAGGATCATAATAGTTATTGAACAATAGCTCAGCATCATCAATGTTACCTATTGGGGGGGATCCAGTCAGGAAATGAGCAAAGTACGAGTATATATCTAACATTTAAAATAATAATAGAAATATGCAATTTTAAACAGTTTGAAGTACTTGAACAATATTTTCCAGCAATTTTCAGCAATTCAATATTTGAAATAATGTGATTTTAATAGGCAACATCTATGACTGGCTTGGGTTGTACAATAGCATCCTAGCGATGTGATACGGCTTATCCCCGTGTGTAAGAGGGGTAAACTCGCACAATAATGCAATATGAGGGTATTGGTCATAAACGCTACACTACTCCCCCAATATACCCATAATCAATAACAATCAATATTTGAACTCTAGGGGAGAGTTCCGTATAGTAATATGGTTTAAGCAGGCAAGGTAAAAATTACTAATTAAAATATCAGAAAGCATAACCGTACTTGCCTTTATTTGTATGACTGGATCGGGATGTTGATACCGGAGAGGAAATCAAGTATGTCCTCGAAAGCCTACAGTTTGAGAACTCTGACTTAGAACCAAAAATAAAGCCATCTATAGGTGTGCTAGTTACAATCTCTAGAAGTAGATCATAGTCCAGTTTTTAAGTTATTTAATTAATCTAACGAGCAATACTCTAACGTCGCAACTACAAACGTCAATTTACAAAATAGAGTCAATTTACTGTTTTATTGGAAAAGATAGCATTTTCAGGTTATTTATCAAAACATGGTATTTCATAATATATATAAAACTAAGGTTTTCCTTTAAGTGAGAAAACATGGAGTTTGTTTAATTTAACTAAAACTTGTAATTCTATCCTTTTAACTAGTGTGAAAAGATCTTATTAAATTTTTTTTTATATAAAATTAGTATCTGTTTTAATTTTGCGTTTAGCTACGCAAAACAACAAACCAGAAAAAAACGGAAATCCTAAATTACACAAATACAGGGCCACAAAAATAAATATGAAAACTGGGCTTATGCCCTTACAACTTATTAGAAAGAATTACATATTTTAAATAGCTGAGGCGAGCTTGAGTGCCGTGAAACGGTCCAAACAGAAGGCCGAGGGCCCTGCACCCAGAATATGAAATAGCCAGTAACACGTTCTATAAATATAATTTAACTACAAAATAAATAGGGTAGGTCTCAGACTTGGTTGTACAATCTCATGTTGCTGGCTTACGCCTCAACGTATAGGAATGTCCCGTAACGTTTGCGTGTCGCCGAGGCTCATCCAACCGATACGGTTGTGGCCTAAAAGGGGATACAAAACTCACAAGATCCGTACAAAAAAACCAACTTTTGTAAATCGTTTGCAAAGACCAAATTTTAATGAACTTAATTAATATTATTTTTGAAATACTTTTACGAAAAAAATTTGGACAACACCTCCTTTGAAATTAGGACACCCTAGCCAAACTTGGCGATTCCCACAACGTCTAGTATAGAATATATATAACTCCAGCCTTCCAAATTTCATCCACCAAAATACATAACCATTTTCCAATCACTTCCCATGAGCCAAATCCAAAGAAAACCACAGAAGAACAAAAGAACAAAACCAACTAAAAGAGCTAAGCACATCACAATGAGCCTTCATAAGCTGATGACCAAAAACTAAGCCACAACATAACTTCATATAGCCAACTACAAAATTTTTCGAAATGAAATTCGGAAAACCCGAAACCATCAACAAATCGAGCCGAACTCAGAAAAATATCCCTAACACAACAATATCAAAACCGATCCCCGAAACAGGGTCGGAACTACGTCATCATCGGCACGTATACGCAACACACCAATGGGAGGGACATAGGGACAGGAAAATATACCTCAGGTGCTCAGCTAGAGCTCTCAGATGTAAAAAAAATAGGTGAAGAATGGAATCCGTATGGACTCAGAATGGTCCAGAAGCACACGGCAGAGGGAACAAGTCATAGGACACGGATCGGGGATGCTGGAAAGGGCGGACAGCGGGAAGCGCTGTCGCGGGGCCACGGAACAGCGGATCGGGGAGGCGGCGGTCGGGTTGGGCGGCCGGAGGCGCGCGCAGAGGTCGACGGCGCTGGTAGGCAGCCGTGCCGGAGGGAGGCGGAGGAGGGTCGGTCGAGAGGGGGTCCGCGAAGACAGCGTCGGCCTGAGCGGCGTGCAGAGGAAGCCGCTTGTCGGGCGGGGCTCGGGTCGCCTGGGGATGGCCGTGGATGGGGTCTCCGGAGGAGCTCCAGTTGGTGGCTTGGGCTAGGGCTTGTGGGGATGGGTGATGGAGAGGGAGATAGAGAGGGGTTTTATAGAGAGTGATGGGCTGGGGCTTACGGGAAGACGAGGGGTTCGGCTGTTACGGAGGAGGAGGGCTCGACGGTTTCGAAAAGATGAGGAATTTGGAGGAGAAGATGCTGAGAAGAGGGAAAAAAATGTGGGGAAATGAGGAGTTGGTGGTTACGGGAGTAAGTAGGAATAGGTTTTTTTTATGCTTAAAACCCACTTATAAATATATATGTACAAATATAGTAATACATTTTATATAATTTTATGTTTAATAAAAATAATCCAAGGATGGGTTCGGACTCGGGAACGGGTTCGGAGCAGGGCCGCAATCAAAAGAAATCTAAATAATTTATTTATAAAAATAATAATTTTCCTGATCTGACTAAATATAATAAATAATAATATCAATAATAATAATAATAAACATTAAACTAGTAATCCAATAGTCCAATCATTAATAAACCAAAGTTACGAGTTTTACAACCTTCCTTCCTTAGGAAATTTCGTCCTCGAAATTAAAGACAGGGTTAGGAGTTACCTCAAGCTTCAAAGAGATACGGATACTACTCCCGCATCTCGTCTTCTCGCTCCCAGGTAGACTCGCCTGGGGAGTTGTGCCGCCACATAATTCTGACTATTGGCGTTACAGAATTCCTAGTCCTATTCTCTCCTCTGTCTAATATCGCCACTGGCTTCTCCGGCACTATGAGATTGGGTCCAATTTTCAGCTCCGAATGGTCCAAGTGTTGCTCGGGATCGGAATGTAGCGCCTGAGCTATGAAAAGTGAAAGACGTTATGCACACCCTCAAGATTAGCTGGTAGAGCTAATCGGTATGCTACTTCTCCGACTCGACTCAAAACTTCAAATGGGCTGATGTATCTGGGACTAAGCTTCCCAGCTCTACCAAAGTGAATGGTTCCTCTGGTGGGGGAGATCTTGACAAAGGCACTATCTCCTACTTCGAACTCCAGTAGTCGACGACTGCTATCGGCCCAATGCTTCTGTCTGTCCTAAGCAATCCTGAGCTTGTCTCTAATCATTTTTACCTTTTCTGTTGCATCGGTCACCATCTCAGGTCCAAGCAATACTCTTTTCCCTACATCGTTCCAAGCAAGTGGAGTACGGCAACGACGTCCATAAAGTGCCTCGAACGGATTCATACCGATACTAGCTTGGTAGCTGTTGTTGTAGGAGAACTCTACCAAGTGCAAGTGGTCTTCCCAAGACCCTCCAAATTCTAAGATGCAAGATCTCAGCATGTCTTCTAGCGTCTGGATTGTTCTCTCCGATTGTCCGTTAGTCTGGGGATGGTAGGCGGTGCTGAACTTCAATTGTATTCCCAAACTGTCATACAAGCTCTTCCAGAAGTGAGAGGTGAATCTGGTATCCCTGTCAGATATGATACTTACCGGAACTCCATGAATCCGGTAGATATGCTGCATGTATAGTGCTGCCAACTTCTCGGTCGATAGACCAACCTTGAAGGGGATAAAGTGAGATAACTTCGTCAGTCGGTCCATAATAACCCAAATGGCATCCTTCCCTCCTTAGGATCGAGGCAATCCTGACACAAAGTCCATCGTTATGTGTTTCTATTTCCACTCCGGGATGTCTAGCGGCTGCAACAGTCCTGCGGGTCTCTGTCTGCTAGCTTTCACTTGTTGACAAATTAAGCATCTAGCTATATAGCTGGATACGTCCTTCTTCATTCCGTACCACCATACTACAGTACGCATATCCCGATACATTTTGTTAGCTCCTGGATGTATGGAATACTGCAACGGGTGTGCTTCTTGCATCAGCTCATTCCTCAGTTCGCCAGTTGGTATGCAAAGCATCGTACCGTGCCTCAGTGCTCCATCGCTAGCGATTGAGAATCCTTCAAGTGTTCCTTCCAGTTCTTGGTCTCTGAGTTTGCAAAGCGTCTTGTCTTGGAATTGTGTCTCCTTGACTCTGTCTATCAGACTTAAACGCACTTGCAACTGCATCATTGATGAATCAGCTCCTGGTACAATGGCTTCTCTTCCCATTTTTTTATTTCCTCTTCGGGCAGTACAATCTCTAGTCCAAGCTTTTCTATGTCTTCCAGCAAGTGTCGCTCCTTGGTCAAAAATATTGCCATCGGGTATCGACTAAGTGCATCTGCAACAACGTTAGCCTTATTCGGATGATACTTCAGGTCAGTGTCGTAGTCTTTCATCAGCTCCAGCCATCGTCTCTATCGCATATTCAGCTACTTCTGAGTGAAAATATATTTAAGACTTTTTTGGTCTGTAAATATTTCCACTCTCTCTCCATAGAGGTAGTACTTCCACAACTTCAAGGCAAATATAACCGCTGCAAGCTCCAAATCATGCATAGGATAGTTCTTCTCATGAGTCCGTAATTGCCTAGATGCGTAAGCAATTACTTTCCCATTTTATTGAAGAACACAGCCCAAACCTTTACTGGAAGCATCACTGTAAATTGAGAAACTGTCGGTACCTGAGGGATAGTTCTTCTCATGAGTCCGTAATTGCCTAGATGCGTAATCAATTACTTTTCCATTTTTTTATTATGCTTAAAACCCACTTATAAATATATATGTACAAATATAGTAATACATTTTATATAATTTTAAGTTTAATAAAAATAATCCAAGGATGGGTTCGAACTCGGGAACGGGTTCGGAGCAGGGCTACAATCAAAAGAAATCCAAATAATTTATTTATGAAAATAATAATTTTCCTGATCTGACTAAATATAATAAATAATAATATCAATAATAGTAATAATAAACATTAAACTAGTAATCCAATAATCTAATCATTAATAAACCAAAATTATGGGTTTTACACTCAGTAGCGCATTAAGCTATACCAAGCACGCCTTTCCAGAGCCTTCAATAAAAAGGTGAAGGAAAGAATCTTCCAAGTTGGTGATCTAGTCTTAGCAGTAAGAAGACCAATGGTCATGATGCACAAAACAAAAAGGATTTTAGCCAAAATGAGAAGGTCCTTTCATTATAGAATCAGTGTATTCTAACGGTGCGTACCGACTAACCAAGCCTGATGGTGACTTGCTCATGATGCCTATCAACAACAAGTTCCTGAAGAAATATTATGTGTAACCTTTTGTAAATAATGTTCACATATGTTCAGTCATGTAAATGTACAGTATGATGTTTATGTGATTCGATAAATTATCTAACTATTATCCGTATTTCAAGAGTCTTGAATACGCCTTGGATAATGGGTCCTCTAAAATATTTTCCTAGGAATCATTCATGTTTTTGACTCTGTCCAAACTCGGTTTGATGAAAACAAGTAACGTTCCTATTACCTCTAAATTTCTTTCCGATAATTATTTCCCCAGTAGAATGATTAAGGAATGTTTTGCCATGTCCATATAACCTCTGAGCAAAGCGTTTATCAAGGATAATCACGTCCATATTACCTCTAAATTATTCACTCCTACCTAATATTATATCTTTCCACGTCCATGTTACCTCTGGTCAGATATAGAACATCCTCTGCTATTATGTCCACATTACCTCTATTAGCAGCTTCGTTCAACTTATTATCTATATTCAAAAACTTGAATATAAAACGGATAATAGGTCCACATCAAATTCCCCAGCAGAATACCTACCAGAAATATTCCTACTACATCCATATTACCTCTAGTTTTGATATTTCACAAAACCACATTCATGACTTTTGATAGCCAAAAGATTCTTTATTATTTATTTGAACGTCTATCAAAAGACGTGAAAAAAGGGGTACAAGAGCCTTGACGGCTGAAAGAAACAGTCAAAAAAAATCTAAGGGATACATAGTCGATTGATATTGTCCCTTAGAGCCGCAATTTCGGCTTCAGACTTCGCGGTAGCTCGGTGGCGCGCCTCTTCTTGACGAGCGGCTTCATCTTGGACGAGGATCAGACTCAAGTGCTCTCCTTCTAACTTCACCAGCTGTTCTTTTAAATGGGCGGAACTGGTGGCGGTCATGGCAGCCTGAGCCAAGTAGCCCTCCTGCTCAGATGTTCCTGTCCTCAAGTTGGCTTCCAGTTGAGCAATTTTATTTTGGATCTGTGCGATGTGATTATACTTCTCGGTAATCTGCGCAGCCAGTTTATTCTTCGAGACAGCAGCTTCACTTGTAGCGTTGAACTGACCATACTGATCAGCTAATTCGCTGATCTCTTGAACAAGGGCATCCTTTCTCGCCTGAAAAGTGGCATTCTCCTCTGCGAGAGTCGTGATCAAAGCCTCGTCTTCTGCAGGAACAACGATGTCGGGCTCCGTTGTTTGGCATCTCGAAATCAGGCCAAATGACCCTCCAGATCATTCAGATCATACTTCAGAGAATTAGCACGCTCCTCATAGCCGGCAATGCTCTCAAGGGCCGCCACTTGGCATTCGGCTACAGCCTTCACAGGGCCAATGGCAGTACTTCGATTCCGGACTCCAGGAAGCATTACCTTCAGCACAGAGTAGAAAGCTTTGACAACTTCCTGGGCCATCTTGTCGTCTTCAGTAGAGGTCGTCGGGGAGGATGCTTGTGAAGAACAGATGGCAACTCTAGAGGGGAGGTGAATAGAGTTTATAGCGATAATAGCTAATTAAAAATTAAACTCTTTCACAATCTAAAAATAATCAGAGTAAATGCGGAAATAAAATGAGAAGCAAGAAAGCATACGCAAACACAGCCGATTTTAACCTGGTTTTCCTCGTGGAGGACTAGTCCAGGCCTGAGAACTCTAGCTCAGGATTAAATCCACTATTTGTAAAATAGTAGTTACACCCTGTGCCTTTTCTTCAGGAGAGCACGTCAACTCTTACAAAGGATCGCAGTAGCGATGCTTGGAATTTTTCAAGCGACTTCTTGAACTCTTGCACAAGACTCCTAACTGAGAGATGCTGAGCACTCGAGACTTACGAAGCTAGTGGCTAGTAGATGAAGAAGGGTATGGCTTATATTGAGCTTAAGAGAGAAGAGAATAGAAGATTGGATGAATGAAAATGAGAGAATTCTTGGCCTATTTATAGGATTTTAGCAGGCAGAATTCGACCAAAATTCTGGTAGGAATTTTCAAAAATTTGGCCGTTGGACAACTAGCAACCAGCCAACCCTAAAAATTAGGATGCTAATTTTTAGGGGACAGAGTTTGGCCCGAACTCTGTGTGGAGGCAGAGTTCGGCCCGAACTCTGTCTCCAGAGCACAGAATAGGTCTAAGGGTCCAATGGGCTTATTTTGGATGTGGAGCTTTATGGATTTTGGATAGGTTATGTGTTTAGTCTCAAGAGCTCAGCACAACTCAGCTTACAATCATTATAGACTCAATAAATATAAAAGTACAGACTCAAAAATGACTGCATTTGCAAAACTGAGCTGTCGTCTGGCTTGAGCTGGATGTAGTCGTCGTGTGTCGTATTGAAATATTACAAGTATTATTTAGTCAATGTTATCAATATTTGGTTGACTGTGACTTTGTGTCAACAATCTCTCCCATATTGATAATTAACAAAAATAATAATTGTATATTCAATATTTATACCTGGACACATGAGGCGACAAAAATATAGCTCCCTCATAATTAGTGCCGAGCTTAAGAATAGCTCCCCCGTAAATAATGATGTGAATCTTGTTGGCCTGTTAAGAATATTCTTCCAAAAGCACATATAAACCAAAAGCATATATAAAAACAGAATATACACATATCTCCCCCTTTTGGCATTTAGCAATATGAGACAACAAATAATAACTGGCAAACACACCCAAAAGAGAAGAAACTGCATATAAACTAAGATAAATATGAAATGTCTCAAGAGTCATAATGACATAGAAACTGATAATAGAACGACCAAAGTGTCAAAAGTCACAACTCATAATAAGTCTACTACAAACCAAGTACATAAAAACAACTAAAGCAAAATGCATAAACCATAATCTAAGATCCTCAGTAGCAGCATCAAAAGTAGTCCATATCCATCATCGAGCATGAGAGGGCCCGGCGTCGTCCGATGGATCAGTAAATGAGCGACGTGGGTCCACAAATGCCGCATCCGGATCCATGTAGCGACGAACCCAAGGGTTATCAATACGAAATCCCTCACGATCGGGGTCTCGCTCCATAGAAATGGGCATAGAAGGATGGCGAGACATGGAATACCAAATGTCATACAGCGAGTTGCTGATAGAACTCATCTGCAAAGTAGTCCGGTAATCCAGCTGAGTCCATCGATCGTCCTCCAAAGTGAAGCGATCTCGGAGCATGGTCTGAAGAGACTCGAGGGTGGCAGGAGGAGGAGGAGGAAGAGGATCCTATCCAAGAGGAGGGGCATCTGGCTCATCATCAGAATGCTCAGACACTACTGGTGAGGCAATGGCCGCCTGAAGCCTCCTTGCCTTAGAGAGGAAGACAGGGGCAGGTAAGAATGGACACTCATCAAGGGGAACATAAAATGCATGAAAGATCATAGGAAGGTATAATGCATAAACCAAAGATCTTGGTTTCTTCCTACAGTTGATCATCCAATCCATCATTATGCGTAGAAGAAGATTAAAGGGAACATAGAAGTGGAGATGGTATAAGGCCGAGATTTCGAAATAAGAGACTTCATCGGTAGAACCCGCTTTGGGTAGAATGGTGTTGAGTATGATCCGATGAAGTTCATAGAAATAGGGATTGAGGAATTTTGCCAAAAGCTTACGAGGAAGTGTGTTAGGGCTACACAAGTCATCCTTGAAGCTTTCAAGTGAAATCCCTTCAGGAAAGATAAAGGATCTAGCCTCAACAAGCTTTTTCCAAGAATTTGGCTCTTGAAGTTCATGATATTCGGCCAATTCAAAATCATCAAATGAGATATCAATTCCTGCAACTCGTGAATAAATATGAGTATCATCATGGGTTAAGTTGCAGTAAAACATTTGAATAGCACTACGATAAATGACCGAATTTGTGGTAACAAGTTCATCAAGGCAAAGGTCATTAAAGAGTGCATCATATTGTGAGAATATAGTAAAGTTGATGGGGTATCCCGCAAACACCGGACTTGTCCGAAAATCACTAAACCAATAATTTGATGCGTCTAGTGATACAAAAATTCGGTCGTCAAAAGTATTTGGATCATGTGGACGTGGAGGATTGAACAATGGATGGATTTGTTGTTCAATGGCCGGTACAACGGGTGGTGCAACGGGCGGAGCAACGAGAGGAGGAGCATTCGACGAGGAAGCGCCCTCGGTCCGAAGTCTCTTCCTGCGGTTGAGCAAACGTGGAGCCATAATACAATGGATAATGAAAGAAATTGAGATATAGAAAACTATGGAATTATACCTCAAACTAGTGAAAAACTATGAAAGAGAATTGAGAAATAAGCCTTCTTCTTGAGTTTAGGGAAGAATGGAGCTCTAGAAAAGAGAAATTAGAGTTAGGGTTTTGAGAGAATTGAGTTGGAGAAGTGGAGAAGGTGGTAATGAGGAAGGAGAGGGAAGAGAAACCGAAAATATGGTGAGGGTTTCTCTTGGTCGGAGCAAATCATAGCCATTGGATCTAATTTTTGATCAACGGCTGAGACTGTTCCCGGTTCTGGAACAGTCAGGCCGAATTCGGCCCGAACTCTGGTAGGGGCAGAGTTCTGCCCGAATTTCGGATCCTGGTCACAGAACAGGAATTAGGTAGAAAAATAAAAAATATTGGTTAAGTAAAAGAAAAACCAATATAAGACATGAGTATAATTACAGAAAAGATCCAATAGGTAAATAAAAGAATAACAGATAGTGAGTTCAAAGCAGCAATATGAAGTTTGAAAAATTAGTATTTCAGCATGTGATAAATAAAGATGAACCGTATAATAAACAAGGAATTATATCGTAATTCAATATTTTGAAGCTGCCATGGGTTAGCTGCAGGGGCCGGATCCCAGCTAGCGGTAGTCCAAAGGACTACCGCACCGTGTCACTTAGGCTTTTACGACTTGTTGTCAAAAGGACCCTTTCGGCTTGTACCCATAGCAAGTTCATCATAAGAGAATCAAGATATATTCGGTATTTACGCAGGTTTATTTTAATTTACAACAGCTTCATCTAAAATTCCAAGTTCACGACAAAGAAAATTGAAGCGCTCTTCGGATAATGGTTTTGTGAAGAAATCTGCTAACTGATGATCAGTGTCAATAAATTCTAAGTTAATCGTGCCATTTTGCTGATGATCACGCAAAAAGTGATGACGAATTTCAATGTGCTTCGTGCGTGAGTGACAAATGGGGTTCTTAGTAAGATTTATAGCACTAGTATTGTCACAAAAGATTGGAATATGCATGAAAGATAAATTATAGTTTTCAAGGGTTTGCTTCATCTACAGAATTTATGCACAATAATGCCCAGCTACGATGTATTCAGCTTCTGTTGTGGATAGTGCGACAGAATTCTGCTTCTTGCTAAACCAAGAGACTAAAGCCTTTCCTAATAAATGACACGTGCCGCTCGTACTTTTACGGTCGACCTTGCATCCAGCGAAGTCAGCATCAGAGTAACCAATGAGGTCAAATGATGTTGACTTGGGATACCATAGGCCCACTGTAACTGTACCCTTAAGGTATCGAAAGATACGCTTAACCGCGGTCATGTGTGATTCCTTAAGATTTGCTTGATATCTAGCACATAGGCAAACACTAAACATAATATCAGGGTGACTAGTAGTAAGGTAAAGTAGACTGCCTATCATACCTCGATACTTACGTTGATCTACGGGTTTGCCGCTATCATCTGGTTCGAGTTTGGTTGAAGTAGCCATAGGAGTGCTGACTGGTTTGACGTTGTCAAGGTCGAATTTCTTCAGCATGTCCTTTGTATACTTCGATTGACAGATGAAGGTTCCATTTGACATTTGTTTGACTTGCAGCCCAAGAAAGTAGTTGAGCTCCCCGATCATGCTCATCTCAAACTCGGTCTGCATACACATGGCAAAATCTTGACAAAGGGTTTCATCAGTAGAACAAAATATAATATCATCTACATATATTTGTACTAAAAGAATAGTGTCTTTGAAAGATTTTATGAAAAGTGTAGTGTCAATTTTCCCTTTTGAAAAACCTTTCTCAAGTAAGAAATTGCTTAGCCGTTCATACTAAGCTCTAGGGGCTTGTTTGAGGCCATACAGCGCTTTCTTTAGCTTGAACACGTGGTCGGGAAATTTGTGATTTTTAAAGCCAGGAGGTTGTTTTACATAAACTTCCTCCTTAATAAATCCATTCAAGAAAGCACTTTTAACATCCATTTGAAATAATTTGAAATTTTAAAATTTGCAAATGCACAAAGCATCCGAATGGATTTTAATCTAGCAACAGGAGCATACGTCTCATCGTAGTCGATACCTTCCTCTTGGTTGTATCCTTGGGCTACTAGACGAGCTTTGTTGCGTGTGACTGAACCATCTTCATTCACTTTGTTTCTAAAGACCCATTTTGTACCAATAATCGAGTGATTAGTCGGTCTAGGAACGAGTTCCCATACTTGGCTCCTCTCGAATTGGTTGAGTTCCTCTTGCATAGCAGAAATCCAAAATTCATCATTGAAAGCTTCTAAAATTTTTTTCGGCTCAATTTGTGAAATAAAGGCAGTGCTGGCAATAGAGTCTCTTAATGATGATCTAGTAGTTACTCCACGTAAAACTTTGCCGATTACCAAATTTTCTGGATGTGATGGCTTGAAAGAGAATTTCTTTGGCAAGCCCTCCAGAAAATTGGTTTCGGTTGTAGTGTTCATTGGAGTAGACGTTGATGGCTCAACATCATCATCAAGAGTATCTGCTGTACTGTTATCTTCATCAAAAGTCATATTTGTAGACTCTTCCACAATTAATGAGCGTTTGTTAAAAACTTTATATCCCTTGCTCTTGGCAGCATAGCCAAGAAAAATACCATCGTCAGCTTTGGCATCAAATTTGCCTAAGTTGTCTTTGGTGTTAAGGATAAAACATCTACAGCCAAACACTCTAAAATAAGAAACATTTGGGGTTCTCCCAAACCAAAGCTCATAGGGTGTCTTCTTCGTAATAGGACGAATAAGCACTCTATTTAAAATGTGGCATGCTTTACTGACAGCTTCAGCCCAAAAGTATTTCGGAAGTGAAAACTTATTCAACATGACTCTAGCCATATCGCCAAGAGTCCTATTCTTCCGCTCCACAACACCATTTTGTTGAGGAGTTCTTGGACAAAAAAACTCATGATCAAAACTATTAGAATCACAAAACTTTTCAAAATCAGAATTTTTGAATTTGCCTCGATGATCACTTCGGATTCGAGTAATCATGTAGCCTTTTTTGTTTTGAACTTTCTTAACAAAAATCTTGAAAATCGAAATAGCATCACTTTTATTTGTAAGAAAGAAAACCCAGGTAAATCTTGAAAAGTCATCAACAATAACAAAGGCATAGAGTTTTCCACCAAGACTGGCTACTCTACTAGGGCCAAATAAATTCATATGAAGAAGTTGTAAGGGTCTAGTAGTGCTTACAGAGTTTATAGAGTGGAAAGAGGATTTGGTTGCCTTATTCAATTCACATTCGGCACATACCGTGTCCTTTTTGAATGTGATATTGGGCAAGCCTCTAACTAGCTTCTTGGTCGATAGCCTGGATATAGTATCCATATTGGCATGACCAAGACGCTGGTGCCATAGTAATCGTTCATCTTGATGAGCATATAGGCATCTACCTGTATTGTTAGTATCTATAGACAAATAGAAAATATAAATATTATCCTCTCTTATCCCTTCAAAAACAATGTCTCCTGTTGACCTATCATAAATAAGGCATTTGTTTTGTCCAAAGTTAATGTCATATCCATGGTCAGCAAGATGACTGATGCTGAGCAGGTTATGCTTTAACTCGGTTACTAGGCAGACATCCTTTATTACGGGAGAGGGAGGATAACCAATATTACCATTACCTATAATATAACCTTTTAGGTTGTTGCCGAAGGATATATATCCTTCTCTCTTCATCGATAGTGATGCGAAAAGATTTACATCTTTCATCATATGCCACGAGCATCCACTATCGAGAATCCACTTACTTTTAGTTGAGGAGGGAAGGTCCACCTACATCAAGAGTAGATGTGACCTTTGGTACCCAAGTTCTTGAGGGTCCTGAAAAGTTAGTTTTTGGAAACCATACATATATTTTTTATCTACTAATCTTCTAATTCTACATTGTGGTGAAATGTGTCCATGTAAACCATAATAAGTACATGTAGCATTCCAATTTATATTAGGAGCATGCTGATGATGTCTATAAGTAGAGTGATAAGGAAAAGTATAATAATATGTAGAATTAGCATGGTGATGATGACTATGTGTAGAGTGATGTGGAGTAGCATGGTGATATTGTCTATATAGAGAAGCATGGTGATGATATCTATATGAAGAGTGATGGTGATGCTGTTTTTGTGCAACATGGTGATGATTGTATCTATGTATAGCATGATGATTTTGTGACATATGATAGTTATTTCTACGTGCATGTGGTTTGTGTGCTTTGTGAAAGTGTGTGTATATGTAAGCATGATTGCGTGTTGCAGGTGGATGACGTGGGTGACTAGTATGAGAAGTATCATGCTTTGTGTGTGTCTCTTGGGTTTGAGGTTGAGCAACCTGTTTTCCCAAATTAGTCTCTAGTTTCTTAGAGACAGCTTGCAGTTCAGTAATCTTAGCATTCAAGCCATGCATCTTAGTAATAGAAATCTTGTGTCTACTCTTTTCTTCTGCAAGCTCCATGTTGAGTGTTGTGATTTCTTGTGTTTGTTGTTCAATACGTGCTTCGGCATCATGTAAGCTTATTTTAAGCTTAGATACCTCATCAGTGACATCCGTGGGTGAAGTGTCTCTAATGTTATCAAGTAATAGGGAAAGTCTTTTTATTTCGACTTCATGACTTTTGATTTTGTCCTTGGCATGTTTGTATTTACCAATGACCTTTTTTTGATCACTAAGTAAATCGGTGAAAGCATCGCCAAGTTCATCAAAAGTGAAGTCGTCAAGAGTTTCGTTTGATACCTTGTCGGACGTCGCCATTAGGCACACATTAGCCGTATCTTGAGGAGAGTCCTTTTCTTCCTCGGAGTCACTAGCTTCGCTTTCATGCCAAATGCTTGTGTTGGCATATTTCTTTGAGGAAGTCTTCTTGTATGGCTTCTCATAGCGGTTGCTCTTCTTCAAGAATGGACAATCCTTTCGGAAGTGTCCAGCCTTCTAGCAACCGTAGCAGGTTGGCTCTTCTTCGCCATCTTCTTGTGGTTCCTTCTTTCTTCGATTGAAGCGAAGGAATTTTTTAAAGTTACGGACCATAAGAGCTTGATCATCATCTTCTGAGTTGTCGTCATCCGTCTCTTCGGGTTCAGCCCTCCGTCGGTGAGCTTTGAGTGTGATCTCCTTAGCCTTAGGAGCAGGCTCTTCAAAGTCCTTGAGGTCAAGCTCATGAGTCGTCAGCTTTCCCATCAAGGTCTCCATGGACATGGTTGTGAGATCATTTCCTTCTATGATGGCTGTCACCTTAGGGTTCCAAATTTTTGGTAGCCCCCTAAGTAGCTTGCGAATCTTCTCGTGATTTGAATATTGCTTGCCGAGCGAAGACAAGGGGTTGATGATGTCGAGGAATCTTGTGAACATTTACGTGATCGTCTCATTTGGCTTCATCTTGAAAGCCTCATATTCTTGAGTGTGACGGCTTATCTTTGATTCCTTGACTTGGGTGGTTCCTTCATGCGTCACTTCTAGAAGTCTCCATACTTCGTGAGATGTGGTACATGTAGATACCCTGTTGAACTCATTCCTGTCTATAGCACAGAATAAAGCATTAATAGCTCTTGCGTCTAGACTTGCATGTTTCTTCTCCTCGTCAGAATATTTGTCATGTGATTTTTCAACAAGATCACCATTGACAACTATCCTGGCGGGCTTTTTATAACCGTTAGTAACGATAGTCCACAGGTCAAAGTCTAGCGACTTGAGATAAAAGCTCATCCACTACACCAAAATAGGCAAATGCCAACGGTTATTACCGTGTCAAATTATTTTCGTCACGGTAATAACCGTGACAAATTAGGCGTGGCTAATTTTTGTAACAATTTTTGTCACGGCTACTACCGTTACGAAAATAAATTTTGCCACGGTTTTTGTCACAGTTATAACCGTGACTAAATTTACCTTTGTAACTGTTATAACCATTACAAAAATGCGTTCTTCCGTTACTTATTTTCCTCTTCGTAACAGTTATAACTGTTACAAAAATTATTTATTGAAGAAAAAAATATATAATTTGAAAATGCACACTAGCTTCCCAATGGCAAGTAATTAATTATACAAGTAAATAAATCACATTATGAGCAACAATATCCTTCTACCAATCTAATCTAACATATATAAAAGAATAGAGTGGTGAAACCAAAGCCAAAAAAAAAACTTTGCTACAATCTCTTCATTGCATATGAACTAATAGAAATCAGGACTTCAAGCTCTGTAAGTAGATACTTTACTATTCTTGCAATGACTGAACGAAACAAACAAAATTGGTATAGAAACATCGAAGCACCTCATACCATGCAGCATCAGATAGAGAAAAAGATTTTTCTTTGGCAATTCGTTTGAACAAACCACATAACATAATTCAAAAAATAGGACAAGTTATCTCAACATAGAGACTTCTGAAAAAAAATAAAAAATATATGGAATGAAGAAAGTTGGTTGGTTACTGAAAAGTGTAAATACTACACTAAAAAAGGACTCTAAAGAATCACCCATCTCCCCCACAACCTCTTCAAATGTCTCTCCAAGAACAAGCTCAGAGACCATCATCATTGTCATCCTCTTAAGATATAGCTGCACCAGGTGCTTGCTTCTGGAACTGCTCCGCAAGCCTCAAGTTATCAAAATTATCATGACCTAGGTTGTGAACAAAAAATCAATAAAGAAAAAATTTGTATCAGTATAGAAGACTTCCTTAGAAAATAGTTTTAGTGAAATAGATGAGGACGTGAAAGGCTTGAGAGATAGCAATTTACAACTTTAGCATTCTTATTCTCCAGACAATGGGCTTCTAAAAGTCTGGAAAGAGTCTGTAAAAAAGGAAAAGAATGATAATTCTTTAGACATTCTTCCAAGTGGCGGCGGTTTTCTCATTTGAGTTGCATTGATTAGTAACTGTTGTATCCTTTATGTTGATATTTCAGCTGCATTAACTAATAGGCAACTTAAGCACTAGTAAAAAAAATTGTATATTACCTCAGACTGTTCCGAACTAGTACCAAGATGCCCAAACTGATTTCCGCCAAATGAATACACATCACCATTATCTGATATGCAGACAGTGTGCCATAAACCAGCAGCAATCCCCTGCATCTTCACTCCCATAAGGGAGGACACACACTTCGGGTTTAGCTCATCATCTGTGTTTCCATGGCCACACTGAATCACAGGAACACAATAAGAGAAAAACATACAAAAGAAGATAGAAGCATTGTCAGTCTCCCATTCAAATAACTTTGAAATTAAATTTCATAACCAAGAGCAAGAAAGACAATATCTCATGTTGGTGAACCTCATCTTCAACAAATATACTTGCTTTTTCTCCGTCTTTTCTACTATACCTACATAGTGATTCTGGAGATCAGTCAATACTTAGGAATAACTTGAGAGAAGTCTAGAGGACATATGTAAACTAATGAATGCATGCCATGGAGATAATAGAACCTTATACAATATACGCCTCCCTGTAATATACAGTGGCAAGATGAGGCATTCAAGATTGATTTCAGAAATAAATAAAGGCTAACAGCAAAATCTGCCCTCACTGTGCCCAAACGCAATCAGATAACAAACTACATTCATAGGTATGGCAAGAAACTGGTTTGGACAATGTGGATGCACGTAAGATAAACTTCACAACTTCTTCTCAAAGAGGGCAGTACGAACATTAAAACCTTCTCACAGATACATCATAGGAAACCCTCTCACAGATACATCATCGGAAGCATACGACAGAATCAAGCAGGATAGTTGTCGGGCAATATCTTATTCGGTGACACCTTAGAGATGCTATTAGTCGGACCCAATATATGGGATTAAGGTTTTGCTGTTCTTTTATTCTTAAATTATCATAAATAGGGGGAGAGGTCAATTACCAAGTAAGGCTATTTATAACATCATACTTGGAAAAATATACTGTGATCACTATGGTACTACGCGCATTCGTGGCGATGGCCAATACTTAAAGAACAGTCCATCATCGACAGAAATCCTAATCAGGTACTTGTGAGTTGTGGCATACGGTGTGAATGGAAACATTTACAATCTGTAAGATATTACTGCACAATTTTTTAATTTTATTTTGGAACCTTTCATTGGAAGTGGAATGCTGACTAAAGTTCCAACTTTTTTCATATGTAGATATTGTAAATTTCAGCCAGGTATAATTAAGAGCATGTAGTTAATTGCACAGTAAAGAACATGCGAGTTTCTTAACTCGTCTCCAAAATGATTAATAGCACTGGTTTTTCTGAAAATTATTTGGACAAGAACTGCTAAAGAAGCGTCATTTTTGCCTTTCATATTACTGATTCAGTTTTATTAATATACTAGGCTTATATTCACTACATATAATTACTTGCCAGATTGATAGTAATCTGGACATTTACCACATGCAGGGTAACAGACGGCTTGGTAATCTAAAGCAACCAAATGATTTACCCATCCAAAAATGAACTTGAAAATATGAACAAATAGCTATGGAATAATAATTACTAGTTGTATGGTGAGCTGTATCAACCTATTTGTTCTATGGGAGGGAGGCACATTTAACAGGAGAACTTGTAAAATAACAAACTTGACTGATTCCGATCTTTCTTACTAAGAGAAGATGATCTATTTTCTGTATCATCTTTTTCTTTAGTCTCATCCTCTCATCAAACCTTTGCCCCTCATGGGTGACATTTGGGAGCTTTTTCTATTTGTCAGAGTAGTCTGCAACTTTTATGTTCGTATTGGAGTATGTGTATCTCAACCATCTGATGGCATATGGCTTGTACAGTGACTTTTTGGCCCTTATAATGAAAGATGAAATTTCCTTCTTTATGCAAATTGGCTTAACTTATTAAAATAAGCAATCTTCATCAACTTAAGTACGAAACTGGAAACAGTAAGGTGTAGCATTCGACTCATCTGCACCAATTTTAGGTGAATAATGTATATCAAAATTTAAACAGCCGTTGTTAATTGCTGGAATTTTAGTTAGGGTGCCTACTTAATTTATTTTACTTCCGTACCATAGTAAGTAAATTATCATGTAATTGAATTGCTTATGTTTGGATGTCATAGTTGTGCATAATGATTTATCTTCCCCTTTTTGTTACTGATTGTTTCTTGGGATAAGCAGGTGCATGGATAATTTGTGCAAGACAATAAAACAGGCGAAAAGGTAGCAATGGTGATGGGAAATGGGATGAAGCCATGTATTATGTTCTAGGGGATCCAAGTACAAAGCCAGAGGGATATGATCCAACATATAAAAAGTAGAAAAATACCAAAAAGTCGACAAATGCAAACTTAATGACATTACCTAGCCTTACTATAGCAGCAGAATCATAATCCATATCCTTATTACCATGAAATCAAGAACGTGGATTCGTTATCATGATATTCAAAACCACCACCATTGCGACTGGGCTCTGTATGGGGATGTTTCACGAAGATGCTTCAGTGTGTCGAGTCCCTTCAACTGTACATAAAGACAAAATAATAAGCCAACTAGAGCTAATAGCCTAATATAATAAATGACGATAGAAAAATAACTAAAAGACGAACTAGAAGCTTATAGGTATGTATTTGATGAACTAAAGCTTGTATGATTGCAAAGTTTGTCAAACAAATTACTTATTAATTCAAAGGCCAGTTCTAATTGCTACTACAAAATGATCATTGATGATTAATATTATATGTTGAAGGTAGTAAAAGCATGCACCAAGATTCAAAATACTAAGGCTATGAACAATCTTCCTCATTCCCTCCTCTTGGACATCCAATCTATACCTTTCCAACCACATGAAATCTTCCTGGAATAATTTACTTTCTGAGTTGTCTGACATTTACAAAAAAATGAAATTTATTGAGAGGAGAGTTGAAGGTTACCTGGCTTGAGGATCAATACCTCTTTCTTTTATAAAATTTCAACATTTAAGAAAAGGAAGAATTTCATTCATTTCATCAAGCATAATTTATATCATCTCTGATATCTCTGATATTATAAAGCTTTTCTCTCTATCTTAGCCTATTTGTCACTATTTTCATAGCTAGAAACAAATATACCAAGAAATCCATCCCAAACACAAAGTGGGAGACATGTAACCTACTAGTCCTATTTTTTGGGGTCAAGGTTGCTGTCATTTTCGTTTGGCATGTTTGCTAGTTAACTACAATAGGCAAAGCCTTGTCCAATAGCACTTGTCTTTGATTAAAAAAGACAAGGCGGACAAAGCACACAAGGAACTTCTATTATCAAACACTTAGTGGAGTTAATAAGCTTGCCACAATCATAAGTTTCTTTCAGAATGTAGGAATTTTACACGAGTAAATATCAAGTAAGGTAGAATAGGCAATATGGGGCAGTTATGATATATGTTGATCAGAAAGACATTAGCAATAAACCCATGAAGTAAACTGAAACCACTATATTAATTTATAAATAAACTGTATGTTAAACATAAATGACTTATTAAACTTACCAACCTCCAAGAGAAATAAGGATTGCTAAAATGTATGTCAAACATGCTATAACTAGATAAAAATAGTCCAAAAAAGGACAAGAACAGTTATCAAATGTGCCAGTTCCATCCAACACGAACCGGAAACTTAATAGATTTAACTAAAGGGATGCCAGAATATATACCTTTGGATGTCCCTGGAGTTTGCACCATAACCATGTCCAGAATAATGCCAATCTACAAATTTGAAAGGAGAAAAGGTCATCATTTAACAGAACTTAAGAAACTTACTGCTCAATCTACAAATCTGGAGCCTGTGAAGCTTGCCGATGCTCGGGGAGATGATGCCTCCCAGCTGCAAGTAAGGCCTCCATCCTCAGACAATATGCACTTGTTATGTTCATCCTTTGTAAACTTCCTCCAAAGAGTGTTTCAGATCAATATCATCCTATTAACTAAATCTTACTCAAAATCAGATAAAAGAAGGTACCTATCGTATCTGTATGAATCCTCATTATGTTCTTTACTTTTTTAACTTTTGCAAACTAAAATTTTTGAGGCAATACAACACTTAGATGATAGAAGTTGCCTAAGATAGATGGAAAAGGATGCTTAGAAAATAAAAGATACTATATAACTAAAAATTTAGATGGAAAATTTATTATAAGAAGTGTCACCCGTAATATCCCTTTATTAAATCACTTCCAGCATTGTTTACTATAACATGGCCACTTGGAAGCTCCCCCACCCGAAGAGGGAATATTTCTAGAATTTTCAGCATATAACTCCTAAGGTTTCCATAATTACTAAAGCCCATTGTGTTGTGATAGTTTCCATAAGGCCTATTACTTACAAGAGAGGGGAAACATGTTTGATTGTAATCAAGCAAAAGGAATTCTTTTATATTGCTAGATGGGTAGCTAAAATGTTTGATTGTAGTGTGGGTCTGCATACCTTGCCAAGTGCCCAGTCATGTTCATAAGAGGTATTATGTCAGCTGCTCGATAGCCAACCTCTAACTAGAACTTCATCCATGCATTCAACCTTTGATGAACACACTTTCAACGTAGCATCAAATATAGGTTAGGTCATATCTAATTTACTGCTTCAATCAACATGTCCCATATAACATATTACATCCTTACAAAAGGTAAATCATGTGCAAATCAATATAGACTTATGCTTAACAAGAATGACATGGAATCTTCCGTACCTTAATTTCAATAGACAATCCGAAGACAGGTCTACCTGCATTGAAAGAATAACATCTCATGTCCTTATTTGGACTTGAACTTCAGGGATATCTAGTATTGGAATTCGGTTAGAGTATTGATCATAACATGCAACATATATATCTGAAATGCATGAATGGGCCCTGATGAGGATAATAACATGGTAAGAATAACCAAGTCACCCTTATGAACTTTCAAGAAAGCCCCTTCAGATCTAGCCTAGATGAAGGTGTAAGTTCACTTGACAAATAGTGGAGCCGACATTTATCGTACAACCATAGCAATGGAAGACTTTGCAAAAGTTTTAAACTATAAATGCTAAACTCCAACCATCTAGGTAGGAAAACTACTTAGCTTTGATTGCAGAAAAGTTAGTTCCCTCTCTCAAAGTATATTCACATATTCACTTGATACACAGAGATACTAGGTAAAAAATAATAAGGCAATAGCTTTTGTCTAGCAAGTTTTAGAAAAGGACAAGTGATGTAAAAACTACATCCTTGACAGTTCGAGCAAGTTCCATCATTATAAATTCACCTACACCATCAGAATCAGAATCAGAATCAGAAAGACAGGAGAGTGATTATTTCTAAAACTTTTCCTAGCAATTCATTCTAAGACAGAAGGTTAATCATGAACATAAAATGGTAAGCGAAGTATGAATACCTAACAAGCAGAATCCTACTGAGAGGCAAGAAAATAAAAAATTAACCAATTTTGACTGTTGATTTCATGATAGATTAGGGAAGAAGAAGGGTTAGAATTAAGGACTTTTAGGCTTCAGACCTAGTTTTCGGCACCCCATTAGCTTCATACCAATTTGTATTTTGCATGCATCTCTTAAATAAAATCTCAAATCAATGATTCATTTAATGAAAGTTAGGTTAATGTACATCATATTTATAGATTATAGATTTGGTAAACAATTGTCTCAATAAAGTAAAATTGTAAGCTAACAAAACTCTGACTTAAATAGACTTAAATATATAAACTCCCAAACTAACTAAAAGAAAAAGAAATAAACTAAATTAAAAACAACTCAACTACGCTGAAATGCAAACCAGATCTCCATCACACAAAGAATGCCAACGATGCAATCAAGCAGAATCTTATATTATATGACGAAGAAATTAGTTAGTCAACTCTATCAAGGAGAATACTCAACCATATAGGCCAATGAAAAAACTCTTAGAAAACCGCTTATCTGTTAAAATAGAAGAAATATGGGACAAATTATCAATTCATAGCAGTAACTTTGTCTATCAATTTTGTACAACACATAAGAAACAAATAAATTATATTTCATCAAGTGTCACGTCGACAACTTTGATCAGACAGTACAAACATAAGTTGTAGTTATACAAATATGGGTTCTATAAATAAATTGGAGTGTTTGTGGCAACATCCAACACGTCCGACATGATGCAACATGAACATGGACATGAAATTTGAACTGTCCGTGCTTCCTAGGCTCAAAATATACTAGTTGCATACATCCTAATATCTCCAATAACTGAATAATTAGTTGCATCTTCTATGTTGTGGATTGGTTTTATAAAAAAGCACATTATCAATTCACACGCGTAGCCAATAACAAAAGAATATCATCAATTCACCAAATTTGTATGCAAGAATTTTTAAATTTTATTCTAAATTGGTGCGATTCCTGATTCAACTAAACGCTAAATTTAAAGAAAAAAGTAAAAAATTAGGGCAAGTTAAATAAATCGAAACATGGAGCATACAAAGATCCCAAACTTGGAACTTGATGTTGTTGTACTACACACCTGACCGCAGAATAACAACCAAAAAAATCATAATTAATCAAAAAATAACATATTCATAAAGGACTCGTACTCGTGCGCTTGACGGAATCCTATACGACGATCCGCTCGATCGCTACGGCAATCCCCGACCACTGTCGAATGGAAGAGTGGACGAGAACGGATGGCATAGGGGCCGAAGTGGTACCTCCAGAGGAAGATTAGGGCAATGACGAGGAGATGAGAAAGAATGGCCAGTCGGAGCATCGACCACTCGTAGTCGCCGGCCCTTACCATTTGCGTGTCAGATCTGGGTGCAGATTTTGGTTCTATTCGTCGATATCCGAGATTGAGAGGGGAAGATAGAGAGAGAGAGGGGGGAGCTCGAGTAAAAAGAGGGAAAGCTCTCGAGAGAGAGGGAAAGATAAAAATGAGTGCGGGAAGTTTTTCTTTTCATTTTGTAAGCTATCTCAATTTTGAATGATTCGTAACAGTTTTTAGCATTACAAAAATTATAAAAATAAAATAAATACAAAATTAAATTTTTAGTAACGGTTTTTAAGTCATTGTAACGGTTGTTATCGTTATAAGTGTGTCACGGTAATAACCGTTACTAGTAGTAAAAAAATTGTCTTACAAATTGACTATTTTGGTGTAGTGATCCTTATTTTCCAATACGTGTAGTTAGTTCCATCAAATAGGGGAGGCCTATGAGTGGACTGTCCTTCACCGTGATTGAAAATCAAGGATTGTGTAGTTGACATGGATCAGGTCTAGGATGTAAGTCTTTGTAAAGAGAACACAGCTCTGATACCAATTGAAGAACAGATAGCAACTCTAGGGGGGGTGAATAGAGTTTATAGCGATAATAGCCAATTAAAAATTAAACTCTTTCACAATCTAAAAATAATCAGAGTAAATGCGGAAATAAAATGAGAAGCAAGAAAGCATACGCAAACACAACCGATTTTAACCTGGTTTCCCTCGTGGATGACTAGTCCAGGCCTGAGAACTCTAGCTCAGGATTAAATCCACTATTTATGAAATAGTAATTACACCCCGTACCTTTTCTTCAGAAGAGCACGTCAACTTCTTACAAAGGATCGCAGTGGCGATGCTTGGAATTTTCCAAGCGACTTCTTGAACTCTTGTACAAGACTCTTAACTGAGAGATGCTGAGCACTCGAGACTTAGGAAGCTTGTGGCTAGTAGATGAAGAAGGGTATGGATTATATTAAGCTTAAGAGAGAAGAGAAGAGAAGATTGGATGAATGAAAATGAGAGAATTCTTGGCCTATTTATAGGATTTTAGCAGACAGAATTCAGCCAAAATTCTGGTAGAAATTTTCAAAAATTTGGCCGTTGGACAACTAGCAACCAGCCAACCCTAAACTCTGTGTTGAGGCAGAGTTCGGCCCGAACTCTGTGTGGAGGCAGAGTTCGGCCCGAACTCTGTCTCCAGAGCACAGAATAGGTCTAAGGGTCCAATGGGCTTATTTTGGATGTGGAGCTTTTATGGATTTTGGATAGGTTATGGATTTAGTCTCAAGAGCTCAGCACAACTCAGCTTATAATCATTCTAGACTCAATAAATATAAAAGTACAGACTCAAAAATGATTGCATTTGTAAAACTGAGATGTCGTCTGGTTTGAGCTGGATGTAGTCGTCGCGTATAGTATTAAAATATTACAAGTATTATTTAGTCAATGTTATCAATATTTGGTTGACTGTGACTTTGTGTCAACAGCTTGAAGAGTTTCCTTCGCTCCAGGAAGGGATACCTGATAAGAAGTCGAATCTGACAAGAAAATAATATATACATCAGTAACCAAAAAAGAGATAAATGCGAAGGAGTTGTAATTTTGTACCTTCGGCACGCTCAGCGCCAGCCTGGGCTACGTTATTAGTCTTGGCTTCAGGGAAACCGAGAGCAGGCCTAGGCTGTTCAAGAAGAACAATATCAAGGCCTCGAGCGGCGTCAGGCCAGGTATCTTCCACAGTCCCAGCTAGAACGGGAGCAGATTCAGCAACAGCCCCCTCAGTAGGCTGTTCAACCTCTCATCCTACAGCCGATACCGGCTCACTAATAGCATCCTCCGTACCCGCAAATTTGGAGGAGCCGGGGACAACCTCTGTTTCTCCTCCAATACCTGGGACTATCTTTACGAGTGGTCCCTTCTCCTTGTCTACAAGGGAATATACAATCGTGGTCACCCTTACGAGGAGCACGAAAAATCAAAGTCAAAAAATCTCATCCGAAGAGAGGCACAAAGATAACGTACCCGCAGGAGGTTCAGCCGATTGAACTTGATTTTCATCCAAGTCCTTTATCACAGCTCCTATTGCAGACATATCCCCAAAAAAATGTCATAGGTAGGACTGATCTTTTGATTGCCATCATGGTCTGGGCCTTCGCCCTGATCATCCTGTCGCTCAAACCTTACAGCTGTAGAAGACCCGCCCTCATCCATTGGTCGAAGACGAGCAGGGGACACTGTTGTCACGTCCACCTCCTCAGACAAGGAGGCACCTGCCTCAGCCACAACTTCAGGGTCCTGTGCAAAGGACAAACACAAAGGTGAGAAAGCTTCTAAAGGCTTGACCAGAACGACTATGGAGTCTAGGAAGGGATCTACCTCCCGAATGGTAAGGCCCTGCGACGCCGTCTACCGAAAAGATCTTCTGGGACGAGGCGAGCCAGCACTCACGTCCGCGACCTTCTTCCTTCCCCGGAAAACAACTACCTTCTTCCTTTTGGGCCGTGGAACCAGCTCGGTGGAAGCTTTCCTCTTATGAGGAATGTCAGAAAGAGGTTCTTCAGTATCCTCTCTCCGAGGTACTGCAATGATAGGCTCCTCCACAACAATTCTCTGCTGCGGTGCTGCAGCCGGTTCAACTGTGGGAGCGGCGCCTTCCTTTCCGTTACCCCCCATTGCGTGCACTCGTCCTATATCAGCAAGAGTAGGGGTAAACCTAGTCCCCGATATGAAACTCTGCTCACGGTCATACCGAGAAGGAAGGGTATTGACCTGAATATAGAACTTAGCAGCAACAAAGAGCATGTGGGTGTCAGGTTTATCTTTTGGCAAGGTAAAAATAGCCCTCGTACATCCAGTGTTGTAGTAGCCCCAGGTACGTGCCCCATCAATCAGACTCCCTATCGACTGGAGATGAGGACTGGGATTGCCCAAGAGAAACTGACTGTACCTAAAATATCGTGCAAAGCGGCTCGGCAAATAAGGTTCCAGGAAAGTGTGGTTCCTATTCCTGAACACCAAATGAGAAGGCCTAATGGATTAGAGCCAAAGAAACGCCCCAATATGAAGGCTAGTGGTGAGTGCTCCCTCATCTACTAGGGTGTCTTCTACGCAACCACTGCCAGACGGAGGCGATACTCTGAAGAATTCATAGTTCTACAGAAAACTCAAATCCCTCCTACAAACAGACACCCCTGTAACGGTCCAATCCGTCTCTCTGTATCTCCGAAGGAAGATATCCCCTGCCAAAGACTCTGCCATCAGCCTGGCATTCATCAATCTGGGACAATACTGCACCAGCCATCCCATCTGATAGTGAAATGGAAACTCAGTCCTAGCAAAGTCCTTTCTACCATCGGGTGTTATCGCGTTCACAACAAAATACCGCAAACCCCGCTGAATGGCTTAGACTATCACGGGAAGCAGAGCAAGTTGGCGTCCAAAGGACAGCTTTACAGCCGGAAGTATCATACCCCAGCTTATTCTCTCAATAGACCCTGAACCACCAGGTACTACGCAATCACGAAGCCATATCATCAGGAAAGCAGCTAGCACCGTATTTTCTGACATCTTGAACTCGGCCTGCCTGAAGAAATAATAAATCAGGGAGCTTCCCTCAGGATCATCACTATCCTCGGCATCCACATCTTCGTGTTTTGCCATTAACTGCTCTATCTCAGAGCTCGTCAAGGGCTTGCGAGATGAGAAGAAGACTAGGCCGTCCCCCTCTTCTCTGGTGAAAACGTAGTTAGTCCAGGCCTTCGTATACGGAAGGAACCCTTCAGTCTTACCCTTCTTCGTAATCTGGTGATAAATAAAAAAGTGACAGAGTAACTCTTTGTACACCTCCATCATCTCGGAGTTCTTCTTCTCCAAATCCAAGAGCTCTACATCACAGGGGACGTATTCGACGTATGGCCCCGTCCCCCGAGGGAAGCTTGGATATGGCCTGCATCTCGTGAAGAGCCAAACCCATCTCCCCCCTGGAGTAAAGAAGGTGCATGTGTGATAGTTGTATAATTCTGCCAAGGAGATAAACATTGGCCAGTTAACCTTAATGCCATATTGGGTGGCTCTAACGGCATAAAGAAGATCGACATCTTTTAGGGTGGCCTCATAAGTTGAGAGAACCCATCCAGTAAGGTCACTCCAGAATGGGACATAATGCCTCCAACCTTCCATCCGTAACTTCTCTTTCGGGTACAACTCACGCTTTGACAGCATCATGTTGGGGAGAGTCTCAGTCGCATAGGGGTGAGGATTAGTCGAGATATCGTTCATTTTGACACCAGGTTGTAGCCCCTTCATGAAGTAGGACGTGGAACCCTTGATACACTTAAACGTGTCCTTCTTTCGGTCACCAAAGTTGAATTGGATCCAGCCAGAAACAATCCTATGCAGTTCAGGGGTCAGGTCCCATTTTATCTGCCTCTGTACAGCCAGATCAGCAAATGCTGACAGAGGGTATTAGTGCTTCATCGATGGCAACCCTATTCTTTAGTCATTTAACTTAACTGCCAGAGGGTCCTATAGATATATTGTCTCGTCATCCTCGAATCCTACACTGTCACCGAATAGGAAGTACGGCTTCTTCAAACGACGTGTCCCTCCGAGCAAGAGTTTTTAATCATTAATCATCCGCTTCAGAAAGGTTTTGTCCTGTTCAATTATGGCGATCGTCCGTTCCGTAGGTTGGTCATGACTGATCTTGGCCTGAACATTGCTGACCATATTGGTTATGAGGCTTGTGCCAAAGACGTGGAAAGCAGAGCCGAAAAGGATACCGCCAAGTTCCGGGACAAACTTGTTAACTGCAAGGACAGAAGAGAAAGTCAGACTCAGAATCCGCAGAAAAAACTAAGTACTTGTAACGCCCCAGTCCCAAAATACGTAGGACTAGAAACGTAGCATGTCAGCTGCACATATATACAAAGAATACTCTAATATATAAAATCTTCGTATATATATACATAAGCTGTAATAATAGAAATTTGCAGGCCAGTAAATCATAAATCTATATCACATCCACAACACACACAGAAGGTATAATAAGTCCAAAATAGAATAAATAAGTGAGTCAAAAGATAGCCGGGTGGACATGCCCACACCAAACAGCCATATAAAAATAACCTCAAATAGAGTAGATGTCCACTATGAGTCTCAAAGAACAACATGAATCTAGATATCAGTGGGAGACTCCTCGTCATCAAGGCATGAAGGATCCAGTGTCGAGCCATACTCATGAGGGAAATCGTCTATACCTGGAGAGATCACCAGGTCCTCAGAGGGACGTAATAAGATACAGGAAGAACATGCCATATGAACTGAATATAAATGCACCAGAAAATAAAGATAAAGTAAAAGTGTCCAACCATAACACGGCTCAATATCCCGTCATCGAAACAGTAGGCTACCCCTACAACCAAACAAGGAAAAGGGATGACTTACTATTCCGCGATGTGAAATTTTTCCATGCCATGATTGGAACATGAAATTTGCTAAGGTCTCCTAACCTTTCTAGTAGGTAATTTAGAAGACATATTGATGTATGGGCAGGTGAAGGCTGACTCCCCCAGGACAAGGTAACAACTCACAACACGCACCCATCAGTACCAATACTATCAGCCGGCATAACTCGAGGCTAGCGACCCACGTGACCCATCAGTCCACATAGCTCGAGGCTAGTGACCCTTGTGACTCGACTACCGTAGTACGCCGATACTACAACTTTTGGATTTGGGTAGCCCATACATTTAACTGTCTTCTCCCTTCCAAGGACACTAACAAAAGGTAGTTCGCTAAGACTAGGTCCATATGCATACAAAAGGCAAGAAGGAAAAATAATTGAAGCAAAAATAAAATAAACTAAAAATAGCAAGTAATGGATCCAACTAAAAACATATAATAAATATGCAGTAAATAATTAAATAAAGATGCATTTGATTATAAACAGTAAATAAGACAAGGTATCTTGCCTGAGGGTGGTACGAGAAGCAGCAAAATCCCACAATCAGTATCGTCAGCACGAAAGTCAAAATCCACAAGGAGCTCCGGATGCTGAAACAAACATCACGAACATGTTTGGAATAAAAGATATGCCTAGGAAATGCCTGTCCAAAAGTCCAATTCTGGAACAGGGGCAAAATCGTAATTTTGGGTCAAAACGATGTCTACCGTTGGACCCGTTTTGCACCGAAACGTGTGCCAGTACCTACGATCTCTAAAGTCGTCAAACTATATGTCTACAGGTCCGGTTTGAGGAGACGAACTCAACGGTATGTCTAATTTTGGATTCCACTGAGCCGTGCACAAATTCGCTCGTTGGATCGGATTGTGGGCCCGCCAATTTGGCGTTCCAATCAACCTTCTCAGAATCGGACCAAACTTGGCATACAGGACCAGAAAAATGATACGGTACTGCTGGCACAAGTTTCGCATCGATCCGACGAACGTGCACGAAGTTATGGTCAAGTTTACAAAACGTCGATACGGAGGTATCTCGACGGATACAGACTGATTTCGTCGTGCACACACGACGAAACTGAGTTCCGTCAGTTCCCACACATTGGCAACGTCTATACGTGCCTTTCGATGCATATAGCGCGTGACCACGTCGCCCGGTTTGTCGGGGCGCACGCCGTATCGGTTGGTTTTTACGAAATTTTATTGTTTGAAAACTAAGTTTTTCCTAAACTTGGGAAACCGATTTCTCGATGCACAGTTGTCGAAATCGACTTCTGTAAAATGGCTTTTCTAGTCCTATAGGTTAACTCAAACTTTGTTTAAATAGATTTTGAAACTTTATAATATCCTGACCAAAACCTGGCTTTTAAATTAGTGGTTCAACTCTGAAATTATTTCCATTTTGAACAAAATTTTATCGATTTTTTTTATTCGTTTTCTGTCAAATTGGTTTCGATTCTATTCAAACCTTCTGATGGATATTCTAGAGGGTTAAGTAGGCTTTCCAAATTAGTTTACGAAACTAAAAACGATGAAGAGTAGGCGAAGAAATTTGGATGACAAGATGGGTACCTCGCAGTCGTTCGTCTGAACAGGGGGTCCTGTTCTCGCCGAGTTGGGCCATGCTCCGGCGGTACGGCGGCTGTCGACTGAGCGCAGGCGATCAGAGTGGTTCGCCTGAGCGTGGGGGTCGTGCTGGTGTCGTCATTTGGGATGGGGAGGAAAATTTGACAGCACTTTTTTTATGAGAAAAACATCATCGTTTGCTCGGTTTTATATATGGGATTTGAAGATCTAATTCCCGATCAATCCCAGCACGAATTTGATTGGGATTCGATCTAGATTAGATAAGTATTAATATAGGAAAAGATATTATGATTTATGATGGAGATTTGAAAAAAAATTGGATTTGAACGAATCTAATAGGGAGGATTCGGTTCTGTTCTAGTACACAGGTCGGGGATTTGGCTTTCCAACTTATCGCGAGAATTGCAAATTCTTGCGAGATATTGAAATGGTTTTGTTTTTTTTGTTTTTGTTTTTTTTCCTCTTGTCGAGACTTCAGTCTCTGTTTCCTTCTTGCGGAACACTAGGGGTGGGTTCGGCCTGTAAGGAAGTGGAACAGTGCTATGCACTGTTCCATGCTTTTAATTTTTTTTTCTTTTCCTTCTCTATCTACTTCTATTAATATTTATATATATAATGAATAAAAATTTTAGTATACAAGAAAAATATTCCTGTTAAAATATTTAATGCACCCTTATATTAGTATTATTAATTTTTTTTTTACTATTAATAAATCATTCTAGCATTCAAAATACTAAAATAATTTAGAAATAACATTTAACCATATGTTATATACAAGGAAATATTCAGTATTTATCATATAGTAAACGTTTTAATATCTAATCATAAAAGACTTAAAAATCTCTAACCCTAATAATATTTATATAATTAATATTTTGTAAATATTTATTAAAAGGTATTTTATATACACATTTAGGTATAAAATCTATCCTTAATATTATACATCAAGAAAATAAACCAATAATTTACAAATCATTCTAAGATAGAATCTAAATTCAATTTAAGCAAAAAAAAAAAACCCAAAAATTTGGGGGTTTACATCCTACCCAACTTATAAGAATTTCGTCCTCGAAATTAAAAATAGAACTTAATATAAAATATAATGAGGCTGATTACGAAGGAAGAGTAATTATATCAAATATCAAATCACAACTTAGTTTTCGAAATATGGATGGGTAGTTATAGATGGAATCCATCTGACAACATATCCTTAGTCTGGCATGGTTCATAGGTATCCAGTCGTTTGAGAGATTGTGACAAAATCGCATGGTAAAAATCAATTGGGACAAAAATGGACATACATGGTTCGCTACAAAAAAATTGTGTTATACATGTGGTGTAATTGAAATGGAGCATAGGATGGAGTGTTTGCTTGTGACATGTATGTCATAGGTGTAGAGTGGCTTGTCTTGTTCATGAGGGTAGAATTTGTTGGAAAAAAATGGTTAGTGTTGTGCTCCAAATTTTAATGTCACAATAAGAGTATCCATAGTGTTGCGGATAGAAGTGGACGTTGTGAACTACTAGGTTATTTGCTCGGTTGGAGGTACTGTGTCAAGTCAGAGGTTGTTCTTCGAATTTTAGACAATAGTGAAATGATTACCCATGTCATCTTTACGCTTCCGCGTTAGTGAGGATTGCCAGGATGACACATGTACCGAGAGTGTTGGATGATTCATTCTTCTATAGCACAAAACGATTACTGATGGGGTAACAAATTATAAGGTATATCATGCAAGGATCTCTAACTACTAAGTCATAAATCTCTGTAATAAGATTGCTAGACTATAGTCAATAGACTTCTAATGGTGTCGAAGGTACTGCATATGCATAATCTCTGGTAACTAGTAATTTATATTAAGACAAGCATTATGCTATGCATGTTGACCAAGCTAATGAATGTGTTGTTCTAATGCTAAGCCATGTCTAAAACAAATAAATGGTGTATCTAGAGTAATACCTGCTAAATCTTCCACCTCAGGATGGGTTTCTATCATGGTCATGCTAAATGCTTGTCCATACCTATGTCCATTTGCCTCTTGTCCATCCTGCCTAACTTGTATAGATTGGTCAACTAAGTGTGATCCTCTAGGACAACCTCTATGTGATAGTTGATTGGGCTCTGCTATTGGTCTTGGTGATACGGGTCCTTGCATCCGTTGTTGTGTTGCCTTTAGTTGTTCTGTACAATCTCGGGCCTTGTGATGATTGGAGCCACAAATCATGCATTATCCTAATCTGCGACGACAATCCTTCATGACATGAGCTTTCTTATGACAGAAGCGACATGTAAGAAGCTCATCAATTGGATAAGGTGATGCTCTTGTTGGTGGTTGTGTCATAGAATGTCTGATTGGTCCACCATGGATAAGGTTAATTGGCCCAGTTGCTGGAATATGGCATCTCTGAGCCTGTTGTATTTCTTTGTCAAGGAGTTCCTGGCTTCTAGCTTCTTCTAAAACAGCAACATGAGAAACCCTAGACTGCACTGTAGTATGCTTCTTGAGCTCTGGTGTCAATCCTCGGTTAAATCTCTTGGCCTTTTCCTGCTCAGTAGGAATCAGTGTCTCACCGAATCTACTCAGTCGACTAAATTCTGCATCGTACTCATCAACGGTCATGTTTCCTTGCTTGAGGTGTAGGAACTGATCATAGAGGGCATCGCGTAAATGAATAGGAAAGAACCTCTCATTGAAGAGTTTGTAGAATTCTTCCCAGGTCTGATTGGCTCCCAGGCGTCTTCCTCCGGCTTCCCACCAATGATGGGCATTGTCTTCCAAGAGCAAGTCTACTGCTATCATCCAATCATTTGTTAGCAACTGGGACGCCCTTAGTAGCTTTTCCGTGCTGATAAGCCACGCGGTGACCTCTAGTGGTTCTTCGGTACCTTTGAAGGGCTTGGGATTCAGATCCATAAAGTCATTGATAGAGCCCTCATATGGATGTAGAGCTGGTGCTGGTACCGGTGTCGGAGGTGGAGGTGGGGGCCTAGTTAGTGCTTCCGTCATGCTCTGTCTCATCATATCAGCCTGTTGCCACTGAGTATGTATCATGGCGTACATGAACTGTGTAGTAGGGTTTCCATCCTCTGGTGGTGGAGGCATCGGTGGTCCGCACTGAGATGGATACTGTTGAGTGAATGGTGGTGATATATTCTCTTCGGTTGGTGCCTCGGTAGTCTGCCCAGTCTGGATGACTGGTGGCACTTGGGTTCCCCGTTGTACCATTGATGGGGTCATGGTGGCCTACGACTGTCCTGGCTGATATGGGGTCGCCGGGGTCATTGGTAGGACCTCTCTCTCCTGAGTGGCTGCATCACTAGACGCGACCGTCGAGGTAGGAACGTGTCCGCTTCGAAGGTTCATCCTTCTCGCACGAAAATAGAATAATGTTAGAATAGATTAGAACCAGTTATAGGTCAAGCAGTTGAAAGAGAATTGCCAACATAGTTGCAGATGAGATATTGTGGAGCTAATTGATTATATCTCATTCTATATAAAAATTATAAAGAGCGAACCGAGTACACTAGGTTGATCAGACCATCATGCACCGGTTCTGATAGACAATATGTTAGTGGGGTACCTCCAATAACATATGTCATGAACAAGCTCGAAAAATG